>CAEFZP010000415.1:0-547762 GCA_903064625.1 Mallotus villosus | reverse complement strand
AGTGCAAAACACACCCCTTAATATGAGTCATATCTCCAGTCAACATTTACAAAACTATCTCCCCCGATAATTTTTGTTCGATACTCGAACCTGGCTCACACTACTAGGTTTTTCATAGAATAATTTTTCCAGATTTTTGCTATGTTTGAAACTAATCCGAAATAGGTAAACTAGCACCCCATTTATTTGCTTACGTCAAGAAAAGTTGCCTCGAAACGTGTTCGCGGATACTAACAGGGGACGAGAACACAAGGGAACATCAGAAAGTGCTGATTTACCTGAGCTGAATGAGAACAAGGAGAAAGGACTTGGTAATCTAAAATTGCCTGCCTTAATTGTAGCACGTTTTACAAATGCTTGCACATATACATGACGGTTGTTTGTAGAGTTTATTTCCGTTATTTTAAAGCATATTTAACCATTTTGTAGGCTAATGAACGCGATTATTCTCATTGCATGACAAAGTAGGCTAATTATTGCCTAATATAATTAGTTATAATATCGTGGCATGTTACGGCGTCATTGTAGATAACATGTTATTCTGGAGCAAAGACGAAGATGAATATATCATGTCTGATAACGACAATATTGTTATGGTCGTTATATTGTTAGAACTTTATGTCAGTTAACACTACAACGATGGCATTAACAATAAGCTAGTAATAGTAAGCAACACTCATCATCATTATAATAGTAACATAGGTAGGCTATATAGCCTGTAGGCTTAATTTAGCTTGCTTTGCCGAGCTAGAACAACGACGGAGCCAAATATTCAAGCTTGCAGTTTCTTTAATCCAACACAATACTTAGCAGTCAAACTAAAAACACGGAGCAAAAAGAACAACGTATAGGCATTGCACGTATAATATTACAGTATTGGTTTTCGTAAGTTCACATGTATCTGCTTCTTGATCGGACTTGTACCACATTCTGACAGTTTTCTGCAATGCCTTAAGGCCTAATTATGCTTCTGCGTTTTTCGAAAAACGCAGAGGAGGGAACGCCCTCGTCTCCGTGGAACGCCCTCTGCGTGCTTTTGACGGATTGACGTGCAATTCCTGAATTTTCTAACTATCCGTCGAAATTACGCAGAGCGACGGAGAGCGACGGAGACCCCCTTGGCTGTCATTGGTCCGTATTAAGAAGTCAGGGGCGGGGTTGCCGCTATGGGTTGCCGTGACCAACAAGACCAGGGGTGGGGAACGTCCGACCTGCGGGCCATATGCAGCCCGAAAAATCATTTGGTCCAGCCCGCCATGGCATTGCAGTGCAGGCACCATATTATTAGGTGCATTATTCGTTGGCAGCGGCACTATTGTAATATGTGGAAGAGGACCGTGGAGGCGCTCAGCGTCGCGTTCTTGCAAATCAAGCCCCAATACGTTGTTGGTTTGGGCTAAACCCGGAATGTTCCTACAACGTCTGGCTCCGCGCCTGATTAACACTCGGATCGATAAGCAGTCTCTAAAATGGTAGCAATATAAAAACATATACGATCCCTTTCCGTAATCATAATAATAACCCCCCAGAAATGTTCACTGCACACCCAGTCAAAGCAGGCTGCCCTTCCAGCTAGCATCACAACATCACCAAAGAGATCGAAGCGGTTTTTACAATTCATATTTCAGCTAAACAGTACATGTAAATCGGCATTTGAATTCAAATGTGACGAGAAATGGGCAGTGTAGTCGCTGAAACTGCATATTTTATTGATGAAACGGCTCATTTGTAAATTTGCTCCGAGTTTTCGATAACCTATAGCTAGCATCGCAGTGCAGTGCCACCTACTCTTCTGGCGGTGAATTGTTTTCAGCACCCACAGCCTACGGAGAACTATAAACGAAGTCTATCCGTGTGTATCCGTGCGTATCCGTGAGCCCGCCCACCCGAAAACGGAGACGCACTTACTTCCGGGTATGCAAATTAGGCGATGACGTCATCTAGCGACTTCTAGCGACTTTTAGAACAGCCAATAGCGACTTTCCTCACTGAAGAGTTGGCAACACTGAGGGGGTCTCCGTCGCTCTCCGTCGCTCTGCGTAATTTCGACGGATAGTTAGAAAATTCAGGAGGTGCACGTCAATCCGTCAAAAGGTCTCCGAGGGCTGACGGAGAGCACGCAGAGGGCGTTCCACGGAGACGAGGGCGTTCCCTCCTCTGCGTTTTTCGAAAAACGCAGAAGCATAATTAGGCCTTGAGGCCTTTAAGATAGGCCTACACTACAGATTGTGCATTTCATGAAGGCGCGAGAGGCATTTATTATGAAACGCATCAAGCGTAGTTTGCAGAGGGCTTCATATTTCACAGATACAATATGTGGGTTTGACTCGGGGGTTACCGTCACGCCAGGGTGTTTGTCTCCGGGGCTGCAGCTGGACTCTATACCATCTAGTGGTTTACTGTGAGAACTGCACCTGTAATTCACACTTTAAACCAGTAGATGGCGGAATTGAAGCTGACTCTGTCAGGCTATTGCATTTCGTGCCTCTGTCGATCAATTTATTATTCCCTGTTAGTTACTGCATCCATTCAGCGACGAAAGTGTTGTACCAACCATTTCCGGTTTGAGTTAATGTAATGTGTTTTTGAGTTAATGTTATGTCGTTCTCCATTTGGAGGAGCGTGTCTTTGTATTGGGGGGAGGTGAGCAAGTCATCCTCTTTGGGGGGAGTTGACTCGTATTTGAGGGGAGTGTTTTCATTTGGGGGATGCACTCATATTATGGGGGGTGTTTTGCACTTCAGGGCCACCGTACTCTGGCTATGCTTTTATTTTGAAAGGGAATGTGCAAAACCGGAAATGATATTGACGACCACTTTCACGGTCCCAAGAAGAAGAAATCAACCGGAAATGGGATTACTTACTGAGGCTGGCTTCACCCCACTCACAAAGAAGATCCCGCGGTGGTGCATCAGGATAACATAAACAATGGGGAAAAAGCACAAGAAACATAAGTCCGAAAAACACGGATACGAAGGTAAGACTTTAGTGACCTACACAATCACTGTCTCAAGTTGCAGAGATCTTGGCTATGTATTAGCTTTAGTGGGTGTCGTGCCTCAGGCTTGAAAGCTAGCTACTAGTTAGCTAGCTCATTATTAGCCCGTCATATTTAGCTCACACAAGCCTGTTAAATTACATTTACGTTGCATCGTATTAATTTATCAGACGCTTTTATCCAAAGCGACAAATAGTGCATTTATAATTGTACAGCAGAATATCAAGTAGCAGAAGTTCAGTATATTCTATAGTATAGGTCCACAATATATTTTGGTATATCAGACTCGAGAATCTGACTATTTACATCGCAAAGTAACCACACATCTCAGCAACACACGGTGAACCAACAACAATACTACCAATGCAACAATAACATATCGATTACAGTAGAATGCAAATTAATGCATGTTGAGCAAATATAACAATACAACTGTGTTGCTCTTTTGCAGTTAAGGCAACATGCTGACATTCGAGAAGCAATACATAGGCTACTCCTTCATTTAAAAAGAAACGACGTCTAGCTAGCTATTTACTCAAGTACTAACGAGCTGACTGGCAGTTGTTAGCTGGTTTTCTTTAGTAGCTTCGATGCACTGCAAAAATATACTCACTTTTATCTGCTTGATTGCTGCTGTCCCCAGACTATGGAGAGAGACCACTCAAATTGGTCCTGAAGGTTGCTGGTAATGAAGTGACAGCCGCAAGCTCGAGTCTTGAAAATACTTATGACGAACAGGCCGATTACGACAAACCCAGCAAAGATAAGAAGAAGAAGAAAAAGAAGAGGGAAGACAAGGAGAGAAGCAACCCAGGTTCACCCCTGGATGACAAGAGAAAGAGAAAGGTAAGTTTGGAATGTCTTAAGGATGCCCGTGTTTTCCATGGGAACGTGCTGGAAACTGGAAAAATGTCACTTTTTGTCATTTGCTTTTCAATAGTCATTACACTACTAAGCTTGCTGGCTACATCTGTCACTGTTGTGTGAAGGGTAGTCCATGTTCAGACCTATATCTGTACGGTCCATGTAGATGATCAAGAAGAGAAAAGGACAGGACTCTTTAGACACAGACTGGGACGACAGGGAGCAGAGTCGTACTCCTGTCCGGTCAGAACTGGCATCCTCCCTGGCGAAAAGGGAAGGTAATAAACATGTTTATATTTGCCTTTTTACTTCACCGATGTCCACTTTGAAATGGTCTTTGGAAAACGTTCATTTCATTAAGCACTTTTACCCAACATTATTACTCATCTCTTCCATCAGAAAAGGAACAAACCCCTCTTCAGGTAGCTTTGAACCAGCTCATCAGACAGCTCCAGAGGTGAAGCATCCTACCAAACACATAACACACCTTTTGATTGAAATTGTATACTCGATTTGTATTTGCATATTACGTTCCAGTCATGTGATACCCTTTTCTTGTAGGAAAGACCCCAGTGCTTTTTTCTCATTCCCGGTGACTGATCTCATCGCCCCTGGTTACACCGCAGTCATCAAGAGGCCCATGGACTTCAGCACGATGAAGGAGAAAGTCAAGAAGGAGCACTATCCCTCTCTGGACGACCTGAAGGTATATCTGAACACACTGGCCTTCTTTTCTCCTTCTCAAACCACTAACATACAGAATACCTCATTAAATTAGCCTACTGGTTCTATGGAGTGAAAATGATTGAAGAGAGGATCTACCAACATTGCCCATTCTTACCCATGTGTGTCATTGATACAGGTGGATCTCAGAATAATGTGTGAGAACGCCATGATCTACAACAAGCCTGAGACCATCTACCATAAAGCTGCCAGGAAGCTGCTCCACTCCGGTATGAAGATACTCAGCCCGGTAAGAGTTTGCCTGAAGAGTAAAGTGGATTATTGCACGAAGCCTTGTACTTTCAATGAAATGACACCAGAGGGCAGCAGAGAGCAGCATGTGGCTTCACATTGCTACATGTCATTACAATCTGCCACTACATTGCTGCAGCATCCCTACAATATGTTCACATTACCCACAAACTAATGTATGCATCCAGTAATAAATATCCAACTAAAGTTGATGTTCTGTACCTCTTCAGGAGAGGCTGGAGAGCCTCAAGCAGAGTATAGAGTTCATGGCTGACCTGGACAACCCTGCTAACAAGCCAGGAAAGACTGAGGAGGAAGGGGGCTCAAGCCTGGACCGCTCTCAGAACGGTGCCATTCCCACTGACACCAGTGAGAACTCCCAGTCCCCCTGCACTCCCAGGTGCTGCTCCTTACCCATGCACACAGATGATACTAAAACACCAATCTGAAACCTGATTTATAGGAGAGAAAAGAACTCTGATTTAAACACACGTTGCTAAACATCTCACGGTGCAATTACTGGCGTTATCTCGATCAGAGTAGCATTTGAAAGGAAAGTTCAACCGGTTATAAAAGGATCACGTTTTCCAAGTGTCACGATGACCTCTGATGTTGACGTAGTTCGTTTTGCACAGTGTGATTGATATTCTGTCAGTTGTTTGTTGTTGCCGCTGATGTCGTAACAAGACGTGTTGCTGTACTATTGCTTACACGAGACTGTTGTGACTGAGCTCATCTGTCAGAGACACGAGAGCAACCAGGAAGTGGCTCAGCACTGCCCCCTGACATTCACATGTTATGGATTCCCTCCCGAGTGCTGTGGGTTTGTTTTGTTCCCTGTCTTTGGTGAATCAGTTCTTTCCACAGAGACACTGGGAGCTCAGAATGAAAGGAATGCCTGTGAGCGTGTTGGGTCTCGCATGCTGTCATCACTGCACACTAGGTTTTACACCAGCGAAAAAAAACATGTCTTTGAAGCCTACAAGTTCTTGGCCTCAAACTACCAAAGTGTTAGCTAGGTGAAGAAGCATACTTTTGACAGATAATATCTAAACATTGTTTAGGGAAGATGCTGACTATGGGAAAAAAAACGAGTTTTGTGTCATCAGTGGTTTCATATGTCTTCCTTCTGCTCGCACACGATAATCACAGCATCACTAACGGCTGTCAACGCCATTTGGGCCATATTGTGAAGCCCTAATTCTTTGGGTCAAACCCCCTTACTCATCCACTCTCTCTCTTTGCCTCTGTGTGTTCGGCTATGTTGGCAGGTTGGATAAAGACTCTAAAGGTGAGGCGTCCAAGGCTGTGAGCCAGGCACAGAGGGAGCTGGAGGAGATCCGCAAGGTCATCCACGAGTCTGGAGGCAAGCTCTCCAGCAGAGGACTTCAGACCGAGGTGGGAGATCCCCCTAGTTCAGTTTCTTCATTTAGTATTTGCGTCATGGATGTCCACCCGATCTGGTCACTTGACCTATTGAGCCTCAATTGTCAGATATCACCACATGCTTAAGTTGTTGTGTCCACAACCATGTTTTACATGCAAGTACATGATACAGTGTTGCTGTTTTTTTTTGTAGCTGGAGTTTAAGAGGAGGAAGACCGATGGCTCCACCACCCTGGCCATCCTTAACCCGGCCGATTTATCTGCCGGAGGTAGGTTCAACCAGGAAGTTCTGGAGCTCTCCTGCCCACTGTCTGCACGAGGGAGCAGTTGAACTGTGAGATGTTACTGTGTCTGTCTTCTACAGATGTGGGCTACTGCCCTGTGAAGCTGGGCATGATGTCAGGCAGACTGCAGAGTGGTGTCAACACCCTGCAGGGCTTTAGGGAGGACAAGAGGAACCGGATCACCCCAGGTAGGATGGGGGGGTTAAAACACAGCACTTGGAACATTTCACAGCACAACAGCCAACGTGTCAACCCATGTTTTTTAAAAAGCCTACAGGGTTTTGTATCCATATCTGCTTCATATCATTAAATCTTTTCGTGGATGGAGGACATGTGTATTTCCAAAATCCCAGCTAGTCCCCCCCCCCTCCCCTCCGTATTGCTGTGTGTGGACGATGCGTTGACGTGCATGCTCGGTGCTCCACAGTGTGCTACATGAACTATGGGCCGTACACCTCCTACGCTCCCACCTACGACTCCAGCTTCGCCAACATCAGCAAGGATGACACGGATCTCGTGTACTCATCCTACGGAGAAGAGCCCAGCCTCCAGGGCTCTGAGAGGTAGGAATCTCTCTCCTCATTCCTCTGCCCTCTCTGACTACCACTGGGCTGCTAACAGCTGACATTTGTGACATTTACAGAATAGAAGAAGATGGTTCAGACTTACATTATGTACTGTTAAACACGCTATTAGGATTCCTGGATGATTAGAGGCCAAATGTCGTCCTCTGAAGTTATGAGAGTACGTTGGTGTACAGCTTGCAACAGCATAGCCTCAAGCCACGTTAAACGTAATCTGAGTCTGCTACAACTTGTGCTTGCGGAGGGAGAAAGTCTTCCAATTGTTTTTTGTTTGAGTGTGTGTCACTGGGTCCACAGCATCAAAGAGTTTCTGGCCAAATCGGAGGAGCACATGTACAAATTGGCAGACAGTCTTTTGGATGCGATGACCAATGGAGAGCACTCCAAAACCATAAAAGAAGTGGTGAGTTCAGTCACTTCCTTTTGACACATTTAGTTAGCTGTACGTACTACTGTACGTTTTGCAGCCAGGCATCCCTTCCGAAAAAGACAGTGATCTCTGCATGAATATACACTGCTCAATTTTTTTTAAGGAACACTTTGAAAACACATCAGATGTCAATGTGAATAAATATTATGGTGGGTATCTACTGATATGCCATACCCTGATTAAAAAAAACAAAACTGTTCCTTAAACATTTTGAGCAGTGTATAATGGTTCTATCGAACTGTGACATGTTCTACAGTATTGTGTACTTGATGATGCGTGCTTGCCTTTTAGACTGTTCAAGCTGGACAGGAACGAGAGAAGACTTCAGAGGCCAGGGTTGAGAAGGAGGTAAGACCCAGATAGACTACAGCACTAATAATGATCCCAACCTGAGCTGAACCCCGCCTAGACGGCTTCTGCACGCGGCTGTTGTGCGTCCCAGCTGTGTCAACAGCACGGCCATGGTCGTCAGCTGCCAACATCCACATGTGGAAAAGTATTCCCCCATAAAAACGCACCTCCCTCCACTACAGTCCCTCTTCCCTTCCTGGGATCGGTTGCATCCAGCAATCTCAGGGGCTCAGTGTCAGGGATGTGGAAATGCCTGTATTTTCTTTCCAGCTCCCCCCGTCTCCTGGTCAGTTGAATGGGCTCCACACAGGGGTGGCAGGGCTAGGGGGGAAACTGAAGCCACCAAACCCTGCTGAGCAACACTGCAGCCTCTGTCCCTGGCTGTTTGCTGTGCTTGGCTGCTCTCCAGGTTATCCTTCTTCCCTGCTCGGGTGCTGCTGCTGCTGCTGCTGCTGCTTTCTTCTTCTTCTTCACAGCAGATTTCTTGGAAGCTGGGAATGTGCTGCTTTAAAAGGGACTGGTCCCTGAGCCTCCATCTCAGTCCTCTTTTGAGGAATTGGTTTCCAAGAATTGTCGGTTGCCCGATGGGGGTAATGCTGAAAAGGAAGGCCAAGATAATGTAGCAAACTGACTCCTTTCTCCTCACTCAGGTGATTAAGCCCAGCACTACCAAGCCGAGATCAGCGTCTTTGAGCTCTGTGATTGGACTGGTCCCGGACACTGGGGAGGACCTCACTGAGGGTAAAGATCTTTGGTGTTCTCCGCAGCTAGCCTGTTAATGGTATACAGATTGAGTTAGTGTTATATTGTAAATTCTCGCAGGCCTGTCTTACAGGCAATTAGGTAGGTGATTTTGAAGGGCTGCAGGCTTTCCCTGGCCACTTAGGCAGGGCTTGGTTACCTTGTGAAAGAGATCTTGTGGTTCAGATCCAATGATATAGGTTACAATTAAAGTAGGAATGCAGGTGTGAACCCCCCCGGTGTGTGTGTGCGTCACAGAAGCCCAGCGTTTCCAGAACAAGTTGGACGAGACGACAAAGCTCCTCAGTGGGCTCCAGGAAGCCCAGAACGAGCGTCTGAGCGCCAAGCAGCCCCCCAACATGATCTGCCTGCTGGCCCCCACCACCAAGGAGCTGCAGCTGGGTACGACTCGCTCCCTCCCACACAGACACAGTAGGGTCATTCACAACCCTACCTGGATGTCAATTCTCATCATACCTTTTCTCCCTGCAGCTGAGAAGGTGACTGAGAACTTGGCCCAGCTGACCAGCCAGGTGGGTCCTGGAGATGTGAGCAGCCTGTACGGTATCAGGAGGGCCATGGGCATCACTCTGATTCAGGAGCCCCTCATAGACCTGACCACAGGTAAGCCACAAGACATCAGTCTGCCGTCTCTCTTGATTTGGTCTTAATACTTACCTTGTACAAAACTAATATGATGTTCCTCTTCAAATAATTACTTTTGTGTCGATCTTCTTCATAGTGGAGACTGCGTCCGCGGATATTTCGTCTGTGGGGAGCTGAGCTTAGGATGGCTTACCATCATCACATGAGATCTGTCTTGAACTGTACAAAAGGTGCTTTTTGTCTGACATTTGTAATTTCATCAAATAAACTTTTTATAGAAAGTTTGCTTTTGGTTGTCATTTACTCAGCAACTGCAAGGTCCTTGAACTATATCGTAGACAATGTCAACCGCTCAAACTTGCAAAACCATTTATAACATTCCATCACTGTACAAAATGCGAACTTTGTTCCTTGGTGAGACAGCATACAGTTCACATGAAAGCAACACAATTAATCTATTATAGACCACCTTAGTCGGTCGAAGACATAAGGCCCCACAGCAACAGTTTCCAGAGGCACAGAGGAATACAGCGGCAAGAACGAGAGCATTCAGTGAGTAGACAGTTCTGCTTACACACAAGATACAACAGTCAGTATCGGGGGTTTCGGGTTCCAAAAAACTAAACATGATTTAAACCTCGAGTTGATCCCAGCTCTGGTTCAGTACAGCCAGTTAGTCCCCAGCAAATGTGGACAGACAGCATAAGACATTCATACAGGTAACAAACAGGCCTACTCAGAAAACACTAGGCTTGACATACTGCTCAGCTAGTTATAATCAAGTGAATTTCAAATACTGTGGTTCTTACATTTATACCAAAGTTAAAATATTGTATTTCCTTCTGTTAACGTCCATGTGCGACAGCACTGGTTGAACAACCAGGCAGAACAAAGTAACATTCTATTCAGCTTTTATCTCATTCATTCAACTGAGAATGGCAAATAAACTCAGTTGGCTGAAACGGTATTTGGCTTCAATATAGTACATCTACATTTGTGCATCACAGGCAACAGCCGAACTGGGATAGAAGAAATGTTATGAGACCTTTCACTAAACAAAAGTATCTAGTTATATTTTAGAAAACAGATCAGCTGGAAGGAGTATTTACATCCGAGTCCCTTTTCATGCATTTCATCACCAGAATGGGAATCCAACCAGTCTCAGACAAAAGGGGGGGACGACAAACTCATGTCAAGTTCAGTGCTTGAACACAGTCTGTTTTCATCCCTCAAAAAGGGACAAGAGTGGCAATGAGTTCTCGTCCTCTCAATCGAATCCTCTCTTCAGTCATATGCGACACTGCAACACTGATGATGGTCTAGAAAAGCTGAATGCGCCAGGGCCATGTTTCTGAGAAGGGAGGGGCCTGTGTATCGTGCCCCATGTCCTGTGCTCCTCTCCCCTCCCAACAGCAGCCCAGCAGGAGCCTCCAGGGCCAGTGGTCACTGAGGCTGGCCTCAGCTCAGGCCCATGCCCTGCTGCTTGCTCATGTCCGTGCACACAAAGAAGGTCCTCAGCTCGCCCTTCCCCTTGACATTGATGAGGCCTCGGCACTCGCAGGAGTAGCCCAGCTTCTTCAGCACCTCTGACGTCTCCTCTGTAACCTGTTTTGGGAGGGGAGGGATCAGACATGGGTCAGGGCTTGATTGATCTTGCCTAATTGACTAATTTACCAATTTCAAAACATTTTGTTCAAACCTTTAGAAACATTTTCCCAAAACCCTTGATAAACTTTTTTACTACAGCCACACCAAGAATTGTGTTTGCCCCAGCATGAAACAAGCAAACAAATTGTGTATTCTATTGTGTATGCATTCACATTGAAATTCAGACATTGATTTGAGCCCCACGACTATATGAATTACTTAAATAGTGTTGCAAATAACCTAGACCGATCTCAGAACGTCAAAATGCTGAGTCTGACGCAAACAGGTGAAAAAGGATCAGATTTTTTGTTTAGACACAACGGCTCTATTTGAATGTACAGTCAGCAGGGCATTATTGTTTTTGCAGTACCTGGATCTTGCCCAGTTCTCCAGTGCTCTCCATCCTACTGGCCACGTTGACAGTGTTGCCCCAAATGTCATACTGAGGTTTCCTGGCTCCGATCACCCCAGCTATAACAGGCCCATGGTTGATCCCTGTGAACAACATAACAAAGAGCTTAAAGACAAGATTTATCTGTTTAATTATGTTTTTAGTTTGGTAGGCAAAATTTACAGATTTATGCCTTCACTTCCGGCCTAAGTCAAGGGACTATCATCAGTCTGGCAAGGGAGGCCAAAGCCAGAGCCATCTGTAAATTAAACTTGGAACCTCTGATTTTTAATAAAAGTATCTTTCCGCAAAGGAATTCAGTTCAATTATGTGCGGTACCAATTGTTTTGACGAGAAAACCATTTCCTTGAAAGCTGTTTATGTTGCATTTCATGCCAACTTTTCCCCAGTGTTTATGTAATTCTTTTTATCATAACGTGTGCTTTTATCTCCCAAGTATTCTAAATGTTTCCACTGAGCTTAGGGGATCTGCTCAGGGTAAGCTGTCTGAGAACTTGGCTGGATCGTAAGACACGGGGAGTGTTATAGTGCCCAGACAATGCAACAGACAATGCAATATATTGAGGGAAGGGTCTTGTAAGGACCTTGTAATAGCAGATGCATGAGGTAAATTATAACCCATGACACATTGAGAACTGGAACAGGATATAGGGCAGACAGCACACACCAGGCTCAGACACAGACTCCCCAAGCTCACTCACCCACACGGAGACGAAAGCTGTTGAAGGAGTGCCTGTTGATGCCATCCAGTTTGCCAATGAGGGCGATGGCAAACTCCACCATGTTTCCGATCTGGGCCTGCTGCTTGTCTCTGTCCTGAAACCACACAGGGATGAAGAATTACACTTTGTTGTGTCAGCAGGTCACAGCACTTAAGCATCTTGCCAATTGGGGGTATTCTCACAGATACAAGTTATATATAAAAAGCTTTCGTTTGGTTCAATTAGCTTCAAGTATTTAAGTTTGAGATCCATCTTAGTTCATCGCATTAATAACGGTTAAATCAAAATCAAAAGCTTAATCCTACCTGGTTGTTCTCCTGTCCTGGTGTGCCACTGAGTCCAGCCGCAGCCATGTATGTGCTGCCTATCGTCTTGATCTTCTCCACCCCACTGAACTTGGGCTTGGAGAGCAGCTGGATGCGGACATGAGGATGGGATGAGAAGAAGGGTTTGTTTTTTTCCAATACCCAAATATGACCACAAATGGGGTGGCTGAAGTTCAGCAGCAGCCCGTGGGCCTCACCTCATCAAAGTCGGCGATGATCTCGTTGAGCAATCTCAGGCACTCCAGGCCCTCCTTGTTGATGTCACACTCGGTGTAGAACTCTTTGAAGTCGGGCACGGAGGCGAACATCACACACACGCAGTCGTAGGATTTGTAGTACAGGTCCTAGCGAACAGAACCGGAGAAGACGTGATAAAGACTGATGCCAAGAAGCATTACATCATAACGAAGAGTTTGGAACAGATAAAGGGGACGTTTGGGGTACACAGGGAGACATGTTTCTATGAAAAGGGCAGTGAAGATGAGTGGTTCTATGAGAGGGTGTCGGGTCACGTCCCCAGGGTCAATGTAAGGCGAACAGCTGTCAGCTCTGCTATAATCACCTCTTTGACCTCCAGTACTCCCAGGATTAAAAATAGGGCAATACTACTTCTTTAGTTCTCGTTTCTTACAGTGCACCAAAAGATGATACTGTTGCAGGTTTTCACCAGTCTTTCCAGTATTTGATTTGAAGTTGCCGTTCCAACACCAACCCAATCAACGATGGACTGGAGTTCTACTCTGCAATATGAGAACTCGTAAAAGCGAGTGAGACTTTCCGAGGCACCCAAACACAAACACATCTTTCCAGATGAAGGACAAAACGTCAGGAGTTAAAACTATTACTTGAACCTATTTTTCACACCAAGTGGTGTGAATGCGCAAGGTTTCAAGGATGATTTAGACCTAAGAGATTCCAAGCAGGAGAAAATCTGTGAACTGGATTGTGCACAATACTCTTATCAATTGTTTATAAAAATGTATTGATATGATGTCTGTTTTCAGTGGCTGAAGGGGTAGTGGGAGAGTAGAAGCTATCTCCACAACGCTGACACAAATCACAATGATGATACATTGCATCTAAATCCTACCAAATCTACCCAGAGGACACAGAATTCCTTAAACATAAAGACCTTGAACTCATTTGTCGAACTAGGACCTTATGCGTCCTGTGGTGTGAGTTGGGCCTTCGATCCCAGAGGGAAGACAGAAACATTACAGCTTTAGCAGTGACCGTCCACTGGGTCAATCTAATCTAGACACCACCTCCATGGACCGGTACTGTGGGCCAGTGGAGATGGGACCCTGGTGTGAGAGACAATGGAGAGGAAAAGAGAGGATGGAAGGACAATATATTGAAGAGGAGGGTGAAAAGGAGGAGAGTGTATAGGAGAAAGGAGGCGAGTGTGGAGGAGAGGACGAGGGGAGGATGTGTTGGGCTCATCCATCCATCCTGGACCCCTACCTTGTACTTCTCAGTAAGTAAAGTGTTTGTGAGGAATCCCACCTCGTTCTTTTTATTCTCCCCGACAAACAGGGCGGCCACGTGGGCCGGCAGCACGTTCTCCAGGAGCAGGCGGTTCAGGTTCTCCCGGGTCTCGATCTCGTCCTGCTCCGTGCGGTTCTTGTTCTTCAGTAGGAAGTCTTGTCTGAAGCAGGACTCGTTCTGTGAAGCGGGAAAGGGGAGGGGGGGGTTAGTGGGTGGCCGACGAGAATATAGGGATGGAATACAAAAAGGGATAGAGAAGCAAAACTACAGTTTTTCTTACCTGCTGTGAGATGAGGAACATGGTGACCAGGAACAGAGTGATGTACATGCAGCTCATCACCCTGGGGTCCTTCACGAGGCCCAGCCTCTTCAGTATGATATCTCCAGAGCTGCAACACAGAGGTCAGGGGTCAGCAGGAGTAACGTCACCACCCTCCTCCAAAGCAAACATCCTTCCTTCCCCCTCCTATGTCATCTCTCATTCGGCATGCTTGAATTAGTCCACTCGAAACAAGTGTTCGAAAAATCGAGTTGAGCGGCGCGTGGCCCACCTGCTACAGGTGAAGTTGTCGTTGAGCTCGGCATACAGGATTTGCTCGTAGGAACTGAACAGATCACTCCTGGAGCTGAGGATGAGGATGTAGTAGGCAGTGGAGGCCACTGTGAGGAAGAACACCTTGAGCTCGAAGCTGACCCTCAGGAACACCCCACAAGCTATGAGCGCCAGGATACAGCTGTACACAGAGTACTGGATGTGAGTCAGAGAGAGCAAGGAGAAGAGAGGGAGTGAGATCAGAGGAGAAGAGAGGAGAGAAATCAGAGACAGAAAGGATTAGATGGATGACAGCCTCGACGATTGGATCACTCAATCCTTCAACTGTTTCGCCCGTCATTTCCCAAACAAATCAGTGGCAGATCTAACTCGAGCCGACACCGCCACTCACGGGCAGGTAGAAGAGGTCGGCGTGCTGGTCTTGCAGGAGCGAGTCATTGGAGCGGGTCATATCCAGAATGTCACAGACAGACTGCACAGGTTCTGTCTGGATGAAGCACTGCAGGGGGGAGAGGGGACGTGATTGAAAGTGGCTCGTGTATGGGTCAGAGAATGTGAAGCACTTGGGTACGGCGCAGCTAAAGATAGAGCCACTCGTGGTGCTTTGGTCTTCTGGGTCAGATAGAAACGCCACAGAGACCTGAGACTATGAGCTAGTGTGTGGAACCAGGTGACGTGACGTAACCGGGGAAGCCCGTTACCAGGTTGAAGACGGCGAGGATGACGATGACTGCAGTGGTGATGGTGGCCAGGGGGAGGCGCACGCATGGCTTCTTCACCACCGCTTCTGACACGGCAGACAGCCAGTGGCAGGTAGACAGCTTCTCTGGAAACAACCGCTGAAAAGGAGAAGAAGAAGAGAGGGGAATTGAGATGAGGTTGAGCAAAAGATAGGATGGTAGGTTGAGGGAGTGAAAGAGAGAGGGAGGGGAGATGAGGTACAATGAGAGAGAGAGAGAGGTAGGGAGGAATGGATGCAGAGTAGGAAGCAGGAGGAGATAAGGGAAGTCATTTATGTTATCAAGATGAGCATGTGACATGGAAGTGGTCATCCATCTATAGACTCATCATGTGTGATTGACGCAGCACTAAACGTTCCGGCTATTTCTAGAAGGGCAGAATGTGTGACAGGATGCCCAGACTGGCTCTGAGATGCTATGCACCAGGTGTCATGGTCCAATAGAGGTTGACTGTGTTTGCTAATAAAAGAACAAGTCAATGACATTGTCACGGTAGTTATCACAAGCACTAATAAAGTACTATCAATAAACACTTCTAGTAACACTCCCACTACTCCCTCAATAAATAAATACAAACATTGATCACACCACACAAACAGAATAGATGCGTGGCTGTGTTGTGAGGTCAGTCTAAGACGCATACTGACCTGTAGATGACCCGCAAAACAGATGCCCAGGGTCAACAGGAGGACACAGGCCAGCACTCCAAAAGAAATGCCCAGCCTCCTGGGACTGTAAGAGGATGAAACACTTGTGGTTACTGTCTGTATCTGTTACTTTGAAAAGCAAATATGCATTATTTTAAACACCAAAAAAGAAAAACAATTCAAATGGCAGGTGGAAATCAATTGGGGCAAATGTCATTGGGACATTGTGTGTCGAAGCATATCACAACTCACTCTTTAGTCACAAACATCTGAACCATGAAGATGCAGAAGAAAATGAAGGTGGCACAGCTGATGTAGTGCTTGAACATAGGCAGGTCTATGGCGCGATACTGTAAAGAGGAGAGAAGACATTTATGACCTCTGTCTTCAGTTTCGTTGTTCACTCCAAGAAGGAAGTTGTGTGTGTGTAGGCGAGATGTCAGAGTACAGTGAGTTCTGAACTGTGTACTGTGTTGCTGAGCTATACTGGGGGGGGAAACGTTGATGTTGCTTTCCATATGAAAGCTAGACAATTGACCTTGGAGAGACTGACCTGCTTCTCCAGCTCTTTCTTTGGGAACCACAAAGCTAGGCTGCTGATCTCCTCAGACTTCACCCACTGCCTGTTGGCAGACAGACAGACAGTCAGACACACGTGTAAATGCTAAAGGGGGGGGAACAAATTGCACATTCTAGCTGTGAACATCTACTCTCAATGTGTTATTAATCAGAAATTAAAGACAATATTGTATGATTGTCTGTTCAGAGAAACTCACTTGCTGCTGAGCTCGTCGATGGTCGTGGTCATCTCGTTGTGTAGCTCCTCGTCAAACTTGCTCTTCTGAGACTTGTTCCTGGGTTATGGGCAGAACGTAGTAAGGGAGAGGAGGACAGATGGACCGAAAGACCAACACACAAACGCCCAACGATAAGGGGGAAGGAGACAGGGTCATGCAGGTTATTCTATCCCAGTTTGCCACGAGAGGAGGCAACTGGTTTCAGGCCATTCCAGTGAGTTAGTGGAAAGCCAGGTTGGGTGTGCGCCAGTGAGAGGGGTCTACAGCGTGTCTGGCGGGGGCAGGATGTCATGTGTTAGCTGAACTCTGGGGACAACAGGGGAGTCTCCCAGCAGTACCCCCTGCTTTGTGCCCCATGGCCCATCAGGAAGGAAACGTGCGCGCACCCACACACACACACACTACTCCCAGTGTTTACAACAGCGCATACCTTTAGTGGGGAAAGAAAAGACAGTTTAAAAAGCACTTAGTGAGGAGTGGTATCAGCCAGGCTTATGGGAAACGTGTGAGACCTCGTGTCACCCTGTTACATGTGGAGAAGAGCAGGATGCAGCTCTTCACATTGCGGAGGTGGGAGAGAGAGAGAATGGGGGGGGAGTAGAAGTGGCCTGGAGGTTAGTGGGGGAGCAGCAAGTCTCTCCTCGTGTGGGAGGAGAGCTTGCGAGTCGGGCCGTACGGCCCACACTCACTTATGGGTGCTGGGAGGAGCGGGCAAGGAGAAGGGCTCCTCTACAGACTCGTCAAAGCTGTCGGAGAACAGCAACAGTGAGAGACACATTGATAATGGAGAGACAGAGAGAAAAAGAGAGAGAGAGAAAAAGAGAAAAAGAGAGAGAGAAAAAGAGAGAGAAAAAGAGAGAGCGAAAGAGAGAGAGACCGAATGAGAGAACACACTTCTACAGAACACATCGCAGGCAGAATGCAGGGGCTGGAGCTCTTACACATCCACTTACAGGATCTGCATTCACTAACCACACGCCAGACTAAAGGTCTTGTAGGGCAATTTAGCTGCTGTGCTCGTATAACGCAGCTTTGCTTTTGACTATCGTGGAAAAAAGTCACTTCTAAGCCCTTGCGCCAGAAGAAAAAGACCATATGAAAACATGTTTGTGCTTTTTGCATGTTGGTGTAACATTATGTAGCTTGGTGTAATCACGATGATTTAATATTGCCATGAGGTCATTTCTGTCCAGCTGTTAGAAACATTTTCTGGATCCAGCTTCATACAAATCCATAAACATACTCTGAGTAAACACACAGTATGAGTAATCAGACGAAGTTTGTGACATAACAGTAGTAGCGTGAGGCCAGTACAGACCACATGTTTACTTTTGAACACACGAGGCCCTCGCTTGTAGCGGGCGCAAACACTTCTCACCTCTCCGGGATCTTAGAACAAGGGGCTGAGCGCAGGGGGATGTCCTAAAGAGAGAGACAAAACGTGGGAAAGAGAGTGACCTTCACTTCCACATGGAGGTAGACAAGCATGCACACAAATCAGTCGACGTTTCAAGGGTCTCGTTCCGCGTCGTACCTTGCAGCGGGCCTTGCCGTTGACCATGGCGTCGGTGGTGTAACTCTCCCGGCTCTGCAGGTGGGCGAAGGGCTTCACCGCCCCCCAGGACTCCAGGTAGCGCGTCATGCGCACCGACGCTCGCATCTTCAGACCGTCATTTACCCTGGGCTTAGGGACGCTGCGGCTGTTGAGGGGCTGGTCCTTAGACTGACACCACACACACACACACTCATGAGGATGAGCGGCCTTACATTTGAGAACCGTTAAAGGATGTAAAGGTAGCCCAGAACAGGGATCTCACTCGTGGGTCTATGACCAGGTATGTCTGGATGTTGAGCTCCTTCAGGTAGGCGTCCCTCAGCTCTCCGTTGCCTTCCTCCACCTCATAAGCCTTGTTCAGGTGCTTGAGGGTGGCTTTTGTGATGTGGACACGCCTGGTCAGTGAAGAGAGGTGTTACTACAAGACGATCCATTGTGAAAAGTGGGGAGTTAATAAGTAATACGGCCTTAGTAACTCATTTTGGCAACAAATTGTTAATCTAATAAATGCCTTATTACCTATTAGCTGATGTTTATTACAAGCACCTGGATCTAAAGCATTACCATAAGTTTTCATGAATGTAGGTTGTGATTTTTTACAGTTTATATACACAGTACATATACGCGGATATCATACACAAGTATGAGTATACATGAAATCATGTAAACTGCATGGCATTTCTAACTCAAATATAAACTCACCCAGGTAAGCCTCCAGATTCCATGTGATTGGCCAGGGTGACATCATGTGACCACACGTCAAACTGCCATTTCCGAAGACCAATCACGCCGCAGAGCACGTTGCCGGAATGTACGCCCACCCTCATGTTGATGTCCACACCTGTGGCCTCGCGCACCTGTCTGCATAGGGTAGGATCAGAAAAGCTGTCAGCGCTGTGGCTTGCTCCCCTGGGTCTGTGATTGGCTCTCTCCCCTGGGCTCTGTGATCCTTTCTTATTGCTTTGATTTGACATTACAGCCATCTGGCAGGGGTGCTCCAGTATTCATGTTCTCTTCTCAGATGAAGCTCTTTGTTTTGGCTGGGCAGAGAGAAGCAGAAATACCCCCCCCCCTTCCTCTTCTCTCCTCTCTTGCCCTCCCACAAACACTTCATACCCCATTGCATTCCTCTGGACTCCACACGCACACAAACACACTCACACACACTGTTCTGTCAGACAGCCTACTTCATCACCTTATCCTACTGGATTGTTCATGCCTAAGATTCCACCTCAACAAAGTCAACACTGCACCCCAGCCTTCTTGGAAGCACTCCATGTATACCAACACTGAAGGGGACAATACCGGTTAAACGTCATCTGGAACTGAAAGAGGTTGACCACATCTGATAGTCAAGTATTTTCTCCTACCAAGACCCAGTGTTTAACCCCCCTGACGTACTTGATGGCCTCGCACATATCCAAGCCCATCTTGACGCAGTTCTTAGCGTGGTTGGGCAGAGAGACAGGGAGGCCAGACACACAGTAGTAGCAGTCTCCCAGAATCTTGATTCTCATGCACTCGTTCTCCTGTGAAGAAGAAAACATACTGCCTTAAAAAAAGAAAATTGTAGATATAGCAACATTTTCAAACGTGGCTTAATATGTAATCAAGAATTGTCTAGAGAAAGTGCATAGCTCTGCTTACAACATTTACACCATAGCTGGGAGGTCAGTATTAACTTAACATATGCACCCAAGATATGAATGATTGACTCACCTTGGCAATCTGGTCAAACTTCCCAAACAGCTCATTGAGCATAACGACTAGTTCCTTGGGAGAGCAGTCGCTGGCCAATCGGGTGAAGCCCACGATGTCTGCATACAGGATACTAAAGACGACAGGAAACTGGCCGTCAGTCAATGAAGGTCGAACCTCCCAGATGGCGCCATCATGAGACCCAAGTATCAGTAGTCTATCATCAGTGGGTTCTGACAACCACTCAACTGGTAAATCTCTCTGATGTTGCCCCAACCAGGAACACCATTGTCAGATAAGAGTCTGACTCTGAGGCCGTTGAAATGAACTGGTAGTAATTGATTAAAGCTGGCTGGACAGTGCCAGGAGGGAGGGTATTTAGGGAGTGCTTTGACCCTTACTAACAGGGGAATATGTTATGATATGAGTTTGGCCTGACTCTCTATCTACTCAGAGCACCTGACCTGTTTTATATCCAGTACGTCTAATCACCGACTCGCTGTCGGGACTCAGTTCTGCCAGATCTATCTTGCTGGCTGAGAGAATGGCTGGGATGCTGGCTGTGTTGGAAGCTGGCTGCAGACCAGCACAGGGCACGTTAAAGCAGCTGGCTTGAAAGCTATAGCATCAGCCAGACAGGGACACACCCAGATGGCCAACATGAGCCAGTGGCAGCTCTACAAGACTAACAACAGCCAGGTGGGTTCTCACTGGGCTAATGATCTAGTGTGTTAGTCCCGGCGAATTACAGGGGTCACATGGGGATTCCATTGGGTGTACCCTTCAGCACTGCTTTGCGATGGATTTAGGAGAGGATAAGACTTAGCACATTAATCTGTCAAAATGAAAAATTGACATCCGTGCTCTTCAGGTAATTTAAGGGCACAGTGTTTTGTTTGTGAATAACAAACAGCTACAAACATGAAGACAAGACTTGAGTCTGGTCAAGGATTCATTTGGTTCACAAATCACAGTTGAGGAGGTAAGCAGACACTGTCTCATCTCTGCATGTGATTACTATAAAACATCTAACTGTGTGTATTGAACCAACTGCCAAAGTTCTCTCTAAGCAGTGCCAACATCAGCACTCAGCATCAGCACTTTCTACGTGAATGAAAGCCCATAAAACAAAAAGAAGCTTTATCTGGGTCACTGCAGCAAACACATCTCATTTAGAATCTCCAGTCTCAGTTCACGCAGGGTTGAGTGAGGGGTAAACGTGTATGTGTGTGAGTGTTTCTGTGAGGGGTAAACGTGTATGTGTGTGAGTGTTTCTGTGAGGGGTAAACGTGTATGTGTGTGAGTGTTTCTGTGAGGGGTAAACGTGTATGTGTGTGAGTGTTTCTGTGAGGGGTAAACGTGTATGTGTGTGAGTGTTTCTGTGAGGGGTAAACGTGTATGTGTGTGAGTGTTTCTGTGAGGGGTAAACGTGTATGTGTGTGAGTGTTTCTGTCATCGGTGCGTGGCTGACGATGCAGCAGGGTGGTTTTGTTTGGAATGAATGCCTAAATATAACACATGACGACCGGGCACCATTCCATTGAATGCAATTGGGAAATGAAATTAATTTGAGGACCTCAGTACTCTTAACTATTCACACATTACAAACATGCCACAGCAGAAACAGGAAAGGAGTGTAAGAGAGGGAGTAAAGTTTAGCAAAGACATAAAAAAGAGGAACGAATGGTAAGAAAGAAAGGGTAGGCAAAAAAGAGGTTCAAATTATTGAGAAAAAAGAAGGGTTGGCTGAATGTTTTCCATGGAGGGAAGTGTATTTTCTTGAAGGCATACTGTGGCCAGGTCTTATAGTGTATAGCCATGCTGTGAGGCCATGCAGTTGGTAGAGGGGGGGGTATCTAGAACTCAGGAAAGTGTTGTACCTCACGTTCTCGTGCCTCTTGACATAGAGGCTGTGGAAGTTGTTGTCTTTTACGAGTCGCTGCTGCGCCTCCTTGTCTTTACATTCCTGCAGACGCTCCATGATGGCCAACTTCATCTTCATAGATATGTAGACCGGCAGCACCGACTGCAGCAGGTTCTCCTGTGTACGCACACACACACACACACACACACATCAACGCCACACACTCTGGCACACCAAAGATTATGAAGCCATAAAAGAAAGCCCAGTCTGATTATCAACCAGCTGTCACAGTGTCCACCTGATCTGCTAACTGGACTAACAAGGACCCCCATTCACCCAGCTTACTGTTATAAGCTTCATAATCAGTGCGAGGGAACATCACATACAAGGCTTATGAATACGTCCCAGTCAGCAGGCTATCAAGAACATAAGGCGATGATGTCTCTCGGGGATCACTACACTGTCATCCTTGTTCTCTCCATCATGGCGCGAGATTAATGAGAAAGGTGTCTAACCCTCTTCTAACTCTCTCTTCTCAGCTTTGAGTTTTTTTGTTTCCCCAGTACTTCAGCGGGAGTTATATAAAGACCTCCTTTTGCCAGTCAAACCAGCAGTGACTAGATGGAATCGCGTTTGTTTTACCTCCTCCAGGTTCAAAAGACCGCTCCGCTTACCGCGAAGCTTCAAAACTTTCTTTTATCCAAAGTGGCCTTGGTGAAGTCAGAGCTGTAATGGATCAGGCAGATCTTATCTGGAGCCAACAACAGCGCTCTAGTTCTCAACAAAACTGTTAGTATGCGTGTGTGTGTGTGTCAGTACAAGCCGTTTTCAACCCTACCATCCCCTTTCTGTGACTGTACTTTTTGGCTAACTCTTTGCAGTTCCTTTTGGTCAGACTCGATTCAAATACAACAGAATGTCAAATGTTAACGATTATATCATTCCCTTCTGACGTGCTAGGCAACAGGGCAGCCTCCCTTTCAGTGTGATTTCCTTTCCTTAGCGACAGTCATAACAAATGATTTTTTTTTGCAAAGGCCATTTGAAGCAGAGGTCTCAGTAGACATTACTTTACAACCCCTCAATATCGTTTATCCTCACAATTATTCTAATCAAATGTAATTTGGTTTGGATTTGTCTGTTGTAATGAAAAATAAAGTCAGCTGGCAAGCTCCAAGGCAATTGGGTTTAAATAAAGTTCAAATGGAACCATGTTGAATGCATGTCTATTCAATAATGAAAATAAATTCCCACCATTTAATCATTTTATTAAGATGGTATTCCATCTTATGTAGTTGTTTTTGTATTGAAATGACACTCAACTGTGGAGATAATCTGAATATGGCTTTAGTGCCCAGTATTTAGAGTGTGGAAGACCTTTAGAGTTACTCATATGAAAACATGTAGCTCTTGCTAGCGTTGGGAACCCAAACCCCCTGACCGGTATGTACTGGACTGAATCAGAACGCAGATTTCAGTGCCACTTATATGACTGAGCTGTCGATTGAAATATTCGCCCTCTGGTGCTCCGAAACGAACGTAAGAAGCATCATCGCCGCGCATGATCGCCACTTAAATTATAGCCTACTGCATTCATGTGGTGTCGGAATGATCGGAAAAAGAACCCAAACGATGCCCGACCCCAGCTGCAGCCAGCCCTCCAACACGAGCCAGCTGGATGTCTCAGCTGGATGAGGAGCTGTTGACATGTGGGCTCCTCACCTGCTGTCTCTTCTCTATCTCCAGCTTCATGCGGATGCCCAGGCAGCGCAGGGTGTCCTGGAAGGTCTGCCTCAGGGTCCTCTCCATCAGCACCTTGTGGAAAGCCCCCACCACGCTACCACACAGGAACACCACCGCGTTGGACAGGAGCTGGATACAACGGGGAAATCAGACACGGCTCAGCTCAAAGGACCTCCTCCAATAATGGCAGTCAACCTCAGCTAATTAAATGGCTCAGTTAAACTCTCCGCTCAAAGATATGGTAAACACGCGTACAAACACACACACACGAGGACTCTGAGGTGCCATCCTACCTGGCTGGCTAGGTGAGGAGGGATGTGTGTGCTGAAGACGGTGAGCCGCAAGGTCAGGACCAGGATGTGGGCCAGCGAGGTGATGACGCTGAGCAGCACAGCGTTGGACATGGGGAACGGCAGCATGGTGTAGACCGTGAAGATGATGAAGAGGAAGAACGGAACCTGCGGAGAGAGAGAGATGGGGGGGGGAGGGAGCAAGAGAGAGAGAGACAGAGACAGAATCTGTGAGATTGGGCACAGAACTCCACAGACTGCAGGAGAGTCAGTCCTATTCCCCAACATGGGCGTTTCCTTCATTGAGTTTAAGGTTTTATGTTGTGTGTGTTTGTGTTACTGACATGTTTGAATATTAGTTCAAACCTTTTAAAAGCATACCAAGGTGCAAGTAGTGACACAACGGCATTAAGTAATGCATTAACGATAACACAAGACCTTCTGGTTTTGTATGCTATTAGTCACCACCATTGTGTGCAAGGACAACCACAGACAAACACACTTCCCATCAGGGTGGAGGAGGATGGTACCTGGTCCCAGGGCATGATGAGGGGTCCGCTGAAGATGAAGGTGAAGCCCATGGTGAGGTGCGTGACCCAGACCACCATGCCCAGCAGGCGTCTCCATCGCTGGGTCAGCGTCTCGGTGCACACCAGCACGAACACGGCCAGGAACACGCACAGGCTGCAGCTCACCACGCTCACGAACGCAAAGTGCTCCTCCGCACTCTGCAACGCAAAGCCGCGCGCACGCGGGACACAATGAACAAAAACGATCGTCTTCACATGAAGGAGGACACAAACCTTATTGACACCTGTGACTGTGTGTGTGTGTGTGTGTGTGAGGTGTATGGCACACAGGAGACAGACGCGACACTCAGATCAACACAGGAGACTGACGAGAGACTGACAGGCACAGTGTCTGCAGAGAGACGAGTCTGGGCTTGTTCTGAGCAGACCCTTGTGAGTGTCGGTCTCTCCGCTGTGTGTTTGTGTATGAAAGGGATCCGGTATCTCCTGCAGTGTCCGAGTCTATTCAGGCTTATTTCAGACTCATTCCACATCTGGCTCTGCGTCACGTCCTGCTGCTGGAGGCAGCATCTTCCTGATTGAGTTAGGTGGCTGGGTGGCCGAGTTATAGATTGGGGAGGGGGTGCCTTTGTGTGCTTGTCTTGTGTGTGTGCGTGGAGTGAGAGAAAGAAAACGAGATTGGAGAGAGAGAGAGAGAGAGAGAGAGAGAGAGAGAGAGAGAGAGGGAAATATCGAGTATGTAAAGGTCCCTACTCTAGGAAGGCCATCTCTGCATTGTATATTGAGCATGTTAGTTGCCATGGTAGCAAGTCTGAGGGCCTGTACTCTGGCACAGAGCGAGCCCGCAGCCCAGCCCACTAATAACAGCCAATGGGCTATGTCCTCCTTACCAAGCCTTGTGTATGGACAGAACGGTGTAATTATTCTATATGTTTATCTAGTGAACCCTTTTGGAAACTGTAATATCCTACAGTGAGGGCTAAACCTATAGGGCCTAAACCTACACACACAGACAGAATGTTCCCAAGCAAAGCTACGAGCCCAAAGCTATGTGCAAAACCCACAATCTGAAAGCATTCTCTTCCATTCCTCTATCCCTTGGTCTCCCTCTACTCGGTCAGAATTTAAAACACCTTCGTTTGACTCCAAACAACAGGGCTCTGCGAGCCTGTCTCTCTGTTCTGCCTGTCTCTCTGTTCTGCCTGCCTCCATCCGTCTGCTGAAGTGCCACTTGGGAGAGAACGTTAGCGCTTTCTCTCATCGCTGGACTCCTGCCCTCACACAGGTATACCAGCCGTGGAGAGGAGAGCGAAGACAAGTTCACACAGACTTTATGACACCACCCTCGGCTCACACAAGGACTTGTACTTAACAAAGACCCCCCAACACTGCGAAAACATTCCATCCAAATCTCTCTCTCCAGCCCTAGCAACAGACAGCCTTCTCAGACACTGCGTGTGAGAAGGGACATTTGGACTTTAATACCCATATATCAGAGTGTGTGTGTACGTGTGTGTGTGTCCAAACGGCAGAAGACTAGAAAGTAGGTCCCGTCTCTCATAGGGAGAGCAGTACCGCCGATAAACAGACTACAGGCCGACTTGGGCACTACCACAGACGCCTAGGCTGAGAAAAGCTGCTTTGCTCCTGCCAACCTGGTGAACCTAACCTACCCCTTCCCTGGCAGAACTACAGAAAAAGGGCCCTGAAGACTACACCATCAGTCATGCAACAGTGCGGAGGACTGGCGGAGGCAGAGGATCACCTATGTACATTTCTACCTGGAATAAATACCTCCATTTCATTCCTCAAGCACTTTGTTTTATGAGAGTTACATTGCCTGGCTGGAAAATAAGTGACCAAAAAAACACACACACACACACACACCCACCAACCCCCCCCCTTTTGGACAAATGTTCCCGGCTGCCTTCATATGAGGTACTGTGTTCACCTAACAATGGTGTCTTTAATGTGTTAATGTCCATATCTCCCTGCATTAGCTGTCCCTTCATGACTCCACTGGAGACAGCAGATCCCTGGGGTGAGGGATATCCACAGCTTTATCTGATTACATGTTGGCCTATAATTAACAGGGCTCTGTGTGTGTGTGTGTGTGTGTGTGTGTGTGTGTGCATGCATGCATGTGTGTCTCTGACTGCACGTATAATCTGCTTGTCTATGTGCCCGTGCGTACATCTGTGTGTGTGTGTGTGTGTGTGTGTGCATCTGTGTTTGCATGTACGCCTTTGCTGGTGTGTATGTGCCTGTGTTTGCATCAGTGTGTGTGTGTGTGTGTGCACGCGCGTGTGTGTGTCTGCTCACCAGCTGCAGGGCGAAGAAGAGGATGAGGAGGACTCCACAGCAGAGCATGGACAGGCCCAACAGCAGCACCAGCGGCTGGTACTGGCTGATACAGGAGAACTTGCGGTACAGAGCCTCATGTTTCAGCTCCTGGTCGTTCAACAGGTACTTCCCCTTGGCTGGCATGACGAACACTCCTCCTCAGACGGGCATAGCAGGTCCAAAGTAGACGTTAAACCAACCCGACCCAACCTCACTGCAAGTGTGTGTAGCGAGTGCGTGCCTTAGAGTGTGCGTGTGCCCAGTCTGGTCCACAGTTGCCGGCTTGTTCTGGTTTTACAGGCTGTTTGAAGTCATGCTGCAGGAGTGCAGTTGGTGTTTTTTTCCATCCAGGGCATCTCACAGGTCTTGGTCCATTCTCTCTCACCGTTCTTTGCCCTTTTGCTCTCTCTTTCTCTCCTTTTTTCCAACCTTCTTTATTCTCTCTCTTATCTCCTTTTGTATTTGGCCAAAAGACACCAGTTGTTCCTTGCCGGTTACTGGGCTCCTCTCCTTAGAGGTTGAATAATGAACCAGCGGCTGGGAGGCGAGGGGAGGAGAGACAGAGGGAGGAGGAGGGAGGATAGACGGGTCGTCGAGGGGTCCAGCAGGATTCAGGATGTCCCAGAGGCACTGAACAGACAGAGAGGCCCGCGGCAACTCCACCCACTGGTGATGGTACAGTCACTGACCTGGGGAGGGGGAGGAAAACGAGAGAGACAGAGAGACAGAGAGAAACAGACAGAGACACAGAGAGAGAGAGGTACTGAATTAACGGTGAGTGCAGTAAATATACACTGTGGCCTATAAAGAGTTAATGACGTTGCTTTGACCACTTTCTTTTGCGCTATTACAGGGTCATAAAATTCAGTAAAATCTTGTCGCTTTCCACCCTAAAAGTCACTCTGTCACACATGAACAAACACACGCAGATGCACACAAACACAATCAAAAACAGGCAAAAATAAGCACATAAGCTTTCCTTTGAAACATCAGATTTGAAACTTATATGACCTTTCATTAACCAATATTACTTTCAAATCTTTATTTTCTACGGAAACATCAAAGAATAAATTGAAACAATTACAGCTGAATCCATTTGACAGGAAATGACTAAACCGTCTGCAACTGGATAGAGTAGTTCGACATCCCCCCCAATTACAAAGACAGCGCTTATAAAGCCAGGGCAGGCTCTGTAAATATATATGTACACATTGAGAAAGCCAATGAGTAGCCTCCAGAGTTCTTCCCAACATGAATACAGCCGTGTCTGTGTTCATCCCAGCCCCAGCCCCAGCCCCTGTTTGGCCCAGGCGTCCATGGAGCGCTGCCACGGTGACGACAAGCTCCTCTAATGAATACCATTTCTATGGGGCTGCTTTGCTGGAGTATATATACGCCATCGAGGGAGGAACTCCTGCTCTGTTGAAAATCACACTGACTGACGGCTTCATTTTCTCAGACAGATCACACGAGAGTTGTGGAGTGGGATTAGTGCATGCTAAGAGCAATATCTTTTCTAATGATGTCCATGACAGAGTAGTGAAAGATTAACAGAAAACGCACAATGGACTATATTGAAGCTGAGTCATGCACACGTCCTGACTCCTGTCCCAATAAACGACTGTTGGAAAACATCAATGAGGGCCTTATGAGTCAATATTGTATTACCTGTGAGACAACAGCAGTCTACCAAGTTAACATGACTGATTGGCTGTGTTAAGTGGCTGTGTTGTGTTGGCTGTGCTCTGTGCGCCTAGCCTCCTCTCCCAATAAGAAGGCCTCTAAAATGTCCAGTACTGTTCCCTCTCCATCTGCTGGTTGGCAAACAGGAAGTTTGCCCAGTGAATCACAGGGGCCATGTTGTATTTACAAATCAGATGCTGGAGGAAGGAGCTAGCCTTGCTCTTTTGGAAACACACAACGCCCTTATCTGTCAGTTTAGTACGGGAGGGGAGGGAGGGAGGGGGTGGGAGTGTGGGAGCAGTGGGCAACGGCTGTTCTTTGTCTCACCTAATGATAAAGAAAAAAAAACATAGAACAAAGAATCATAGCTAGATAAAACTTTTAAGTACCAGGAGGCCAATGTTACTTCTCGCTGTCTGGAACGGGGGTCCGAATAGAGGGATAATGTGAACAAACCTGGCATGTTAATCAATAGAAACCTAATTGTTGTCCATCTGACTGCTGCAGTGCACAAGTCTTTGTTCCTAGTTTGTGTCTTCATGTGGTAACCATCACCAGATGCTGCATGCCATAAAAGAGCCGTGAATTTGCAGAGGTGCTGGACCAAAAACAAGAGGCAGAGAGAGAGGGAGGGGGGGGGGTGGCGGAGGAGGAGGAGGAGGGACACCTGTTGGGATGTGTGAATGGGGAATCAGCCAACCAGTCAGGAAGCCAGGCTGGATCTTCCACCCGGCACAGGAGCGAGCAGCTTAGTCATAGCGGAGGGGTGGGGAACTGTGGTCCTGTCCCATTTACAGCCAGGTTTACATTTTCCCTTTCACTGCGTCTGACTGGGACGGCCTCCTTGTGGCTCTCTGATGTGTACTGATGTGCAGTGCTTCAGCATGTCTTGTAACGCTGGGTTACCACCCTGTCTCACCCAGCCCCCTTGCCTCAGTACACCATGTTCCCCTACTCGACGGCACCCTACATTCAGCGTTTAAAGGGGGGGGCAGTTAAAGCAACGAGGAAGGGGGGGAAAGCACATAATGTAGTCAGGATCTGGCTTCTCTCTGGGCAATAGGGACTTGAGCTGGAGAAAACCTTCTTAGACATCCACTCACTGTTTACGAATGGGAAATTACTAATTAAGACAATATACAATGCAAACACACACAGGAACATCGAGGCTACTTTGCCCCACATCTTGTACATGGGAATTGTGTAACAATAACTCATTTGGATGAATAGGTCAGTATGCAATTTACCTTTTGAATCTCACCACCTACCAATATTGATAGTTCTTGGCAATGATTGGGTAGTTGTGCATAACAATGAACATCCATCTTGAATTTATCACAGTTACACACATTCAGTGGCATGGCAGTTACTTGAAAGTGGGAGTGCCTGTCCTGTATGTTACTGTATCACACAGTAGTGAACGTGTGAGGTACACACACACACACCTCTGCCTCCCTCTCCTCACACCACCTCTGCCTCTCTCCTCACACCACCTCTGCCTCCCTCTCCCTCTCCTCACACCACCTCTGCCTCTCTCCTCACACCACCTCTGCCTCTCTCTACTCACAGAGAACAAGGGGACGGTTATTATCTACAAGCCTCAAGGGAAACTTCTGCTTATCACCGTTCCACAGGGACCATTTCTCCTCCCAATCTGCTCTTGCTGTCCATTGAAACTGAGGGGGAGGGGGGGGGGAGTAGGGGGTCACTAACTAACTAACTAGCACACAGGTTGGTATCAACCCTCCATTGTTTGTTTTTGGCTCCCTTGCAATGACTCTTCTTGTAGGTGGTGCTCCTTGTCACCCTCCCAGTCTGTTCAGTCGATGTACTGAATGACACTTACAGGGTTATTGTTGTTGTTGTTTTTAAACGATGACGCACTGTACAATACGCAGTGGTGAAGAGGTCAGGGCAGCCGGAGGCCAAGAACACAGAGAGGCCAGACAGATGGCAGAAGACTGCTGAGCTTCCAGTAGGTTTCGTTTCCAGACGCTCGTCTGGGCGCTCGTTTGCGAGACAACGGCCTGATATTACAGTCCCTGGCCTGACAGTGCTTTATACTGCATTTCTAAAGTTGCCATGGCGAGCAAGGAGCCAGCGGATCTGAGTCCCCGACGCCGAAGCGAGGCCGGGAGAGTGGACAGAAGCGTCCGCTTCAATAGACTGGAGTCTCTCCACCGCAGCATGAATAGCAGTAACTGCAGTGTATTGTCTGGGAGGCCTTTTTCCCCTCTTTGAAAGCCAGGCGATTGAAGGGAGAAGGTGGGGGCGGAGAATCTCCGAGCGGATTCCCAAAACTGTCGTTATTGACTCTCTTAGAAAAGCGCCAGCACAAAACCCTGCTGACGTCAGCGGCTGGACAGAAACACGCAGGCCTCGACACGCCGTCTCAGGCTGCCTGGCCACGCTGAGGCCCGGGGAAAGGGGGCTGGGAGGGGGACTGGAGCTTAAAGAGACTGGATGTTGCTTTTTTTAAATCTGAATGTCAACAGTGATTTTACTAGCCAACCGAAGAGTAGGTGTTGAAACTGTGAATATGGGCGTGAACTTTTCACTTTTTTCACGAGGAAGATGACAAGTGCGAGTCATCCAGCAGCTAAACCAATCCCTTCACGTATGAAGCAATACAGTAGCGTCAGCTGATAACCTATGACCCCACTATTATCTACTGCCTTAGTTACTACGAATAAAATGGCCAATGGCAATCTGGCAAGGCCTTGAACAAACCAACGCGGGCTTTGTGGGCTTTTTATTGCGAGCAAACAAGCAGGTCTGTATAAATCCTTTCTAGTGTCCTGCTTTCACGGGTTCCTTTTGGGTTACTCTCCACATGGTTGGACAATGAGAAAAGCACAACGGTCATCCTTTATGATAAGCCCCATTCACGACTCGGCCCGGGTTTTAGGAAGCCAGGTCAGGTCAGGGTTGAACATTCTAACCTCCGACCCCCTGGCTCCCGGAGATCAGCCAGCTGGATGGTGCACAGCTACCTGGCATCATCGGAAATCCAAAACACCAGCAGTCATACAGAACTGTTTGTGTTAATAACAAAAGACTAGGCTACTCTTTATTCGGCAAACAATATATGGAAAATACTGATTCAATAAGAGAGTGCAAATGCTCTCTTGAGTAGGTCAACATAAGAGGCCTATCTCCTAACCATCGGTACTGTGTTTCATAAGCCAGAGAATGCTTTCATATTCTCTACCCTGACAGAGGTACCTGAGGATTCACACAATGCTGAAAAGCCTTGCCCATCTGTTGAGGATAAGCACACTGTAAAGCTCCCTTTTATATGAGAGCAGAGAACTTTTCGCTGTGGTGGAAAATGTGCTCTGGACAAAATGGATGGAGGTCCAATACAATGGTCATCTCTGACTGCCGTGTCTACATGCCACTAAAGGACAGAGATCCAAATCTTGCATCACACGGCTCTTTCAGGTCATGTCATGTACCTTCACTGCAGCAAATCCTCTGGACTGAAGTTAACACTGAACCAGGGATTTAACAGACTGCTACGTATTGATCTGTTATCTCGAACATAACCTGCTACGGAGCAGGTCAGGGGTGCACATGAATTACCATGGCGATCTATCCGGGTAAGAAGTGAACCACAACCACCGTGCTGACACTGAAATTCCAGAGTTAAATCAGAAGTTACCTCACTAACCCTAAATCTGGCTTTTTAGTATTGGGCTCTGATCTGAATGATCTGTAAAATCCCCATCACTGTCTTTCTCCTCTGTCCACTACGGCTGTGGTGAACAAACTGAAAATGTTTCTCTCTCTCCAAACGAAATGTTGCCAAGTTTCGTAATGAGACTGCTCCATTCATTTACGAGGTACTCTTTAAGGATGTTATCCGTGTAATCCAATGATGATGTTGTCTGATCAAGCCCCAGGGGCCAACAAAACCCAGACAGTGGACGGAACACACACACACACACACCCACACACACCCACACTAAGACCATGCAGGGACACCAGAGTCCACCTCACCCCGGCCTCACAAATCAACCAACCGGCTGCACAGCTGGCATATGTACAGCAATGCACATGTAGGATTAGATTAGGCCCCCCCCCGCCCCGCCCCTCAGGATCATCCAGCGATATTGAATTAGCGGCATGCAGCGAGGGGAGCTGCTGAGTGCTAATCATGTCAACAGGATGCCGTCTCAGGGCTGCTTTCACCTCGCACAGCTTCTTATTCAGGTTAAACACAGGAGGCGCTGGTGAGAGCCCCGCGTGGTCGGAAGCTGCCCCTTGTCCTTCAAGTGTTTCACATCCACTTCCACAAATGCGCTGTCACACGGTCACAAGTGGAGACTGTCCATTTTTGTTGCAATAGCAAGTCAGCACGTGTACACACACACACACACTTCCCTTCCTGGAAAGGACATCGATGTTATTGGTTCGAGATATAAAGGATACCATGCATGGATGTTAATGTAATCTTACAGAGGAAAACCAATACGTACATTTGACCACTTCCATCAGACAGGGTCATTTCCTGTTCTTGAGATAGTGGTAGGATTGTGACGAGAGCCACTGCGTACACATGCAGCAGAGCAAGACAATATTCTAGTCAACAAACACGCCTTCCCTTTAGTTCGAAGCACCATGAGCGTCTGAGAAAACCCAAGAGGAAAGAATTCGCAGAAAGGACAAAGAAGAGAGCTTTGTTTTCCAGTCAGTGCAGCCAACCACATCCCCATTTCTGGTTTCATAACCCCTCAGTCAGCTGGCTTCTGGGAGAGCCCTGGTCAGGGCCCACTGCCAGCCCCAGCCTGGGCCCTCTCAGAAGCTTAGCCGTGGGAAGTGGCTCCGATACGGTCTCTGACGCACTCCTCCACCAAGACCCACCAGCCACCACACAAAACCAAGATGCCTTCCTCCCCACGCTCGCCGACGAACCCGTTTCGTAGCCGTCGAAGTGAAACCTCGACACGGAGGCCCACGGCGTACGCACAGCGGTGGAGTGCTCCGCCAGTTAACGACGGAACGCCATTCGTGAAAAAGGTGTTGTTCGGGCCCGGGAGGACAGGATACTGGGATCTACCTAACGATGGTCATTTTCCACAGTGCCATAAAGTTGAGGGGTGTTGACAAGGCCATCTGGTGCATGCTTGGTGCACCGAGCTGTTACACTGACGCACTCTCCACCTGGTAATGAGTGGAGCGGTTCCAAGCCTCACGTCCAAACACCAAACTGTGTGTCTAAAGAGTGGACACAGGAGCATGATTTACTTATATGGCCCTAACAGACCTATATTGTCCTGCCTATCAATAGTAATCACATCCACCCACTCATCAAGTGTGCAGCTGGTACTTTCCACACTGGGATGTTACTTTGAAGCTAAAGAACTAAAGCAGGCATATTCCTCATCGTATTCCCTGTAGGGCATCACCAGAGGTTCGGAGGAAACATATTCCATGATGTTCCTCATTAAACACATGGCCCTGTTTTCCTTCGGAAGCACGGACAATGGAGGTGGAGGAGACTGGAGGGAAATCCCTGCAGCGCTGTAATGTGCTGACCTGCAGCCACTTGGTTACTCCCCTCGAACCATGCCGTCTCCACCCGTGTGTGTGTGTGTGTGGTGTGTTTGTGTGCGTGTGACTGGGTCAGTGAGACTGTGTGTGTGTGTATATTTGTCGGCCGTTGGTGTGTCTCTCTGTCTCTCCATCTGCATGTGAGTGTGTATAATGTGTGTGTGTGTGTGTGTGTGTGTGTGTGAGAAAGAAACGGTCCGTCTCAGTCTCTCCATCTCTACCCAGTCAATCTTCGTGGACCTCCCTGGACCCTCACCACCCTCCTTCATCTACTGCCATCAGTCTTCTCTCTTCAGAGACCGTAATAGATGAACATACAGTACAACAAAGGTGTAGGGGGTTCAATATTGGCCAAACAAACCAAAACGAATTCCCCTTTGGTTTAAAGGAAGATGGGAAACTGAACAGTGTAGTAGCATGAACCAAATCATTCCAATACCAATGGAATTACAGTTATTTGACTATGAACCAGAACAAGAATGGTCAACAGTTAATTAATGAAATCAATTACAAGGCAAACATGTTACAAAACCGAAAGTTAACTCTTACCTACTCTACCATGATTATTGTAAATCAGAGAGATAGCAAGAGGTGAGCAAGGAGAAGGAGTACAAGGACAAGTCAGACCTGAGGAGAAGGTCTCAGGAGATAAAGAATCCACAGAACAATGCTTCACCATTCCCTTTATACACAAGGACAACCAATCAGACCCAATCTTGACCCTTACTCATCATCATATGCCTAGCAATGCACAGTAAGTTACACAATGGGGTGAGAGCCATCCAGTAGAGACCCCGTCCATCAACTCCAGGTTTTAGCATAGGTGGGGGCAGGATGACACCCAGCCTTACAAAGGCTGTAATATGGAAACAGCTTGGAGATAACCTCTGTCCCACACTGTTGGTGGAGCAGGGGGAGGTTTTGTTTTGAATTAATAACAAATTGAGGAAAGCCACTTTTACACAGATAGTGTGACAAAGAACAGCAAAAGAATGACACACTAATGGGTGACGCTCTTATTCCCTGTGACTAATCACCAGCAAATCAAGGAATGAGGATACACTGGTAGCACTTAGATGAGCACAGTCAATTGATAAGGGCATGATAAATAAAAATGCTTATCATCATGCCGTAGGTATCAGACAAGAACACACACACACAACTTCTCATATTGCCACAAAGAATCCATTCAGGCTCAAACCGCAATGTTCAGACGGACCAATCCAATGTTGAAACCCAGCAGTGCATTAGTGTAACACTAGAATGAAGCTTTTAGGGACGGGGGATTAAAATTCCCTGGGTGAGTCCGTGCGCAGACTCTGATTCTTCCTACCCCGCCCATACCATCAAGCGTATTCTTTAATCCTTGCTAGTGTATATCACATGATCCGGAATCATGTAGCCTTCATATTCTCATGGCCAGCGGCCCCTACCCTCTCCTCAGGTGGTCTCCAAGCATGGGGAGGGGGGAGGGCGGGGGGGATTAGCGCTGTAACCAAAACCTTTGTTGACGAGGGGAATACTGCGTGTGTAACTTCCTCCTGCAGTGGCCGATGGTGATAACCCTAGTGCTGATGATGATGCTAACAGTCCCAGGGCGTGTTCTGATACAGAATAAGACTCTCTGTTTACCACATCTGCCCTCATGCTCTGTGGCCACCACATCTGAACAGTGGCTCTCATGACCCAACGTGGTCCTGGCCACACCCCTGACAGACGCACAATAAAGCTGTAGACAGTCTGATGGGTGTCACGGACACTACATCCACTCTCCTTACTTTGCATTCGTTAGCCAAGAGAGTTGAAGGCATTTTTAGAACGCTTCGAGAATGTGTCCGTTCTGAAAACATGAAGATTCGAAAATGTCAATGTTTTACTTTGAGGACTTCAAAAGAGCATGGTGTGTCGACCTGTCAGTTAACTGCAGCGTGTTAGCCATCAGGGGCCACGACCACTTACTCAGTTACCACCGCGTTCTAAGCGGAACAAATCTCTTTCAGCGCGTTGATCCGAGTGCGAATGTTGTTAACCTCTAGGGTGACGCATGCGCCGTGGTGAAGAAAGGAGTTTGACGGCGAGGTCAACCAGGAAAGGCCTTTCAAATTGATCTTCTGCAACTTGGAATTGCCTTCCTGTCTGATGCGACCACTTCCAGCGCGTCAAAGAAGCAGAGGAAAAGCAGCGGCAGCCTATTACTATGACGAAAAAGAACAGGAAGTCACGACCCTGAAGAGCAGCCTTGTACGCTTTGCCTGAGCAAAATACGAAAGAAAAAACTGTGTGGTTTGTGTGATTTAAAAAGAAACGTGTACCGTATACATCGGAATTGAGTTTTGGAATAGGCACCAGTGTGTATACATGTGGTACTTCACTTCAACTTCTTGGTGATGAGCGTGTGTGCGTGTGTGCCAGGCAAGCCAGTGCACTTAAAAAGCAACAGCTGCCTGGCCCCAGGCCCAACCACTGAGGACCAGAATGTCTACCCACACCCTCACACACACCCTCACACACACCCTGGCAGGGCCAAAGAGCATAGCTGTGCAGTGGAGCATGGGTGGACACTGGACAGCCTGGGAGGACACAAATCACCACTCAAGCAGTGCTCTCTCCTTGATGATGTTGCATCAACAGCTGGCCCTTTCAGCAACTGGGGGGGGGGAAATATTCTATCCGATACAGTGGACTATTGGGAAAATTAAGTCAAATCTCACACATAAGGGCTAAACTGTGTTAGCTTCTGTTGGCCATAACAGCTTCAAAAAAACCTAAACAAAAAACCTATGCGGAAAGTCCAAATGAGCGGTTGTCATGTGCCCTAAGTGTAGCACGACACGCACAGTCAAGGTCTCGATTACAGCTGCGCTGCACTAAAAAGACATCCAGACAGAGGGAGTGACGCATGAGAGGCAAGGGGGAGCTCAGGGGAGATCTCATTACCGCAAAACGTCCCCTCACAGGAGAACCGGAGTGGATGGAGCCCGAGGATTTGGCTAATGGCATCCCTTTCCCTCCACTGCTGTCTTGTCATTAATGTTGATTATGGTGCTGTGTCCAACTCTGGGTTTGACTGTGTGTGTGTGCGTGTGTACCCTGTCGGTAGCCAGAGGAAGATGTCAGGCCCATAGATATTATAACCAAAACATCCTGTATGACATGGTACCCTGCCTCTAGAACCGTACCACCCCTTTCCTCATGTGCTGCCTTTACATCTGCCTCGCTGTCTCTGATGGCGCACAGCTACTCCTCAGTCTCAATGCGCCCCTTGTTTACAGCCGGCCGAGCCCATATGTGCAGGGCTAGGGTTACAGGCCCAATTTAAAAGCTCCCTCTGTATTCACCACCAGGAGCCAAGGAATGTGTCGGGAAAAGGTTATTGTCTAGCAAACCACACGGGCCAGGAATGTCGGGAGGGACGAGCGCCCTTTCTGTGTGGTTTCTGTGGTAGGGATGGATGGTGAGGAGGATCGAGGTTTTCTGGATGTGTCTGCTCCTGCCTGGCTGAATCACTTTTGGAAAGAGATGACCCTCATCTGGATTCACGAGTATTCCTCCTGACACTCACTCCTGAGTCATGGTTTATTCCCGACTGCTCTCCCAAAGTCGGTGTGAAGACACAATTTAAGGGCTTCAGCACTAACCCCCTTCAGGTATGTCTTGAGGGTTTAGGTTGGTTGAGGGGCAGTTCTATGGGCGTACGTGAAGTCCTCTGTGACATGCTTGCGTGTAAAAAGGGCTATACAAATACATGTTGATTTGATGTCCATCACTCACTCGAGTGCCATTGTCTTGATTCAGAGTCGTTTACCACTTCAGGGACCCATGAAACCTAGCTACACGCTCTTTTCAACTTTAAAGAGCAATTTGACAAGGCTTCAAAGCATAGCCCTCAGAGGTAGCTAATGTAGCCATCTGCCCAGAAGCCACAGGAATTTCCCTACTTTCGCTAGATTTCACAGGGCTCATTGTTCAGAACCTTCCAAATTTCCACTTACCACCTGGTGTTAGATAACTACATACATATACTCACACACTCACTCACTCCCTCACTCCACATGTATGGAAAACGGGGTGTGGGTTTAAAAGGGACTCAGAAAGCACAACAGTTGAATGTCTTTTACGAGGTGTCCTTTAGCTCCACATGGTATGCATTTGCACTGGCAGTGCCACATCTTTCGAAGCAGTCCTGCCAAAACAATCAATCTCAGTTCAATTCATTATCCTAATGATTTTCATTGGCTACACCATAGGCCGTGACGTTTTCCTCGAAGACAATCACGCTCTTCTGTACTCATGATGTTGCTTCTCATAAGTAAACGCTTGTTGGGAACTAAGTCATCGCTGTCGATGTCATGGAAAGATTCTGGTGAGGAAGACATGAATGATCGAGGTCATCTCTCAGGATAGAAAACAGTTCTCTCTCCATCTCTTTCACAACACCCCAATGTGGATGACTCGTGACTCTACTTCCTACAATGTTTAAACGTCTGAAGTGTCAGAGCAGGAAATGACTGGCCAAGGAAATTGTTCTTTACAAACTCTCTCTCCGTCTCTCTTTCAAATAGAAATGTCTCAAACACTCGTCTGCGACTAGCAAGCATATTGTTGCTCTACCTGAGCCATTCTTGCCTCAAGGCCAACCTTAAACTGTGACATGTAGAAGTCGTCAACCACATCGTCTCATTTCCTTGGCAACCATGACTCATTTCCCTGACAACACTCTTGCAGGGCAGATTCATAAAGAGAAGCTCCAGCAGCTGCAACAGTTTCAGTTATCGGATGTGGACGCACTTTATCGTTTACCATTATCCCAGAACAAAGCAGACTGTACATCATCAAGTTTTCAGATTGAGTAACTGGTAACCGAGTGGCTTTCAGATTGAGATACCTTTACCAAACTGCTATACCAAAACCAGCAAACCCCTGCATAATGTTAGCCCATCCCAGGCTCTAAAGAACGTATTGAATATTTGCACCTCGACCAAATACCTCTTAACTAATGTTTTCTTTTCAGGATCACGTATTACCCTGCACATGATATATACACATATGCAAGTTAGGTAGAATCCAGAAGATTCTAGGTGTAAATCTAGATCTGGTCTGACCTGAAAGCCAAAGCTCTAGTAGCTTCCACGGGGGAGGTCACTGGTACATATGAAAGCCTAACAAAGACACGTGTGTGTGGGGAGGAAGCCCCATCCGAGTGATCAAGTTACCCACAAAGATCAGCCAAATTCACCATCATCATAATCCATCATCAATCATCCATCCACTCGAGAGCGTCCTCACAGCTCTGCCTCACGCACAGCCTCTCCTCTCACAGGAAACCATTCACTCGATATCAAACTCTAAACAATATGATGTCTGTTCAACCAGCCTGTAAGACATGGCGTAGCATGCAAATAAACCTGTTAGAAAGAACATCCACCAGTATGACACACACACACACACACTACTATGACAAGCCAGAACATGCCACCTAGGCTACCTGCCTAAAACCCTAAACACACAGTATTACATCATGCAATCATATGCTTGGTTGTTTAGCAGTAATTACTGTCTCGTGAGCCCACGTCAGACCAGTGTAATTTCAGAAAACAGAACTCACCATAGACCACACCCTTCCAAACCATGTGGGGGTCGTCCCAAGTACTTAGTTACGGGTTCGACTCCACAGTACGGCTTCCTTCAGTCTTCCCAGTGGTGTTGATCTACGCGAGACAGAAAGACACACTGCTAAAATAGGTGAGCTCTGCAACTCGCCGTCCTCAATGGCACTTCTCCGGATGGGGCGCTGTCATAGGCATTACATAACACCCTTGAGCCACAAGCACAAAGAACGTTAAAAACGCCATGGAAGAGAGAGACAGAAACACCCACAGATGAGCACCCAGCCGAAGCGCCCGCATACATACCGTTAGCTACAATCACATGGACTCACAGGTACACTTATCACAGAATTGTCACTGACGCAAGCAAACACTTGACCATGGTCATCTGGGATGGTCTAGATCTGGTACTAGAACGACTATATCCTTCGGTCAACGTCATCACCGCCGTCAACAGTGTCAGTATATCTGCGTGTTGTGTTTTACGTCTAAAAGAGTGTTGATTTTGGAACGTCTGTTTCCAGCTCCAGCCACAGGACGCCATCGCTAACGAGCGGTTTCACAAAGAGCATGAGAGGAGAAGCCACCCTGTTAATGGAACAATTAAGCAGACAATATAGTGAAGAGCCCTTTCTCCCATGATGGGCTAGAGGACCCTAAGCCCAGCGCCGCTGAAGCCACGGCCCACTTCCAACCGCAAAAAAACTAATGGATTTCAGGTCCTCTGGATCCCAAAGTAGGCTTATGGAGAGAGAGCTTTCTTTCCAGCTCTTGAGAAGAGGTAGGCGGTGCTGGAAGCCATAGGCATTGGTCAGGCTCACCATTAAAGTGTCTCCCCCCCATAGCCATGCGGTTTGCTGTAAAAACAATCTACAATCCTGTCCAATAAATGGACGTCTACACCCCTTATTCACTTCCCAATATGTGTGATTTTTTCAAATAAATGATAAGGTGTTCTTGTAGGAAAGTGTACATTGCACACAAAGGCTGTGCTTTTGAGGATTTGCTTGGAAGGGATCTCCTAGACAATCATATGTCAGACAGGGATGGACAGGCCATCAACCATCTCGTTCTGTTAAACTGATCCCATTCCAAATTAGCAGGCGTCAGCTCGCTTTCTTATTGCCTAGAAGGAGGAGTTGGTTTGAGTGTGATTTGATTCAGCGTGAGCCAGAGTATGAGAGACACACGTCCAAAACGGGATTCAGGAATGGTGGTGGATGATGCTGATCACCACTATCCCAATCCTAATCATCATCACCACCACCATCACAAAAACAGTCAGCAGCAGCACCGGAGGACAAGCTCCCCCAGACACAGTCCACCTCACCTCCTTTCTCAGGACTCTCCTTCGTTGCCAAAGAGAGGAAGAAACATGCCAGTCTCCCTGTTGAATGTCAGGAATTGGTCGTTTGATTTGGATGTGGTGGCGAGACGCTTTGCTCAGCTAACAGCAAGAGAACACATGTTGACGACTGGACTTATAGGACCGAGTGAAGTTCCGAGGAAGAGAGGTCAGAATAGACCCACACAGACCCAGCACTTCATAACACAGCCGGGTTGGAATAAGACACTGACTGAAGAGAGAGGAGGACAGCACAGGGGGAGGGCTCACTGGGAGAGACTGACCTGATGTCACAGCTTGGGTGGAGGTACCGGTACAACGCAACAACATGAAGTCTGATCCTTCATTGGCTTCTGAGGATGCTTCCTCCAAATAATCTTCTCTGCCATTTTTGTTTTGGAGTGGGAGAATTCCTTGGCTTACAGGGAACAATAAAGGGGATATCCTGGGAGTGACACAGAGGACGTTACCCCAAAGGTTATCTTTTATCAACGTGCTGACCTCATTAGGTAGGGAGATAAATACCTGCCAAGTTTAACTCTCCAAATAGATCAAACATATTGGTCTTGAATGTATTCTGTTCAAAGCTATGAGAGCATGTACTTCCAGCTGGCACCTCTCACATTGCAATACCCCTACCTTGCAAGTCAGGCTTAGACCTCAAATGGGATTAATCCAAGATCTGATGGTTTCATCCTCACAAAAAGCACTGGTATCCGTTTGTAGAATGCAGGAATAGCACGGGGATCTGAACGATGTCTGCATCTTAACACGCTGGGTGGGATTGAGCTAAAGCAGGATTAGAGAAGGCCTTGGCAGCAGTCCATGCAGTCATAGTTAATGAGTCAGATTACTGCTCAGTGTTGTTCCCAGGGATTAGCACACTGACCACACCGAGGCTGTCCCATGTCAACCCTGACACGGGGAAGAGAGACAGGGAGAGGAGGGATGGGGAGCGAGAGAGACCATATGAAAATATATTACACGGAGGATGGAAGGGTGGACTTCTTGCATATTTTATGTATGTATGTATGTGTGTGTGTGTGTGTGTGTGTGTGCGCGCGCGTGTGTGCGAGTGAGAGCGAGAGAGGTGCTCCTGGAAGTGAGACAGATATGGAGTTCACCCAGGAGAGAGGGAGGGAGAAAAGAACGAAGGAAGGAAGTCTTTCTCCCGAGTGATAAGTCAGCCTGAGCATATCCTCCCTGCACTGTGATAAGAGGAGACAGAACTGAACAGGACTGTCCTCATCTCATACGACTACCTGAATGGAATTCACACGGGCTCCTCCAGACACAGCTGGAACTTCCCTGTTACACTTATGTCTTTCTACAGAAGTCCTGGAACAGTTTGGAACAAAAGCACCAGAACAAATGTCAAGATATTGGTCTTAGGGTCTTAGGGTGGAGAGAAAACCTCCCCATGCGCCTCTCTGGACAGGAAAGAACACTAGTACTGTAGCAGAGAGTTGAAGTGTGTGAGTGTGTGTGTGTGTGTGTGTGGACGGGGGGAGTGTACATGTCAGATTCGGGCAGCTCTAACTGATTGTGACACACCAAGGTCCCGAGAGAATGTACACAACGTCACATCTTCACTCCCTGTGATTGCTGCCAGTTTCACTGGATATGATTTCCATAAGATTTTAAAGTCCTTTGATTTTACAAGTGTGTTTGGGAGGTGATTAGACCCCAGGATTACATTTCTCCAGAGTGGAAAGAATAGAGATTAGTGATGTAATCACCCAAATGATTAACACACACACACACTTTCTATTTGTAGGCCTACTCCTGTACAGTATATGCAGAAAGACATTAGTTCATGAAAAAAGAGAGAAGACCATCCAACCCTGCTGTTACTTAATAGTAGTCATATTAGGTTTGCAAGTGATCACCTGAGACATACACCTTTGCGGTGTTTAAAGTCCATCCAGATTCCAGACCTGTACTTTCCATATCAGTACTTTTCATTCAATTTACTATCTAGGGTCAATTAAACTAACAAACACACACCTTGCTGATTATTTATGTGGAAGTATCTTGTAATCTCAGTTGATAATCCCCACGAAAAAAATAATATTCCAAAAATTTTCAAATCAAACTACGGTAGTCAATACACTATGCCTCCGCTTTCAAGGGAACATTCCTGTTATATTTTCAGTATAATGTAGTACAACATTTGATTAAATATGCAATGGGATTGCAATAAAGCCCCATGTTTATCCTGGGGGAAAGCAGATGAATTAATCCAGTTGATCTGGTCAGGGCACTAGAGAAACATGGAAAACCTGGGGATCTGAAAATACTGAGTGTAAATATACAAGGGATAAATCTTCTGGGGTCGCATTCTTGAAAGAGTATCCTGCTGCATATTTGCTAAAACGTACATTTCCTGCACCTAAAGCAGAAGTTTGGACTGTTTCAACAAAAATATTCTCATAGTCAAAACATTAAACAAGGTACTTTGTAGGATAGCCTACAAAAGATGCCATCTTCGGTCAATATTTCAAATCAACGGACTTCGTTTACCATGTAATGGCTTTGTACTTAAAGTAACAACGCCACAGTAGCCCATACTACAAGTCACGCTTTTTTGTTAGGTTTTCACTGTGAAAAAGTCGGTGCAATTTATCCAAGCTATACTCAACGTACACTTAAGGTGAACCCAAAAAAACGATAGTGGAGACTAAAAGCAACTATGTAGCAACATTGGACGACAATCATAAAATATACCACCATAGCCAACAAATTACAGAACTTATAAACATTTTAGATAGGCTTATCGAAACCATCATATCCAAGGTATCACTCACCACAAAGATTTCATAAACAATTTCGATTGCTTAAGCTTCTCATAATTTATCTCACCTGTGGATGTTCGTCTGTCGACTCACACGCGTGAAAGAATTGCGCTTTATTTTCAAGGTGGAGTTTGACGGACACTTCACATGCTCCGATTTAATTTCGCCGCGAGCATGGATATTCGCGTGCGCTCTCCGGTGCGCGCCCCTTGAACTTGCTTTTGAATGCGGAAAAGATGTTCATCGCGTAATCTTCATTGGACTCACTTACCATTGCAAAGGGAACCATGATAAACTATTATAACGGTGCCTTATTCAGACTCCAAAAACGTTAATGCTTTTTTTTACATCTGTTATGGCCGCAAATCGGGTTGTTAGCCGATTCTTAAGGGGAAATACAGTAGCATAAAAAGGCTGGAGAACGAAACGCACACACAAGCGTCCACATGTGCGCACAGATACCTACTTATGCCACGAGGACACAAATTCCTAATCCTCAGAAAAATGACTCCTCTATTCAATTGTACTCTTGTATTTTATTGCATGGATTTGAATAGCTGTAGAGAAACTTCAATTCAGATGAGTTCAGTCCTCCCAGTGAGCAGAGATGATAGAAGATTCTGATGGCACCGATGATTTATTGAGTGTACCCCGTGGTTTAATCCCGGACCAGCACAAATATACTGCATTCAGGCCAAAACTATTTGGGAACAATCTCTTGTCATCCACCCAAACATCAATATTAGAAGCATATTCATTCAAGAACACAAAGAACATACTTGTATTAAACTAGAGAGGTACATTTTAGAGGAAGAAAATTATGCTTGATTTACCAGTAGAAGTGTGGTGCTTTAAAAAAATATAAGAGGTGACTAACTGTAGTGAGTAACTGACTGAGCAACCATTACAAACTGTAGTATTGTGGTATCCTAGAAATAGTTCTAAAGCGAGTGATATTATAATCTATCCAAAAGGAACTGGCAATTGTCAAGTCTCCAGTTGAAAAGTTTTCAAAGTGTACATATCGCAATATGGCTAGTGAATTATCTTTTCCACCCCCTATGCATAGGTCAAATATCCAAATGCAATATGCAGGTGCCAATACAGTGACATCTCTGAGCCTAGAGTTATGCCACCATCTACAGGTTAGGTGAAGAACTGCAATCAGGGGGTTGACACATGGCGGACACCGAGGGATCGATATATGAATGTGTTTCCATTAAATTCAAATAAGGTAAAGAAAAGACATACACAGCCAACCAATAACTCAGCTCCCTTTTGAACTAGGTAGACCAGCCACGTAATAAAACAACATTTCCCCCTTTTGAATCATAAAATTGTCTCTCAACTTAAGTAACTTGGTCACTCAACTATTAATGAAAAAAAGGCAATGACAACAGCCCAGCGACATTGTACTGTACCTGACAAATAGTTCCCCCTTCCTCCCAGTATACCCCTCTCATCTCATCCAAAACATTGGACACAAGGATATGGGTTCTAATGTTATACATATGGTATTTATACTATATTCATATATAATTATAAAAAAATAAATACATTTAAACAAATGCAAATTATTTAGTAATAAGTAAATTACCAAGGGGAAAATATTACCACCCACATATATGGATCCATTGAGCTATTCATGTGTAGGTTTAGATAAAAACCATTATCTCCTCTGCTAATTTGAACCTGTACTCTGAAAGCCACTGAATTGTTGTGTAGTACAGCGCTGTGTAAAATACTTCATCTACAGCCCTTGATGTGTTGGCTGAGCGAACAGAACTGCTAACACTGTCACTGTGTCACAGTCAGAGAGCAGCAAAGTACAAATAGATGCTGATGATTTATGTTGGCAATGGAACCCAACCCCACCCCTCGCCACATGAGGCTTTACCAAATTTTGGAAAGAAATGTGCACAACTATGTCAGTATATCTTGTAAAAAGTTATATGAAACCATATCTTTTGTAATCATTTGTTTTTTAGGCTTTTTGCATGTTTGTTCTTTTTTTTTACAAATCTTTGTATAATCCGCTTACATATAACAAAAAAATAACCACCCATCAACAAAATAAAAATCTCATGCATAAGTTATGTCCCCCACTTACATTTTTGGGTTATCCTCTTTAAAAATCTGTATACACATTTTTTTAATTTTCTTCAACAGAACATTTTTGTACATTTTTTGTCGTCATTTGTCTCTTTTATTCTTTTTTTATAATTATTTTCTTCCTTGAAATGAGCTCGCAGCAGTTTCAGGTATTGCTCCTCAGGTCCACTGGTTTCAGGCACCGTCACCAATGTTCCTCCCAACCACTAGAGGGCAGCACAGCAAGTTGTGTAGGTGCTGGATGTGGCTCTGTTGCTGGGCAATGTGTTTATGTTCAGGAAGCAAATGAACACATCCTTCATGATTTTTTTTCCTCTTTCAGTTCAGGTCCAAGAACTAGGCCTCCCATTTTTTTTCTCCTATTTGTTTTCTTTCTTTTTTTGTTCTTTTTCAGCTATAAAAAGATGTCCCCTTAAGAGCTTGAAACAAGAAATATCCTTATTACTACTGACAACCTCCCGAGATTGGAGATCTGGCAGCAGATCTAAGGACAGTCAGGCAGTTAGTGAGAAGGGGACAGGGGGCGGGGCCTATCTGCAGAGGTCTTCCTGTGTCGCATCACGCTGGGGTTTCCTCTTCTTGCCGTTGCCCTGTTGATGTGGCTTGTTGCTCTGGTGGCTTTTGCTGTTGGATGAAGAGCTCTGCTGGCCACGGTTGTTCTTACTGGTGGAACGTGATGAGCGGCCCTGGAGAACCACACAGACAGACACCTCGTTAGATCCCTTACAGGCAACCAGCAGTAACCAAAACAGTAGTGAAAACTATAAAGAGTTCACATCAAGTCACAAGCCGTTTCCATCGTCGGATGTGTTGACATTTGACAGTGAACGTTCTTTTTGAGTGCTTCATAGTCCAACGGCAGAAAGGAAGGATTCCCCTTTTAGGGAGCCACCGCAGGAAGCTGTTCCATCCCTACCTTGCCGCCCTTGTTGTTTCCAGTCGGAGTGCTGGAAGAGTGGCTCTGTGCTCTGTGATTGGCCACGCTCGCTGAGGTGTCTCTGTGGGCAACGTTGCCCCGGCCAGGCAGCTGCTTGGCTGTCTTACAGGGGGTCCCGTCAGACTCCTGCGGACGAGACAACCGGTCGGGTCAGAAGTTTAGGGAGAGCAACTCGCACGCCGTCGGCTCTTGTAGATAACACCCGTTTGTGTAGTACTTTTAGAGTTTAGCAGAGGTTAACATCTCAGGTATAGAGAAACAACACAGGTCATTTGATGTGTTTCTATGAGTGAACGTGTATGTGTGTGTGTGTGTTGCAAAGCCGGTCTGCGCTACTCACAGCGTCACTGGAGCTGGAGGCGGTGGAGGAGGAGGGGCACAGAGGGGAGGAGGAGGGGGAGGAGCGTGACGAGGGGGCCGGGGAGGAGGAGACGGAAGAGGTCTTGCTCCGCGGCGTGGGCGGCAGCACTACCACTTCCTCCGAGAGGTTGTTGTTGCATTCATCGAGCTGCTGAGGCTCCACTAGCAGGGTGACGTCATTTCCTGCAGCAAAAGTACATGGAAACACAGTGGTGTCAGGAGTGTACGGTACTGCATATAAATGTGGTTCTACCTCAGAAAGGCAGACGGACAGCTACTGTCTGGAGATTGGGCCCCAAAACACATACCATTGAGGGCAGGGTCGTTCTGAGACTGGGGCCCCCACTCCTTGCTGATCCATTCCCTGTACTCGTTCACTTCCTGGGTCACTCGGATTATTCGTCCTAGTATGCTGAGGTTGAAAGATCGGGGAGAGTTCAGTAAATGTACACCGTTTACAGGCTAATCCCATAGCCATGCTTGTGGTAAAAGGGTCTGTGCGCGCCCTCACCTCTCGGCCTCGTTGTTGGGGTAGTGTTTGGCGATGGGCGACACGGCGTGGCTCAGCACCACGTAGGCGTAGTCGAACGCTTGCTTCACCTGCATGGCGCCGTACGAGCTGCGGCCCACGTCGTTTTCTGAGGGGGAGCAGGAGAACACGCCACTTTACTGCACTGTTGCAAAACACCCTGCCACCTTTGACTTTTATTGATGTGGCTTTTTTTTTCTTCTTTTTTTTTATCCCTCAAAACTTTCACATTTAACATGCCAATGTATCTAGTAAAAGAAAAAGGGGAAAAAAAGACGCAGATTCCTACTGGCCTGATGGATCAAGCTATGACAATCCACTACAATACAATCATGCCAGACCGTCTACACATAAGTGTCCCATACTCATATACCTATGACCCCTCTACACCCCTCACCCCCGAACAGAGGCCCACGCTCTCACCTGGTTGAAGAGGGTCTTCGATGTAGAGCATGGAGGGCCTGTATCCGTCCATCATGCTCTTCTGCACCTCGTCCTTGGCCACGTAGCAGCCTCCGTCCTTGATGCGGATGCCCGTCTTCAGATAGTTGAAGTGGCGTCCGTACAGCTCAAAGAACTCGATGAGGAGGACGCCCATGTTGGTGTTGGGGCTGCACACGTCTTCCCTGTAGTGGAGCTGATCGACACGGGACATGACGTCAGACATGACAGTGGGGGTTGAACATCTCGTTTGACTTATGTGTACGAGAGAGTTGTAGAGAGATTGGATTACTAGTTCTCTACGAGGACGAGAGAAATTCCAGAGTGAGAAAGACCCAGGATCAGCTGTGTGAACTGTGTGTATTGGAGGTGAGACACATATAAACTGGGTTTGAGGGGGGGGGGCTCACCTGCAGGAAGCTGACAGCCATGAGGAAGAGGCTGTAGGAGCCAATCCCTCCAGTGAACACCTCGTTCAGGTCCCTCTGCAGTAGGAACTGCTTGAGCACCAGCACCAGGTATGGCAGAACCGGGTACTTCTACAAGGAGGACGGGAGATAAGAACTGGTGTGAGCAGAGGCACAGCTGTATCTGAAGGGAGTTATAGCACCCCCTAGGGGCAAATTACTATTTGGGAATGAAGTTAACAACTGATACCAACTGCGTTCAGAATACTCCCAATCAAGCCCTTTTTGCTCACCTCTTTGAACTCTTTAATGAGTCTGGCGGCTCTGACACCACTCTTTACGTTGAAGCTGATGTCCACTTTCACCTCAGTGTAGGAGTCAGTCAGCTTGATGATAGGCACCTGGTAGTAGCAAGGATTAGCACTGTCATTCACACACACAACACAAAAACATTCTCTAAACTAAACACACCCACACACTGTGCCTACCGTGGCCTTGTCCAACACTTTGACAGAGTTCTCATCGGCTATGTTCCTCTTCCGGAGAGCCTCCTCCAGGGTCCAGAGGGGCAAGGTCTCCCACCTCCCGAACACAACCAGGTCGATGTCACTGGGGGTGGGAGGGGGGCGTCACAGGTCAGGATATAGTACTACATGTCTCAACCTCAATAAAGAGCTCACACGCACACACAAAGAGCTTAAAGCCACTAATCCAGCATCCGCAGTTCCACGTCAAGAGAGCAGTAATCCACGTGACGCGTCAGTGCCCGTGTGTGGATGACGTTGGATACGGTTCTCTCAGAGACAGGCAGTGCTAAACTGACCACATATTTACCACAGTCTTAACCCTCCCCCCAAAAACTAAGTCAAATGATTACACAACAATGGGCCAGCAAACACTATTCTCTCCATGACCACAAAGCACCTGAGGCCAGCTCAATGTGACCCAAGGCCAGTTTACACTAACAGCACAGGAGGAGAGATTAAGATAACTGGTCACTCAATGAACCTTTTAGGAACAAGCCAGAAAATCAATCGAGGTTACCTTGTTGGCAGATACAGTCCGGTGCTGAAGCTCCCAAATACTTGGACCTGTTGGGGAAAACACAAACAAACACCCACGCACACACACAGAGAGAGAGAGAGCCAAACAAGTCAATTAATCATTCATCTCGTTGGCATCATGCATGCAATGAATTTGCTGTGGACTACAACCTGCTGTGGCATGTCACTCAAAGGTCAGAGCGAAAACAACTTATTATTTCAGGTATTGAAGGAAACGACTCTCTTGACATTTAGTTGTGTCAGGAAAGAAAGTTGCCCTTCCCACAACTGAAGCAAGGCATTGTGTTGTTATGTCAGCTTTCAATCATTTCCCATAAAAGGCACAAGCTTTCAACCTGTTTGTCAAGTTTCAGAGTTATGATGACTTGATAACTGGTAATTGCTCTTTAAAAAAGGGAGGAGATAGGATTAGAGCAACAACAAAAAAACAGCAAAATAAATCATAGGACGAGGAGTACCTTTAACAACCTCAACCAGCACACTCCCCTCAGACGGTGGGAAAGACATTTTGTATTTCTAATTCGGCTCCCGACCAATTTGCGACGGGAATCCTCATTACGCTGTTCAGATGAGGGGCAAGGCTCAGTCTGAGAGGGGCAGAAAATAGCTCTAAGCCCTAAACCTGCCGTTATGTTCCACGAAGCACCAGCACCCGCCTTTCCTCGACTGGCAGGATAAATCCTCCAATCAGCTTAGTCGGGGCATGTGATGAGGACATAAACAAAAGGCGAGCTGAATTGCATGCCGGACGCTAGTTCCAGAGGGTGGGGGAGGGGGGGGGCAACTCCGCTACACAGTCTTGGTTGACCTGTGAGAACTCTAGCAGGTGCCTAGTCAAGAGATGCAGAGAGAGACTGGTCCCAAACGGCCCTCCTGCAGTTGAACTCAACTAGACTGGCCGCAGGTGAGATCACCCTTAGGCTGACAGGTAGAGGGTTTACGAGCTAACGGCTTGTGAGCTCCCCGGTGTCTGGGAGCCCAGGATTAGCACTGTCCTGTCTGAGTGGCTGTGGCCTGCGCTCTGGCCTTGGTTCATAGAGCCAAAGCAGAAGGCTGGATCCTGCCTAACAGTTTGTTAAGCTAGTACAGTATATACACACACAGACCTAACAGAAAGCTCACAGGGAATAAGGACAGTTGTTAAGCTATTACAGTATATACACCTATCAGAAAGCTCAAAGTCACAGGGAATAAGGACAGTTGTTAAGCTAGTACAGTATATACACACACATACACCTATCAGAAGGCTCAAAGTCACAGGGAATAGGCCACCTGGGCACTGTTGATTAGAGGGCCTAAATATAACACTGGAAGGGAGATAAGAGTGGACGGGACAAGATCCACGGCGGTACCCGCCTAACCCGTCTACGAGACTCATTCAGGACAGAAGTGATTCAGAGCAGCGATCCTGCCCCCTCTCCATGTCATCCCTGGGCTTTACCTCAGCGCTGGGCCACAGGTCGTGGATGACTTCCTTGATCCTGTCCACCACCTCCAGCCTCATCCGCTCCTCCTCCGGCCGAGGGGAGATGTACGCGTAGAAGTCGGTGATCTCCTCGTGAAGCCTGGCGGGGGCACATGGGAGGAAGACAAAACCAAATAAATGCACAGTCAGGAGAGAGGAGTATGGGGATGGACAAAGGCGACCATTGTATGGAAGATATCAGAGAATGTTTTTTCGACAATGGAAACTTGTGTTTTGTGTTTTCTTGCATGAGCGCGTATTGCATTTCATCTTGCTGAACGACCCACAAGAGATAATCATCTACATGCCCTACATTGCACTTGTGATGGGAGTGCTCTCAATAGAATGTTCATCTCACAGCTCTGTGATAGGTTAAGTAATGCAAAGCATGAACATGCAAACTAGCTTCTTTCCCTCGGGATAGCTGGGCTGAATAGCTTCTTGACAGTCGGCTGTGTTTAATTTGCTTTCCGTCAACATGTGTCAAAGAATTGTGGTTATCTGTAACCTTCAAAGTTAGTGTGTTTGACCTGAGGCACTTCAACAGTTAAGCTACAGTTTCCTAGAACACTTCAATTTAATCTGAACCTACTGACAATCTAAAGAAGAGAGTTAATTTACTCTAGGATCACAATGACTCTTATCGAGAGACTTGTTGCTCTCGTTGGTTAGTTGTAACTGACTTAAAATGATTGTACTCGCTGTGAAATTCATTATTGTTGCTTGCTTTTCTACAGGTACACTCTCGCACTTCTGAGGTTCATGTTGTTTAATTGTAACTTGTTTAACTACATGCTCTTATGGTTCTTCCCTGTGGGACTTTTTTGGTTTTTCACAATGTATGCTTAATGTTTTGGCTAACCCGCAACGTTTGGGGCTATCTCGTTGTTATGATCAGTGACCTATGCACTTTTGTAAAGCTCTCTCTTGGAAGTCGCTTTGGATGAAAGCGTCTGCTAAATCCATACATGTAAAGACACAGCTAACCTCAAAGAAAGACGCTTGTCATACACACAGATGATCAGTTTCGCTTTAATCCTAAAACCTGTTCGCTTTGACAAGCCTAGGCAATGGCCAAATACCTAATGATGCTACTAAAACACATTTCAAACTGCCACTGACGAGCTTTAAACGAATATTAGCGAGGCATTGCCATCGATTTCGCTCGCCTAGATAGTTGATCTGTTGTCTGATCGGGCCAACTTGGCCGTGACTGGGCAGGGCAGCGTGGCCCGGTACGCCTGCCAGGGCCTGGGGTTGGCACGACCTAGGGTGCCGTGCCCCAGTACCTGCCTGATGATGTGTCACACAACACTCACTGGAACAAACTGGGACTGGGACTTGTCAACAACCAGCCATTCAACCAGACAGCGGATCTAATACAGATCATGTATATGCACACGTACTTATTGGGTGTTCACACGGCTGATCCGTAAGATTAAGGCCTGTATGTGCAACCTTCTCTCACATACACATTTCAAACATGTCATAGAGTTCAAGATCGCCCCCCCCCCACACACACACACGTCAGCTGCCTGATGCCATCCACACCTTTGACCAGGGAAATACGCAACGTGGTTCCGCATTCTGCCGGCTCACTCCTGAACTTTCTAGATAGAGCGTGGTAAAGGGGGACAGGTGTGGGGGGGCACTGAAAGAGGAGGAGGGCCCAGCCAGTCAGAGGCCACCGGGCCGAAGGACACGCTGAGCCACCCAATCACCAGGCACTCAGGGTCTCACAGTCACAACCACGAGGAAATAAGTTAGAACATAGTCATCATCCTTCGTGGGCATTCACCCAGTAGAAAGCTAGAGGACTTCCATGAATAGGAGGTCTATAATCTCCCTGCCAGGCATCTGTATGTCAGGACGGGAGAACAGAGATGAGGCGTGTTGTCAGGTGATGTTGGTGAACACCCTGGTTAGCTGGAACACAGCAGAGCAGGCCACTCCTCGCTGCCCACTGGCTCGGTCTGACGATCCGCACATTCACGGCACACCCACACACACAAAAAGAAAGAAAAACTAAAACATGCACAAAAACAAGGCTACGGGTCACAGACAGACAAATTAAAATAGACGTACAAAACACGCCAAAAAGACGTACAGAACACACTGTGCCTCAGACGGCCATGTACACACGGGGCGCAGAGCCAGGCTTGCGACACCACTTCCTGTGGCCTTTCTCTTAAGAAACGAGTCAAAAGGTTGAAAAAGGGAGGAAGAAAAAAACCAACCCTTTCCCCACATTACAAACAGTAGTTACAAACTGCCAGCCTGAGGGAAACCTATGAGGAACAACCCACTACTATCTGATGGCTGTCCTTTCTGTCACACTGACAATCCTTGTGTGCGCGTGTGTTTTATGTAACACACCGTCTTGGCTTGACAACACTCCAGACAGGGCCTCGCCTCTCTGCACACCTGGGGGGTTCTGGTTGAGTGTTACCCAAGCGTGGGATTGGTGGGAAGAGATGGTAAAGTGGAGCAAAACCAAGGTGTACGTTGATTCTGGGGGAAAACTGCAATTCTCTCTGCCTTATTTCTTTAGTTGAGTACAGTCATCAAGGTGCATCATCCATCTTCACCTTGACCAGGGTGTAAAGCAGTGTCTAACGCCCCGCTCGCCAGTCTGTCGGGGTGACCTCCCACTCGCCCCGCAATCAGGAGCGGAAAGAAGACTCTGCCCCTGCCGCCGCCCCTCTTCATATTCAATGCCACATGTCCCTTTAAGGAGTGAGACCTGTTATTCAACGGGGGTCATGCAACAGCACTACACTGCAGGTGTGCGAGACGCGGCTGTGCCAAACAACAGGCTCTTTATCCTCCCAGGAACATGGCAGGCGTACGGCATCGCGCTCCTTTGCTGTCAAAAGGTGGGCTATTGTGCAGCAGTTATGCCGGGTAGGGGCAGCAGTCGGGGTAGTGCTGAGGGGGACAGGGGGGACAGGGGGACGGCGGGGCACTCGTGTGTGAGATGAGGTCGTCACGACATATACCAGGCGCTTTCTCTTCCCCCTTCCTGTCTCTCGTTTTCTCTTTCTGGTGGTCAGTCAGTCATGAGAACAGGAGTAACACACCCACTGGCACTGCAGCATGCATCCACATAGACACGTGTGCATTCTGAGACACACACACACACCGCAGAGGCAACCTGACAGCATTCATCACACCCAGCGCCACTGCAACAAAGACCGCAACGTGAACACACCCCAGAGTCAACACAGATAGGGCTGCAGCGGGCACACGCCTAAGTCACTCCAGCTGGGTCTGCAACAATAGAGGACAGGGAGGGGGGCGGGGGGGCAGGGAGGGGGGCAGGCAGGTTAGACTCTGGCTGTCTGCCACAGGGCCTTGAGACATACTCCTGAAGACTCACTGTCAGATACTGTAAAGCACTCGCTGAGTGAATGATATTGCCACCTCCGCCCTGTCTCGCTCGCTTTCATTTCATTCTTTTGTTCACACACACACACCATAGTCCAATCGAACTTATCAGTTACACGTCCCCACACAATGACTGATGTGTTGCTAATATCAGGGGAAATCGCCTAGTACAAAGCCCTTCTCAAATTGAGAAGTGACGGCGATTGCAATTTCATTTCCAGGTGCTCCGTCTCCAATGGTGATAACTGGCTGAGCTTCCTCTCAGTGGCCATCTAAAGAAACAGTTCTACATTCAATTTCAGCCCACCATCAGTCAGACGGTCCTGTCCTGCTAGGTTTCGTTTCCCAGTGCAGGCTGCAGCCCAGTCTAGTCTCTGTGTGTGTGTGTGCGCGTGTGCGTGTGTGTGTGTCTGTGTGAGAGACAGAGCAAAGGTTTCGTTTCAGAGTAAAGGCTGAGCCTGGTTGCCTCATCACCCAGGGAACAGCATTAAACTGTGTGTGTGAGATTTGGGGAGTAGCCTCCATAAGGGACATGTGACCAAATTCCGCCCTGATAAGCCCCGCCTTTTGGGTAATATTACAGGCAGGCCTGCACCTGCCAGAGAAACACAAAGAGACCCGTGGCCTGCATTTATCATATGAAAATGTAATCCGCTCGGAGCCCGCCTTCCAGAGGGCTGAGCTGGATCATCTCTGTTTAAAGGCAAGAGAGGAGGAGGTGGACTTGGCCAAAACCGTTTAGGAGCCACAAGACGGTTTCTTAGAGAGAGAGAGAGACAGAGAGACAGACAGAGAGAGAGAGCACTAAACAAGTGCAAGTAAGCTTTGAAGCAGGAGTGTGGGTGCAGCACTGAAACGGTTTGGTGTGGTGAAAAGGGAGGGGAATCTGCTAGGTGTGAGAGAGGAGGTAGCTCTGTTGCAGTGAGACTGAATGAATGAGCCCTCTTTATTTATCAACCCGTCAGATGTGCCGCCTCGGTACAAAGGTGTGTGAGCCAGAGTGCATGTGTCTCGGTTTATAACCCGGCCATAATAAATTAATAAAAAGGTCTTTAAAAAAATAAAAGGACAGAGCAGATGATGACTCTCTACAGATATTCCCCCCCCTTTTTTTCTACCCCCTGCTGGGCAGGTCCTCCTAGCTAGTGGAGCGTGCCAAGAGTACCCAGCTATAAATATTACAGAAAGGGATCAGGGACACAAATAACAGGGTGCTGTACTACCACGCACATGTTTCAGTGCACCAGGGACACCTTCACATGGCGCAGGTCCCCTTCGCTTCACGTGCCTCGACCACCACTGGGCCGTAAACCTCCCAGGGTCATGGCTTATTAGGGCCGTGGTGCTGTCAGCAGTACAGTTGGCAGCATTTCCCAAAGTAAATATAGGGTCCCTGCTCGCCCCCTCACCGCTGTTGCTGCGTGACAAAGCAGGGCGCCGTACGTACGACAGCACATCGCCGCCGCCACACTGAGGAAACGAGGTCAACCACAAGCGGGCGAGCCACCGAGGTGTCCATGTCTCAGAGATGGCCAATTCATTAATGTTTCATCAAAGTACTTCAGCAGGTCCCAGACTGGCTAAGGCTACCGTGACGACAAAAAAATGGGCTTCAGGTTTCATTAAGAAGTAACTGTAAGAGAAGCCCACACGGCAGAGCAGGATCTTTGCTCGTAGTACGAGTCGACTCTTTGGCCTAACCCAAACTATCTGGCTATGACACGGCTGGGTCCAAAAAATCTGGTGTTTATTGCCGAAGTTAAAAAATAAAGTTATTTCTGCATGGTGGAAAACCATCCGACCAACATCAGACTGTCTGTCGTTCACTGATGAGGTGTCCTCTTCTGACGCTGAGAGAAGATCTAGGCCTACAGGATCGAGAAATCCCCAAGTTGAAACACACCACTGACAGATGGACCAATGTAGGTCTGGTCTACTGAGATGAAAAAGAGGAAACTGACAAGTGTGAATCAATGAGTTTGTTTCACCCCCACTATAATTAGCCTACAAACGATGTAGGCTATAAACTGCGGTGCAGAGACACAGCGAACGGTTTGCCATCTACAATTTGGCAAAGCTCAGTATCATAGCTTTTATATTAGAGAGCGAGCCACTAATAATAGAAGATGTAGGATATGTGAGTGAGAGGCATGACCGGGGCCTGTTGGAAGTACCATGTTGACTACATGGTTGCAACAAACAACGAGTTCTTCAATAACTACTGACAATCTAAAGACACAGCTAACCTCAAATAAAGATGAAAGACGCTTGTCATACACTCAGATGATCAGTTTCGCTTTAATCCTAAAACCTGTTGGGACTTCTTAAACTAACACCGTATCGGTTTGACAAGCCTAGGCAATGGCCAAATACCTAATGATGCTACTAAAACACATTTCAAACTGCCACTGACAAGCTTTAAACGAATATTAGCTAGGCATTACCATCGATTTCGCTCGCTTAGATAGTTGTGAAGAAAATTAAAGTGAAGTCCAACCATCCAATCACAATCACGAACATATGCCTCTGACAGACCTTCGGGTGACATTGACCATATCACCAGAACACAACAACCACCATACAGAACTTATCCAAATGCTATTTTATTATTAAACAAAACAAAGCCTTAAAGCTGAACTTGATCATTAGAGAGGCCCTCTATTCCAGTACCATGGGATGGGCGAGAAGTTATGAAAGTGTAATGTAAAAAAATTGCTTAACTCCAACTAAAATCCTGTTTCCTGTGTTGTTCGCTGACTTGTTCGCTGACAGCGATTGGATATGAGCAGGGGAGGGGAGGGGGGGCATTCCTCCTTAGTGCACGTGGGAGGACTGAGTTACAGAGGGTTCCCCACACGTGATTCGTCTGGTTTACCATCCATGCAAATCTCTTCTCAGGTCTACAACAATTGGCTTGTAGCCGGAGAGTGAGCAAAAGGGAGACTGTGTGTGTGTGACATAGGGAGCGGGGAAGAGGAGAGAGAGTTGAGAGAGAAAGAGAGTTGAGAGAGAAAGAGAGTTGAGAGAGAGAAAGAAAGAGAGGGGGGGGTAGAAAGAGAGAGAGGTAAATGTGAGAGAGGGGTGAAAGTGAGAGAAAGACATCTCTCACACTCAGACACAAGCCACCAAGCTGACAAGGGAGCTCAGCCAGAGGTTGATGTGTGGGAGCTGGGAGCTATACAGGAATCGTCATAAATCTCTCAAGTGGCGGTGCTATATAACCATGAGCCAATGTGGCTCACCAGTATGACATTAGCAACGTGCTTCTATGGTCTGTGCACCACCGATCCGACACACGACCCCCTGGTCTCACTGAGAGATGACACAACACACAACTAAAAACTGCTAAAAACAGCTGTTGGTCACAAGGAAGAAAAAAAACTAGCCTAGCTAAAATGTTTAATAAAATAAAGTATAACAGAAGTGTGCTTCAGAGTAGAAGATTGGATTTGTAGGCCAAAAAAGACAGTTTCACGTACTGGTAGGTCACAAGGTGACTGGTAATTCACCAGTCTTAAATGAGAGTAAATTCATTTTGGGAAAAATAGTCATGTATGATTTCACGTCATCTCCCCTATAAGTCACAAACTTTTCAGGTTTCAAAAGAACACAAAAGACTGAACTCTGCTCCAAAACAATGCAGCCTCTAGTAAAAATACTATTTTTATTCTAGTTGTTGTTGGGAATAAGAGGTGGCAGAACTCCCCAGCTACTCTTGCATCTGATTGGTCAACAGCTCCATGTGACATCATGGCAAAGGAGCTCAAGTTTCCTTCAAGTGGAGGGGCTGGGTTTGTTTTGGGCGAGCGAGGCCAGGACATGCTCAGCATGCGCTGCATGTAAACACAGATCCCTTCCAGTGAGAGGCGGGTTACAGGCTGGACCTTCTGGGGCTTTGAAACAACCAGTCCAGAAAGACTGCATGCACACACACATACGCCCAGTCCCTTAATTCTCGCCCCAGCAACTAAGAACGGTGATTCACTTACAGAAAAAAAGAACACACCACATTTCCCACCGTCTGACTTTCTCTACACCCATCTCATAAACCAATATCATGGTGATTGTACGAAAGTACACCTTTTAATAGTTTAAGCCCCAAGGTGTCACGAGCGAGAAGACAAGAAAAATAGATTTGGATGTAAAGGGAATCCTATTAGCTTGCTTCCCAACTTTTCAGAGAATCACAATGAATCGTTTTCACAGCTCATAGTTAAAGGCTTAAACACTCTTGTTTGCATATTGCAAATTGACAGATGGATATAGTCAGATGGTCTTTTATTTGCCAATTTTGATCAAAATGTGGTCAATTGGTAGCAGGCTATCTCACTAATACAGCTTGGCACTGTGAACTGAAAATAAATAGTGAGACTGAGAGCCTGGTTGGGACTGTGATCCAGGCTGTATGGCTAAGAATGGGGGGGTATTAGTGTAGCTAATCACTTAGGAATGTCCTTCTGCAAACAGTGTGCTTCAATATTACTATAAATGAGGATCAGCCAAAGACTTTGCTCCAGGGCTCTATACATGCTGCTAGTCTACGCATGTCAGGCACAGGAGAGAAGGAGAGAGAGAGAAACCACACACACAGCACATTCACTTCCACACCTTTAAAAATGCCTTTTAAACTAAATAACCCACCCCTTTCTCTTGTGTCAAGTAGGAAGAACAGGCTTTCCAAAAAGAGCTCATCATTCACATTGATGATTAGGTTAACTATATTTGTGAAATATATGGCCTTGAAAATGTGTAGACAATGTTTGTTTTTCTAAACGTGCAAACGAGTCTTAGAAACCAAGATGGTGTGTTATTTTTTTGGAAGAACTCATTTCAGCATACATCTCTCGCAAAAAAATCAAGCCATCTCTACTATTCAAAACGAAAAATGACAATCATTGTGAACAGCCCAAAAGATTTAAAGTATGTCTTCAACCAAGGGTCTACAGGCTGGACACAGTTCACATTCAGGTGTCTTACACAGGTGGATAGTTTAAACTGTAGCTACATCATACTGACCACAGTTGGTAACAAGTGTGAAACAACAGGTATCTCTAAGAAGATGTTGCCTGGGATTGTTTGTACATGGCCGTTGTAAAGTTGAATTAGAATTGATTAGTATTTAGGACAGGTTATTTGATGGCTACCACTTTTCACAAGGAATTTGCACATTCAAAGGTGGGAGTGAAAAGTTATTGCCGTTCTGCAATCTTGTTATTGCCATTCTGGAGAGTGGACATGTGCCTGTGTTATCTGACACGTGGATATATCATGGTCATAAACAATGTAGCTTGTCTATGGAATGTATATAGTTTGATAACAAATTATAATATTAACTAAGAACAAACTGTAGCACATTGTAAGGGCATCACAAATCGTGACGGCTCGTGACGGTCAGATGGCAAGCCAAATATGGATACATGCTGGCCTAACCGTGTAGGAATTTGTATGAGCCAACGACACTAATCTGATGTATGACTCTCTTGCTCCATAACTTCAGCTAGCTACAGAGTAATTCTCTGTAAGCAGCTAAAGACGCTAAAACGGTTGATATGTTTGTAATAGTTGCAGGTGATGAGAGAACTGAGTTAAGTCTTACCCCACAATTCCGTCTGAGTAGTTCCTGACTTTCCATGGCGTACCCGTGAAACTAGCACAGCCCCCTGTCTGGTCAGAACCAATGCTGCCACTGTGCAAGAGACTGCTATTGAATCCAAAAGTGCTAGCCTTGTTGTCTCTTTTCCTTTTGTTGGGGTGTCCTGCGTTGTCCGGAACCCCTCTCCAGACCACAGCGACCCCACTACCCACTTGGCCCCCTCGTCCGCCGCCCCTCCCCGGAGCTCGGTTGTTGTGGTTATTGTTGCTTTCCAATGGTATAAAGTCTCGTTGTTCCACTACATCACTGTCTCCCGTCGAGTTCGACATTCCCTGACTCCTGGGTTCACTGTTGGTGACGCCTGAGTTGACAGCACCGTTTTTGTTGGAGATTATCGTGGCCGATGCCCCGTTGATGTTCAATTTCGGACTCGTCGAACTTGTCGTGCTAGGAGTACCCGTGCTATAGTTGTTATTTACGTGGAAATTACCCAATCCTTGTGTCGTTTCCCAAATCTGCACCCACAGGCTGTTAGCTGGTCCGCGTTGTTCAGGCTGAAACCAAGCGATTCTTGGATCCATCAAACGGCACTGCAGGCACACTGCCCCGAGCAAGGCTCTGCTCGTGTGAAGCTAGACAGGTAGCCTAGCCTCAAAACGCTAGCTAGCTAAGATTTAGCAGCTAACTCGTTTGCTTCGTTATTACAGGTTGCTATACAATATATTTTACGTGTGGTGGATCTCCATATATTTAAATGAAAACCATCTGCTACGAAGGTGACGAGACGCTGTGCGATGTGTTCAAGGTAGAGCTGTTCGCAAAGTTCGGATTCTAGAATGGAGGAAACGTGCGGCCGTTGCCTATCGAAACGATTCTGACCCTTTCCTCCTGATCGTGGGTCCCTCAATGGCGGACCACACAGTGACACTGCGCAGACTCGCACTGACAGAAAGGAGGATTTAAACAGGGCGGAGAAATAGTTGTTACGCAAGAGGAGAACATCTTGTTACTTGTTACGTAACAATAGGCAATTGATAAATTTTAAGAGGTAAATAACTATTAATCGAAGTAACTTATTTTCATTGTAAATAAAAACAATACATTGCATGAATAAGCTTTTATCAGTAGCCTACAGTAGCCTTATTTCAGCGTTGGTCATTTGATCTATAATTACTGTCCTCTTAATGTGAACCAATCTAATTGCTTACAAATACATTTTGCTATTGAGAATTTATACATTTCAATTCGAACATATATATATATATATATATATATACGATGCATTGTTAAATTGAAAAGTTTTACTGATGAAACCAACACACACTCCGTTGATACAGCTCATTTTATTAACTGAAGTGTGCAGCTGTCATAAAAAATCTGATCTGGAAGGACTTTTCCAGTACATCACATTTCCCATGAAGCCATACAAGACCACAGTGATAAATGTGACTCAAGTTACACTTGTCTAATTGTAACTGTACTTGTTTGCTATATATCAATCTTAATTACACAAAACTGGCACACAACCAGTAAACCGTTAAAAAACAGTACAACAAAGTGTACTTTAATTGTATAAGTTGCATTATGTTGAGCACAAAAATGTGTCCTTTAAAGCAAACGTTACAACATATTCAACAAGTTTGAGATATATATTTTTTATACTCAAAAGCATTTTGAATACTCACTGAATAAAGTAAAATGTTATATTATTTAGACCTGAATCTGTGTAAAGAAAAACAAAACAAGCAAATAAAAAGTCAGCCACAGTTGATAAAGAACTGATAGTGGAGTTTCAAAATCCCTGGTCATGTCTTGTCCCAGGGCTCAGAGGGCACTCAGAGGACAAGCCATATCATTTCAGTCAGTGGGACGCCGTTACTTTTTCACCACCGTCTCCAGGTAGCCTATGAATCTCCTCAAGTTGACTTTGATGTTGTCTAGAACACACAGCTGTTCTGGGGTGTACTTTCCCTTCCCCTCTTTACGAATCTGTGAGGGAGGAGCCATGGTAGAAATCAAACACACGGTTCAATTTAGTCTGTACATTCAAAATAATGATGTCCTAGAATGTTCCGCCACTCTGTACCTTAGCCTTGAAGACAGGTTGAAGTGCCTTTAAGGCAGGCAGTAAGTGGATGTTTTTAGCTGCGGTCTCTGCCTCCTCTCCATCCGCAAAAACATCAAACAAGGCATCCAGGGCCTCGCCACACACCACCAAGTTGAGGTCCTTAGACGCTACTTGGAGTAAGGCACTGCCAATCATCTAAATTGAGAAGAGATATGAAGACATCCTGTAAAATGACTATTCATAGTACAGTGGAATACTGGAACAGTTCAAAGGGAGGGTACCTGGAGGTTGTCTGCAGTGCCCTTCTCTTTGGCAAGTGTGCTGCCTGTGATGCCCAGGATGGCCAGGGCGTTGACCCTCACACTGACTACATCACAGCGGGTTGCAGCCTCACTCAGGCTCATCAACTGCTGGGGGCTCATACACTGGGATACATACACACACACACAAAACACCGTCATCCAAAACATTTACTGACGGGAGGCAGTGCTGAGGTACAGGCTAAACTGATAGCTGGATGGTCTAGACAGGTTAATCTGGCTTGAGAGAGAAAGCTGCCGGCTGCCTCCTACATCTTACCTGTGGGATGTTTTTAGAGGCTATCATCTGTAACAGCGACCGCATGGCACTGGTGACAGCCTCCATAAACTCCTCCTCCTTTGGGATGGCTAAAAAAGTCAAATCAATAAACACACTTTAATATCAAAATATGATTGTTTTTCATTAGCATGTGATATGAGGATCTGACCTGCAGAGCTGAAGACTAGTGAGGACAGGTGTTGGGCGACAGCCTGGAGGGCAGCTGCCCCCCCCAGGGAATCAGCATCCATGGTAGAAAGGATGTTGTGTAGGCAGGTCAGGGCCCGGTACTGTACCCTCTGCATTCTGGTAACAAATAAGACTTGGGTCAATTACAGTAGATGCACCATTCAGTTCTCCTATTCTAGTGGTATTTTTTGTTTTTACAGGATGCATCCTCTTAACGTAGGTGAGTGAGTTACTTTTTAATCAGGCATTTCCACATGGGATCCTGAGAACACACATCCATTGCTTCGCTGCTGGGGAACTGGGTCTTCTTGAGAATCTTAAGTTTTGAATAGAGATAGAAATCGTGTCAAACACTCTCTTGAGTTTAGCAGTTTACATGATGTGAATATGTGTAATGCAGCCACTCTGTGTGTGTGTGTGTGTGTGTATCAAGCCGGCCATGCCTTCTCTGGGATGCTGTGGTTGATGAGCGCTCCGTAAACCTCCGCTGACAGACACAGAGGGGACAGCAGACTGGAGATTCCGTCTGCAGAGCCGTCAGGACACATCTCACTCTCGTCGCTGCTTGACGTCTCCTCCCACTCGTCGTCTGACGGCTCTTTAAACACACACACACACACACCACACTGCTGAGAGGGCAATGCTGGTGGTGAGTCAACACAACACCAAGCTTCCATAAAATCAATGGAAAGCTATTCTTTAATCTTTCACATAAATCATGTTTTGTCACTCAAGTAATAGATTCAAACCCTGGGAAGAGAGAGCCCATGATCTATGAGGAGATGGTTAACAGCTGTGTCACAGACAGTAATGGCGATGAAAAGTGCCTAGGGGGTCAGCACTGCTGCCATGCCTAGAGCCTGCACTCCCCTCACCATCAGAGCAGCACATGTTGACGATGATCTCCAAGGACGTCTGCTGGGCTGTCAGCAAGGCCGTCGCCTCCCTCAGCTCCTCCTTCCCCCGCTGGACAGAGAGACAGTCATGAGATTTATCAACAGTTCTGCACACACTCACTGGTACCGATAACCAGTTTGAGACCAGATGCCCCCCCGTGTCTGATACTGTACACTGGACATATGCACTTATAGATCTACAGTTTACAGATCTGTTACCAGTAGCATAATCAAGGATGACATAAAGAAAAATAATTATGACATACTTGTAATAGAAGAGGGTATAGCCAGTGTTATGATTAGTATGCAATTGCCACTGCACTACCCTTAGGCAGATCTCAAAAAGAGCGGGGAGCCACCCCTTGCTTGCCATTCATCCACTACTGTCAGCCACAATTAGAGGGCCTCTCCCAGTGTGTGGGCTGAAGGGGACGGCGGTGTCTCGCCAGGGTCACAGCAAGGGAGCTGCAGAGTAATGATGGGGACACTGCCATGTCCCAGGCTGAACCCTGCTGTGTGACAGTCCCCGCCGAGCCAGCCGGCAGAGAGCCTCTGCCCTGGGGATTAGGACACGGCAGCCTGCACAGACACAGTCTGACCCCATCTTTCCCCCGCTTCCACATGACTCAATGTCTCTCTCAGAACTTAGACCCAGACACAGGGAAAGGACGGGGGAGTACATATAGTGCGACTCAGCATCCTACAAATGTACATGACAAAGAGCAACTTATCTAGAGCATGCAAACATCAGCTAGGAATCTCAGTCTCATCAACACAGAGTGTAAAAACGTACAGGCAAGAGGTCAGAGAAGTCACTGTCTATCTTGGCCGCCTTGCCGTTCCTTCGTGGTCCATCTTCCTCCTCCTCGGCGTCCTCCATTTCCTCCACCACCATGTCCCTCGCTCCCCGCTCCTCCGCGTCGGCTGTTGGGGAGGCGGTGGCGCGGCGGGTGATCTCGGCCTGGTGGAGCTCGGGGATGAGCGTGCCGGCGTCCAGCTCCAGGCTCTGGGAGAGGGTGGCCACCAGGGCGCTGAGTGTCTGGGCCTGGCGGGCCAGGGGAAGGCTGCTCTTTATGTTCCACACTGACCCTGGTGGTGGAAAGAAACACATCTCTAAAGGAAGGGGCGGATATTCTGACAGCTCTCAAACTGCATGTCATCATTGAGAACTTTTATAGTTTGGCTACTCATCTTTTATTATTCCAACAGTGCCCTAATCTTCGAGGACAGTGCGTAATTAAGCCCAGCACAAAGCAGTGAGGTGCGGAGGCATACCTGCAGCAAGGGTCCTTAGCAGTGTGTGGGCCATGCCTGGCTGTGTTGACAGCAGCACGCTATCCAGAGCCACGAACACTGCAGTGTTCATGCTGCACAGCAGCTCCTGGTTGTCCTCAGTCACTGTGTGTAAACAGTGAGCTGTGAACACAAAAAAACACAGTCAGAGAGGATCCCAGTCCAGAATGAATAATGACTAATATTGATATTGGGCTTCCTAATGAGTCTTACCAGCTGACAGAGCCAGTTCCACATTGTGTGGGTGCTGCTCCAAACACTGGAGGACCACATCCAGTAGTCCTGCTTTGTTGAACAAAGACAGAGCCTGGCTACTGCTCTCACTAACAGGGTGATACAACACAAGAGTCATATATGAAACATACGCCAACAGGGGCCATCCATTTGCAGTTCTCAAACAGGTGGTTGTTAACTGTCTAATAGAGTTAACCATCTTTAAATCACTAGTGATGTGGCTACAGTAGTGCAGATACAATAAGGGCCTTTAGAAATCTAAGCTCACCATAGATTCCACAGCAAGTTAACCGCTTCATTGGCTACATCTTCCGCTTTGTTTTTCTTCTCTTTCAACGAGAGGGCGGAGTTGGTCTCGAACCCAGTGCAACACTGTAGAGAAAACAAAACTATCAAAACACAGCACGGCCATTGTTTTAATCACCCCTACAATGCCTCAAATGTGTTTCCAAGGCAAGTAAACCTCGAGGCATTGAGAATGTAGGGCTGTATTGGCCTGAATGATACAGACCTGAATTATACAGCCCCTTTGTCACTGGTCACTCAGACACTCGTCTGGGACAGTCGTTGATTTGCACAAAGGGACTGTGTAATGTTAAAATGACAATCACACTTTAATGACACACCTCTGGAGAGGTGGTCTCACAGCTGAAGAGGAAGGTGAACCGAGGAAGACTGAAATTAATTATCATTAAAAGTTGTGTTTATGTAAATATAGTTCTAAACAGCTTTTAACGTCATGTTTCATATTAATCTGTGTCTTATGTTATGTATTACGTTCTAGTAATACTTTTAATGTTGTAACATGTATATTTACAGGGTTTTCAGAGTTTGTGCATGCAGTAGTCCAACATGTGTTTGCATATTCCCTTGTCTTGCAACGGCTTCACACTTGGTCTACTGCAGCCTTGAGTAATGATGAGTGATGGTCCAATTAGAATTTGTATGCATTAAGGCCTCAATATGCTTCTGCGTCTCCATTTACGGATGGGCGGGCGCACGGATACGCACGGATACGGACGGATAGACTTTCGTTTATGGTTCTCCGAAGGCTGTGGCCTTGCAAGAATCTGCCCTTTATGTCATTCATAAAATCCATGGCATTTCAAAACCTTGGAGTACCTTCACTGCTTTGCAAACACACCGTTATACTTAATGGGATTAACACCAGCAAACCTGTTTTAGGAATCACTGTGTTAAAGAAAGCCACTCACATCACGGAGCAGCACTGTCAGAGGCGTCATTATGTCCTGTTTCACCATGTCCTCACACACCTCATGTCCCCCACATGCACTCAGGTTCCTGTCAAAACAGAAGCACATATACTATTCAGTGAGAGGATTATCAGAGTCACAATTGTATGAACAACGGTGAAGCTTGTTTGATTAGGAAAGAATCTGTTTAAACCCTAGAGGAATCCACCGTACACAACTTAAATTGACTTGGCAACATTGTAAAGCATAACATATATGTATGTGTCTGTAAGTGGTTTATCTAAGAAGTTACAACAATATATTGATTCAACTAGTCAAACAATCTCCCACTGATCTATATGCAGAACCTATCCTATGTCTATGAGGTTTCAAGGCTTCACTCAAGATCATCCACTTTAGATGTTAGGGGTAAGCAATAGTCTAGATTTACCTGAGCGCCCCTGTGGCGTTCTCCCTGACAGCCAGGCTGGGGTCCAAGACCAGGGGCCCCAGGCGCCGTACAGCATCCCTCTGCAGGAACCCAGGGATTGTCTGGCTCTGCTGGACTACGCGTGAAATGCTGGCACAGGCAAATTCTCTCACATCTGCACAGGGACTATGTAGCTGATCACATGGAAAAGCGGTGTGACTACACAGCATACTCAATATATTCACCAGTACAAACGCTTTAATGTAAGGACTAAGAAAAGTTGTTTAGCCAAATGTACCAGAACTGTATGCACGCGTCTGCATAATTTGTTAGAAATCCATAAGATTGGAAACTGACTCATGGCTACCACTTACACATAACGTAAGATGCATAATGTATATTAACATTACTGACGATAACATTGAGAACATGTATAGGGAGTGGTAGCAGTCTCCTACTTTCTCGAGCAACTCCCCGGCTGGAGAATCAGTTTCATCGTGGTCGTCTTCCACCTCCTTTACAGCGTTGGTTGGAAGACCGACAGAGTTGAACTGGGGACGCTTGAATTTATTATTTTTACTCTTACCCATTGCTGGATGTTATTAAAGTACGAATTGCCTAAATAAATCTTGTCGTGGGTGCTGACAAACGAATCCACATTACAACTCAGTCGTAGCCATGTGGAACATCGGCATCCATTCGTTCACTGCCGTAAAAGGGTGCTCTTAACGTCGCAAAAGCAAACGTCTGTGCCGTATTGACAAGCTACGTCGTAAAAAAGGTCAGACTCAAAACCACAATACGCAGCTAAATACTGTAAATCGGGTTTGGAATGATATCTTTTCCATTTCGCTTGTGTTAAACAATGTCTTAAAACTGCATACCTGTTCTACATTTCTTAGTTCGTTGTCGTATACCAGGAAAAAGGCCCAAAATGTGCTTTGGGAACAAATAAGGCTAATAACCATAAACTGTCATAAAGTAAGCTATTGGGTAACACATACAAGGCAGCTGGTACAAAGTTTGAAAACTTTGCTCTAATGAAATTCCCCTTAGCACATATTACTGAAGTTAAGAATTCACAATGTATATACTCTGTTTAAAGCAAAAACTCCCAAGATCACATGGTTACCTTTAACAACATCTTGACATTTAGGTATTTATTATGTATATAACAAGATCGTTTGAAAATAGAAACATTTATCTAAAACAAATGCACATTGTTATAAATCAACACTTGGAAGCAGAAGCAGCTGTACAAGGTGACACTGAAATGCTGATCAAAGGCATTTCCCAGTCATTTCTTCATTACTTCAGATGAGCTTCCATTACAGCATCAGTGCTTCCTCTCTCAGTCTTCTTCTATGTCAGGTCGTTTTAGGATTCCCGAAACGGTGTCGTCCAGAGACAATCAACATAGTGATTAAAAGAACACATAATCCCCCACCCTCCTTCCCAAGAGTTTTTCGTTATTGGATGTTGGGTCGAGGTTTGAGAATAAGTTTTCCCGTCTGTAAAATATAAAAGAAAAAGGACAAACATGACTAGTCTGCACAGGACCCTTCTTATAATAGTACATGTACATACACAGAACAGTTGGGCCAATTTCACTTACATCGTCACAGGACATGTTGTATTCTGCTAAAACCGTCCGACAACGAGCTGCAATACTGATGCAGGGCCAGTGAAGGATCTGACTGGTCAAAGGGTGAGTGACGAGTCTTTAAATATGTAGCCTGCTGATGATAGGAGTGAAAACATTTACCTCGGTAAAAGAAAGGATACATTGATGGGGCAACAACCCGTTTGTGTATTCCAGCGAAGAACAGAGCAATTAGAGTGACGCAGCTGATTGTAAAGAAGGGATGATTCCACAGCGACGAAAAAAAAGACACCTGGAAACAACGAGTGAGAAGGACCATTTGTTAGATAACTATGATGATGTTCTCTCTCAATTACTAATTTGTTTTTTTCACTGACCTTCTGTGTGTCAGGGTCTATCAACCAGTTCCACGCTCCGGTAGCCGTACAGACAGAAACCACTATCAAAATCACTAAAACAAATGGAGATTGTATGAAATCCAAGCCCTGTGTATGCTATAGCTAGGTAGACATGTCTCCATTAGAATCAGAGGTATCCAAAGATACTTACTTCGCCACCGACCAGTTGCAGGCTGCAAACAAGACACGTACTCTGTCAGTCTTCTCTCAAAAGCTTTTAGATCTGCAAGAACAACAGCATGTTAGTGCATCGGATTGTCATCTTCAATCGTGCATAAGTAGACTACATGGTGTTGAGCACAGCAAATGCTCTGTTGGTTAAACATCAACACACACGACGAGTGAATGAAAATCACAATATTGAAAAGGAAGACGCATCTTGACAGACAAGTGCTAACGCTTGCTATACGCATCGACGACAGGAAAATACATGGTCAGTCCGACTCCAGGTACTTGACACCAACTTGGTTTCACAGACGGATGAAACTAGTACCTAACTAGATCGGATAATAAGTTGTTAAAATTGTCAGTCTGCCAAGCTAGCTAGAAAGCAAATGGAAGATACAGCCCAAGTTAAACATATTGATATACAGCTATAGCGTTATCTGTGTCAAGATTTAAGTTCGCGCATTAGCAGTACTGCTAACTAGCTAGTGTCTTGTTAGCAGCACAGAATCATCTGGCTGACTAGGTCGCCCAAATCGATGTATTACTCCCAGCAGGACACTTCAATGTACGGTTATGTATGAAAATCAAGAATGCTACAAATATCAATCATATGCATCAATGCAACGGAATTATCTTTCTGTCCAGGAAATAGTCTGAGCCCAGCCTCGCACGCTAGCGACTGAAACATTTGAGTGTAATTCACTTCAACAACGCTCATTACCGTCCAGTACACACAGAAATTGTAATAATAATATTCAATAAAAGTAACGTGTAATTTCTGGTAAGTAAATTAGTTTGCTTGCCATGTTGACTACCTTCGGCCTGTTCCAAGGAATTCATTGCTCACTACCCGGCTCCTGGTGTTTGTGCTCAGCTCTCCTCGGGCCATAGGACTTGTACGCAAACCAACGTGCATAGGACGTTTTATATAACTGCAAAGTCATTGGTTGAAATCAGACAGACGTTATGAAAGTCAGTACATTTTCATCTGACTGCAGGGATATTGCCTTTTCATCGAGTTTATTTACACACTGTTTTAGCAAATGTTATCAATGGTATTTTGATGTATGCAATCAATAGAATAAATTGATGATGATAATGAAATGTGCCTCCATAGACTCCCTCAAGCTCTGAGGGCTATCATTATATCTCCGAATAGGTTTTTAGAGGGGATTGAGTTTTTGAATGAAAAAATGTCTAACTTTAATAGCCTAATGGTTTTAAAAGACAATACTGAGTGAAAATAAAGTGGGATGATTTTATTCATGTTTTGAATGGAAACAATAATTCAGGTTTATTATTATTTCTGAGGACATGGATCATGATCTGACTGTCAGAGGCTTAAAACATAAATGTGCCAGCATAAAGCTGATTTGAATTTCGACGCTATACAAAAAACTTTAGCCCGTTTCAGCGACAAGGATATGAATACATTTGTTTGTGTGCTTAGAAAGTGTATGCAGCAGCTTTGTTGTTTTTAGGCACCAGCTTGTTCACCAAAACCACATTAAACTTTTCTTTCAAAACATCTTCCACTTTATCTTCAGGTATATCTTTCATATCCAGAAGATCCACACCTTCCTGGTAGTTAAAGGTGACTTCACTGAGGGTACAGCCAACAAGCACTCTGAATCCCATGGCAGTTTGCAGTGAGCAGATGGACTTGTTGGTGAACAGAGAATTTGGATCAGTCTGCAGGCAGTGAGATGTTTTCAAGAAATGATCGACTCCTTTGGGAACTAAAGTAAAGCAGTAGAACTTTTTTGTTTGGGTCTTGTTCAACAGACTTGAGTTGGCAAAGTTTTCATCAAGAACCAAGGGCTTTCGACCCGTCTTCTCCAAAATCCAGATGTCTCCATCTTCTATGAGGCGGAAGACACCAGGGGGCTGTGTTTGGTCCTTTCCAGAGACCAGTTCAAGGGGATACCATATTTGGCCAGATACTCCATAGCTGACATCTGCAATGTATGCAGTTCCATCAATGTAAATCTTGTTGATCAGATGAGAGTCTGTCGGGTTGAATTCATTTTTAATGGTGTTAAAGACTCTCGAGCCAAGAATTATGGGATTGTAGCCCAACTCCTTCAGCACCCAGGAAAAGAGGAGGTTATTCTCACAACACCAACCTCCACGTTTGCTTTTGACAAGCTTATTGAATATGAGCTCAAGATCCATAGTGATTTTCTCACCACAGTGAATGCTTAGGTTTTCAAATGGTATTGACATAACATGTTGCTTGTGGATCATTCTAAGTGTTACAAGATCTGGTTTGTCAAAGGGACCATGAAACCCAATCTTCTTAAAGTACTCCTCCAAATTCATGTTGCCCTACAGGTAAAATACATAGTACTGGGAATTAAACCAAAGCAATATGAAATAGTAAATTCACAATGTTGTAGTCAAATCCACAAAAAGAGAATATTTTGTGATTTAACATTTACATTGGAAAAGCATTAAGCAATTATGAACATTGATTTCCATCACAAATCTATGAAGTATTAGTGAAACCTGCTATTAGTAATGCATATTTAAGTGACTCAGCAAAACGACCATACTGTTGAATATCAATTTCACTTACTTTTTAGCAATGAATGATGTTCCAAAGATATAGTTAGGATAGTCTACTGAGTTCTCTAAAGCACTGGCAAGTTTGTTTTAAGACAAAAGCAGACGTTTGCTTGAAAAAGTCCAGTCCACGGCCCTTTTTTACCCTTTTCCCAGATGTTAACTCTCATGCAGTATATAAATTCTAAAGCAAGGGATCGGTGTATGAATCACTTGTTACACTCATCATTTGCTTTCACATCAGTGTAGGAGGAGCAAAAGTGCATTCAACTTGTCTGACAATGGTGCAGCACAATCTCTGAACCTTGTTATTTTCTGGCTATTATAAAGTAAAGCAATTATCAACCAAAAATTATATTATGTAACAATAGTAAATCATTGTCCCAGCATGAGCAACGTTACGTTATTGTTAATTATTATGTATTATTTTAAAGGGCGGCCCCTTACTAGCCGCGCCACTGGGAGGGAATGTTATAAGTAGTGCTTTTACGTTGGCATGTCCTTATCGCAATCACAGGCGTAAGAAATTGCACGTAACTTGAACCAAGAATTCACTTAGTTTACCATCAACTCCTCCCATGAATATTGCATTTTGTAACTGAAATGTATGCTGTGTCCACGTAATTATTAGGCTATTTAGGCTGTTGATAGAAACTGGGCAAGTAAAAGGTTAGTAACATCACCGGATTAAGCAGACATAAATACAGACGAGAACTTGCGCAATGGTCATTAGGGTAACGTGCCGAAAATGCTGCCAATTAATCGTGGTACATCATCTCTTAGCTGTCTTGTCGTTCATTTACATTGTATGGGACATTCCATTAGGCCTACTGAAATGTGACACAGTTCGACACGTTATTGCAGTCGTGGATAGGTATCTGATTGCTACACTTTGACACACGTGTGTAGCCTACTGTCCCATTTGGTTTCTTCTAAGAATGGCATACAACTGGCTGTAGTTTGTAGGCCTATTGCAGACAGCACACACACATCTACTTTAGGTTTCTTTATAGAGAAATATTTGTTCATTCTAGGTCAGACAGTCAGCTCCGAGCAATGGGAACTTCACGTGCGGACACCTATTTGATAACCGGTGGGAGTGGATACTTTGGATACCGGTGAGCCAAAATGATTTCATAATACAATAAATATTAATTGTTATATTTTGTTTGTTTTAAAACCCCTATTACATTTCAGTTGTGGGGAGCCAACAACTTCTGAATGTGGTTATATCAGTTGAGTGCCACTAGGGGGAGTTATTGCACCAGAAGAGAAAGTGCACTCACCAATGCCTGATCATCAATATGTATTATTACTGCCAGAATGCCTTCTTTCATATTAAAACTCTACGTCTCACTCTCCACAGACTGGCCTGTTCACTACTACAAAGGGGGGCTAAAATCCTTCTGTTTGACATGAGTCCACCAAGCCAAGAGTTGCCTGAAGGCATCACCTTCCTAAAGGGGGATGTCCGTGACTATGTGCAGGTAGTGGAGGCTGTTACTGGCATTGACTGCGTTTTCCACATTGCCTCCTACGGCATGTCAGGAAGGGAGCAGCTGAACCGCCGTCTAATTGAGGACGTGAACGTCCAGGGAACAGAGCACATCCTCAGGGCGTGTGTGGAGAGAGGAGTGCCAAGGCTGGTCTACACCAGCACCTTCAATGTGGTCTTTGGAGGCCAAGTCATTGAGGGTGGGGATGAGACCCTCCCCTACCTTCCTCTCCACCTGCACCCTGATCACTACTCCAGAACCAAGTCCATAGCTGAGATGGCTGTGATGGCTGCTAACGGGACAGCTCTGGAGGATGGAAGTGGGGTGCTGCGGACCTGTGCCCTGCGCCCTGCAGGTATATATGGGCCAGGAGAGCAGAGGCACCTGCCTAGGATAGTTGGCTACATAGAGGCAGGGATATTCAGGTTTGTGTATGGGAAGCCCAGCAGTCGCGTGGAGTTTGTCCATGTAGACAATCTTGTGTCTGCACACATGCTGGCAGCGGAAGCTCTTTCTTCAGACCATCAACACCGCTCTGCTGGCCAAGCGTACTTTATCTCAGATGGCAGGCCTGTCAACAACTTTGAGTTCTTTAGGCCTCTAGTGGAGGGCTTGGGTTACTCTTTCCCAACACTGCGTTTGCCTGTCTCTCTCATTTACTTCTTCGCGTTTCTCACAGAGATGGTTCACCATCTAATTGGCCCCATCTACAACTTCCAGCCGCTACTCACACGCACAGAGGTGTATAAGACTGGGGTGACGCACTACTTCAGTATGGCAAAGGCCAAGGCAGAACTAGGTTACGAGCCCAAGGAGTTTAACATGGATGAGGTTGTGCAGTGGTTCAGAAGCAGAGGTCATGGCAAAAAACCCACCTCACCCCTCAAAAGACTGATGGTCGATATATTCCTGGTGGCTGCCTTTGTAGCTGTGCTTCTCTCATACCTCCCACTGGTTGGTAGCTTGTCTGTACTATCTGGATTTCAGTAATATTTTGCACCATTTGAGTTATCTATAATGGAAACATTGTACTACTTTCACATGTTGTAAAGTGGTATCAGATCAAAATTAACAATTAACAATTTGTATTAAGAACATACATATAACACCAAACACATTACTTATTGAGTTTGAATGTTTTAGTCACTCACCTTTTGGCAAGTGTTTTTTAAAGCCAGAACAGAATGTTTCTTCTCATTTTGTACCTACTTGTTCCACTAGCCCACAAGCAAGCACACAAATACAATCATTTACAAAAGGTGTCTTGAACCAGGGTTATATGTTATAAAGAAAGGCTTTTTCATTATTAGTTTTTGCCTTAATTTTTAAAATTGTATTTGAAATTAAACAACAAAAAACTTCTCTGGCTGTCAGGTGATCACAGAGAATACATCATGCATGTGTCTTTGTCTGGTCCTTGACAGCAGTGCTATGTATACTGGGACTCACTTTCATTCGTTATTGTTTTCTAAATGGTGTTTGACAATAGAAGGTTTTTCCAATCTAATTTTGTAGAATTTCATGTAATTATATGTTACAATTCTCAGAACTGTATTGAATAAAAATTGCATTAATCACATGCGTATTGTCCTCCATTGAAATGCTCAAATGTGGGCGGCTTGTGCAAAAGACAAAACCTGAAATGTGTTTTTATTGACTGTTAACACAAATAAATAAATAAAATATACCAGCTATGTGAATGTCTAACAACACTAGTGTTGATGAATTGCATGAGAAGGATCTTTCAGAACAAGGGAATAATAGCAGACACTTTTTACTGTGTCTCAGAAATATTTTGTCCATTCCATACTGTTGTCTCAAATTCCCTTTACAATCCATTCCTGTTTCAATGAACCTTTTCCTGATAGAGGCAAAGGAAGTTGGGCCAGGTGAGACTCGTTCTTTGTGCGGTTTTAGACTGGGATGAATACAGACGTACTCTCTCGGGACTATTCTTTTTCAAACCCCGGCACCCCCTTGCTGAGTTGGTCGCAATCATTGTTTCGCTCCAGCATTAACCACATTCCAGAGAGCCGCAGCGCACCCAGTCTGCTTCCTCGCATTCCATCTCTACGAACGAGTCCTCTGCCTGAAATTGTGTTTAATAGGAATTTTGACCACATCTACGAGCTTTTGTGGGCATGTAGAAAATTATTATAATGCTCTAGAATATTTGTCTCACTTGAAATTTGTACATGACGATTTAAAAGAAATTTGGAGAAAACTAACAAGGGGAAATTCCTCCGCGTAGCGCGCCATTGACTGTAAAGACCTTTCAACTTAACAAAAACTGAAGTTGACAAACGTATCCTGTCGTTGAAACTTTGAGAAAGAGGACATATTCTAGAGAAAGAAAACCATGCAGTGCGCAGAGATTTCCAAGCACATTGGTCGTTTGGGAAATGAGCGACGCTTGTAAGCCAGCGTTTTGTTATGATTTCCATGTGAAATGCAATTACTGCTATCTCGTACTCGGTAGTTGGCTGGCTGAGTAGCCTAGTGCACACTCTCTGAACTTGTTTCTCGCCCCTGGAGCAAAACATGGATCACTATGAGGAAGATTTGGGACTCCGGGCAAGTAAATTGATGGAGGATCTTTCTTTATATGGAGCATACAAAGATGGGATGTACAATGTAAGGAGGGACTTGGTCATAAATCCTGATTTAGATTTTTCGGTTCCAGCGATACCAGAGCAGAAAAGTAAGACAATGAATGGTAACTCTGCGCCGCACCAGCAGATCCACACCGTTGAAAATTACATGTCTGGGAATAAAGTGTACAACGCGGCTCCCGTGCGCCCCGTGAATGGCAACCGAGCGGTTCCGGATTTTTGTACCCCTCAAAGAGACATCGTTTATAACGAGGACAGCTATTGCACCAAATCCGAAGTTGCTTTGCCGTGTTATAGCGGCGCGTCCGAGCGGCATAAGAGGTATTCCTTGGAAGTGCAGGGGCACAGGTACAGCACCGGTAGCGCATTCGACGGCGTTATTTTAAACAAACCTGTACCCATACCTGGCAACAGATGCAACAGTATCTGCATAACGCCCAACCATGACGGTAGATACAGTGCAACAAGCCCTCGTTCGAGTTTAGCATCTTCCCTGTCCTCTCAGGAGCAAAGCAAACATGCAAGCCCGAGGTCGAGCATCAGTAGTCCCCGCACGAGTTTGGTCGTGCCTGGACAAGACAAGTATACAAGTCCCAGATCCAGTCTGGTACACTGCGAAGGGAGCAGTGTCCTGAGTCCCCGGTCCAGCTATGCAAGCACAGCCAGCGACACAAGTAAACATTCCAGCCCAAGGGCCAGTCTGAACAGCTATGACTGCTGTAGTAAGCCCAGCAGTAACCGCACAAGCGGCATTAGTATGGGATATGACCAAAGGCACACCAGTCCCAGGTCCAGTACGGCAAGCCAGTACTCCTGTACCACCAGTCCAAGATCTAGCTATTCTGATTCTCGATACATGCCTATGGGGAGCCATGATCTTGATGGTACAGTACTGCATGGCATGCCAATGGCCAGTCCCCGGTCAAGCATCTGCAGCCAGGATGGCAGCGCAAGGCCAGGCATGACAACAAACTGTGTTGTTAGTCCCCGCTCCAGCATCTCAAGTCACAGTTCTAGAAGTTCTCGCAGCTCAAGGGGATCTATGAGCACCTACCCGGATCTCCAACTGCCCTCGCCTCGCTCCTCAATGCTCGGGACTAGTTTGCATGAGGACACACTACTTCAAGATTTTGGAGAGGCAAATGGTGTCCATCATCGAATTCATCTCCAAGCGCTCTCCGCCATGCCCGATTTCCAGCCCCAGCAGTCAGCCCAGCCAGGCATGAGTCCAGAGGTGACTGCCGGTTCCCCATCATCTTTCAGTTATGGGGTAACCTCGAAAAAACTCAGCCTCGGGCCAGAGGTTTAAGTTACCTTACCAGGTGACCCCATGCAGAGAGAGTGGACCAAGCCAGGCAGAGAGGAGGCTGGAGGCCCTCACACTGGAGCTGGAGAAGGAGTTAGAGATGCACATGAAAAAAGAATACTTTGGTAAGTATAACTCTCCTAGAATGCCCAAAGTCAGCTTTGATTAAAAGTGTGTTTTGAGAGACAGGCCCACCCAATCCTATAGCCAATCATGTGTTGAACACACTTGACAAATATTCTAGTGAATAGGTGTGATTATTGGTAGTTATACAACCGTGTGGTTTTTATGACATTCATGACAATCAGCGTTTAGGCTTCAGTGTTGCTAGCATAAACACATGGAGTGAAAACCTTATGACATGAGTAAGACTAGACTAGGCCTTTTGTACTCATGTCTTGTTTAGCATTACACACATCGCAGTCTGGTGTGAGGGGTTATGAACTTGAACTTCAGTGGAGGCCATTGGTCCTCGAATGGGTTAGCAACCTCAACCCAAGCAAACTTTGGAAGTAAATTAGCAACTGAAAAACCACACAGGTAAATTCTAAATGTCTTTTTAATTAGAAAACAGAGCTCTATGAATAAATCATGCTCCTTTAGACTTAACTGGTGTGTTTGCTAATGAGTGTTGGGCTAACTGGAGCATCAACTGAGTGTGATCTGGCCTGCATTGTCCATACAGCCACTAGTACCCAGACCACTGATTGGTGGAAAGAGCTGGCCTGGTCACAGCAGTCCAGAAATTGTCCAATCAAATGGGGCTACTGTTGTCCAGAGTATCCCATTTACTATTTCCTTTGGTATGTGTGTATGAGAGCTCCAACTTCCTGGTAGAAAGGTGGGTGAGCTCTACTTGGACCACAATCCCATTCAATAAACCACATGATCTCTTGATTTGTAATCAGTGTTTGTCTTTGGAAACCATAGTGCAATTGGACTGTGGTTACATTGTTAAAACACTGTTACTAGAGATATGTTATTACTGGCCATGTTTCACGGCATGTTGTCACAGGCAATTCCATTGGTCACCCTGTAACCTATACGTTTGTAACATAGGTTATCCGATTTACATTGTTTGTAATGCTTTTATGTCATTATCAATTATGTACTTTATATTTTCTTATCGGTGACTGCTGATAAAAGTACAGAAAATACTCCTAATAGAGCTTTGTTAGCTCATAGAGGTCTGCTTGCATCTTCAACAAACCACATGTGTATTCTATAACGGCAACAACAAGTCCCTCTGTGGCCTTTGCAGGGAAATACTAATTTCTGACTTGGCAGAGCTAACGTTTACACAGCACTGAGTGCTGCTGAATGGAATCTTCTGTTCTGAGACAGCAGATCCCCTTCAGTGATTCAATGGTCTCGCTGAAAACGGGCTCAGCAGTCAACTTTTGGAAGTGTCTTCTCTTGGACACTTCTGCCTGTCTCAGGTTTAGTTTCTGCTTGACGCGTTGCGTTTGTCCTGCAGTGTCTGAGGTGTGGGTGTTCCCCCGAGATCAGAGGGTTCTACTAAAGTCAACAACTTTCTCCCGGGGAAATGCCATTAGAACATGCCCGCCTCTGAATGTGCAGCCAGACACAGGACCGTAGTCAGAGAACAGTGGTGCGATTCTGCCGGCCAGTAAGTTGGCTCAGAGTGGGCTGGGTTTATTACAGAGGAGCAGGTGAGAGAAGAGAATGCAGACACAACCCCCCTCCCCGCTCCCAAAACCAGAGCCAAGAAAGACGGCTCAGTTTCCGTGGCGACGGCGGAGAAATTGATGGCTGGGGCTTTGAGGCCTGTGCTGTCGCGCTGCGTGGTTCAGCCTGCAAGGCCCCTGTGTGGCCTCTGTTTGTTGTGGTGGCGAAGTAGCTGTGAATCAACAGCTGGCAGCAACAGCATTGAAGGTCCTGAGCGGACCGCCCCGCCCCCACCCCAGCTCCTCACGACACACACACACACACACCCCGCCCTGCCCCCACCCCCGCGTAGCCCTTCATTAACCAGCCAGTGGGGAGTCGGGCAGCACCAGACACTTGGCACACGATGTTGGCTGGCGGGCCAGACATGGCTGGCGGGGGTCAAGTCTGATCACCTGCTCAGAATAATAATGACAGTAGTCATACGCACACATGCTGACATAGAGAGTAGAGTTTGAACCAGTCACCCTATCTAGCAGCCCATCAATACTGGAAACTGGATGATCGCATCTTCACATGCTATTATATAGTAGTGGCAACCTGGAATAAATGAACTAGTACAACAATGGTCTACAGTCTAAACAGGTTGACTGTTTTCAGACTTCCATAGTGCCCTTACCGTTCAAGGGACTGAACATGTATGTCTGTCCTCATGAGTGATGTCTGGGCTGTTTTTATGGCCTTCTGAGTTTTGAGTGATGTCGTTACAAGTGACCCTGGAGTAGTGAACAAACTGTCCCTGTGTGAAAATGTGTTGCTCCCAGCATGACGGAGGATGAATGAGAATGATTTACAGCCCTGTCCCCACAAATATGCCGTGTCTACAACATAGCGACTTAAGTTTAACAAGAGCGTAGACCTGAACTATTAGCATGTTACTTATCGAATTTTTGGCTTAATGGTCTACAACATTCTTGTATTGCCGTAGGTATGGGTGTCGCTCTGCTACAGATACCAAATACCAACTTCTTAACCTGAACCTAAAACCTTCTTTTTCTCTTTTGTGTGAAGCACCATCACAGTCACAAAGTGACACATGGAAAACATGGCAAAGTGTAATGCAACAGTTTCTTCCCCCACCCACCGACCCTTCCACCCGTTTCCCTTCAGTTTGTCCTGGTGTTGGGTCCTAGTTATGGGTTTAAACAGTGTAGCAAAAGTAATCAAGTACTAAAACACAGACTTTTTTCCTGGCTGGTTTTAATTAAGATTAAATGGCCTGCGAAGCTCCTCTACCCATTCTCATGTAAAACGCTAAACCGTTTGATTGTACCATGTACTTAAAGACTTCATTAGAACATTTAGGAAATAATCTAGAATCAACCATTTTACAGTTTCCCCTTCTAAAAGCAATTTCTCTCTATTATTTCATTTGGACTATTTTGCACGACAATCTTTACGTCTTTAGCAGTGTTGATGATGCGTGAGGTGGTTCACATTATGAAGTGCATGTGGTTCGTTGTTTTGTTTACATTTTGTTAGCTAGATCTAACCTAATTGTAGTGGAAATAAACTTTTTGAAGCACAGTGGAACTGTGTGTTGAGAGAAAAAACGGCACACCAAAATCTTTATAATGTAAAAGAATGTGCACATAACTGACTGAAATACAGTTGCTTTACTCCACTTTATTGTCAACATACTCTTCTGCAATCAACTCGGTGTAGCCTAGCTATCTTGTAGGGAGATACTGCGGGGGTTTCAGGCAAGTGCATGCTGTTGGAATGCAATAGAAGTGGATGGAGAAACTGAAGGAGACCTTGGTCTGGAGAATGCACAATAAACTGTGTGTGGGGGGGCAGAGGTCAGGATAGTGACCCGCTTTAGATACCGGCAAGTGGTGGGAGTCCACAGAACCACACACCCACTCACACGCTCCAAAATGGTTATCACATTCTGTGGGGCACTTGACTAACTTCTGAGGGCATATAGAGAGAGCCTTTACCTGTCTGCAAGCATACTTCATGTAGTGGTGGGGATGGAAAAAGATAAACCCCATTGCTTTGAAATGTTCCAGATGCTAGTGCTACTATAGCAAGGACATGCAGGAACCCTATGGGCCTGAACTAAGCAGTGGTCTAGGTTTGTAGACTGTGCAGATTGGTAACCTGCAGCAGTCTAATCACAGTCTAACTGCAGTCAGCTGAGAAATGATTAGAATCAATCTAACCGATTGCCGAATACTATTTGGTCCAAGACCCTCAGACAGAACTCTCCAAACTAGATTGGACCTATGTCTTGTTTTTCACTCTTCGATAGTACTGTAAGGTTGCCCTGTTTCCCAGTATTTCAAGGTTGCTCATTAGAGGATGTGGGGTTAACAGCTGAGATATGGGATCAAGCTAGCTGGCAGTTGTTTCTCATTTCCTTGCCAAAGGCTATCACAGGTATTTATTTTGGCTAAGCCCTCATAAAGATTAAGATGATTCATCATTTAGTTGTTATCGTAGGGAAGATAGCTCTTAGTTTCCCGGTCAGTTATCGTTTTTTAAACGCAGGAACAGTCGTAGTTGAGTCGAGTTGTAGATTGCAATAGGAAAGGACAATATTTGACTTTGATTCTACTTGACTTTACAGAAGCCATGTTTAAGGGAAAACCCATTTGCTAATAAAGTTCCTGTGCTTTACTTCCAGTGCCCTTTTGGTGTTTTCACAATGCTTAGAGAGTTATCATATTACAGATATAACAATGAAGCAGCTAACGCCATATATAGAATGTGTGGCTTTTTAATGAGTTCTACTTGTTTCATCTCTCCGAAATGGATTCTGAGACTCAATGATTCGTCTGAGATGAGACTTTCTTCATCAGAGACGTCGTGGGGGTGGGGGGTGGGGGGACATTTGAGTCAGCCCCCTGTTGGGATGTTGTGTCCTGTAGGCGTGGTGACCCTGGACTCACCCCACCCAGGCTTTGACCCTGCACTCGCTATGGAATGTGACCCCGACGGAGGCCATCTTGTGCGTGAGAGCTTGGGGGATCATTAGTCTATGTCCACATACTCTCCAGTCAAGGCCTTCCTTGCTTCTGTTCTTCCTTAAGGCCACAGAGGGAAGTTCCACTGAGGAACCAGACAGACTATAACCAGAGGTTTCCAGAATCCTGTGACCCTCAAGACCCTCACTCTTAGTTCCTTCTACCACTTTCAGTCTTTTACAGTTCAGTGGTCCTTCCCAGGATCGAGTTCCTCCACCTGGCCAGACCCACTGGTGTGCACTGGTCACCAGGTACCAACAGGTCAGGTGTGGGAGGGTAGTGTTTGACCCATGAGAAGAGAACACTGAGATACCCAGATCAGTCTTTAACAATAAAAAAAAAGACGACTGGCTCACCTGTGTCTAACTAAGTCATAAGATGGATGATAACTTGTATTTTGTTACCTTTTTCAGGTATCTGTATCAAATGTGGGAAAGGTGTGTATGGAGCCAGCCAAGCCTGTCAGGCCATGGGGAACCTGTACCACACCAACTGCTTCACCTGCTGCTCCTGTGGTAAGTTGGCTGTGCTCTGTCATCATCGCAGTTCCTCCCTATCTGTTGTCTCCTCTGAACACTTCAGTACCACTTCATTTCATGGGATAAACGTTGTAGGTGAGTCGTCAAATTTAGTGTAAAACATTAGAACATGTTGTTAGTGAACAGTTTTTGAAATGAGGAAAGTTCTGAAGACTGGAGTGAAATCAACAGTCAACCTAAAGGATGTGGAGATCGGCTGTGTGTCACCTGACTCCAACACTCCTCTCGTGTTTCGAAGGGGAAACGAGGGAGATGATTGAGAGTGTTTGGAGCAACTTGGCCTTCATTCATGTGCGATGTAGGCTACAAAGATACCGATCCCTTATCATTTACATGTAACTCAATCCACATAAACACACTTATTGTATGGATGAAGAATAAGGTACAGTGTCTTTAGTCCCAACGTCTTTCAATACTGTTCTCTGACCTCATAAACATTTCCTTCCCTCAAGTTTAAATTGTACAGAAAGGCTGTGATATGTATTATTTCAAGAAAATAACACTGGATTTAGTCTCAGTTTGGCACATTAATCCATAGTAAGTGAATAAGTTTTCCTCTGCTAGTTCTTTTGTTACCATTTCAGTTTTGTACTCAGTGAACGAAGGCTATACTGGCCATCTCGACTATTAAAATGTCTTGATAGTTTATCTGTAACATAAACTCTGTGATGTATTATCTGGTCGTCTTGTGAATGTTTGCCTTTAAGCAGAGTGTTTCGAAGGCCAATGAGAGGTTTAGTTTGAAAGTGCCTGCGGATGTCATAACACGATCCAGTGATTTATAAGGACTTTACGCTTTTCAGGGCTTGTTTGTTTGTTTCTTTCAAATAGCGGACTAGATTGTGCCAAACTTACGGTTGTGTGAGAGTCAGGTCTGACCAGTGAGGGACAGACGGGGAGACTTTGCTGAGACATTGCTCGCTGGTAGCCTTGGGCTTTGTTTAACCATGCATAATTGAGCCCTCCTCTTGGCTTACTCCCATGGTTGCACCCTTTTTTCATGAAATGGCCAGGAATGCAAACTACCCCCCTCCACTTCAGCCAGCCAGCCTTCCCTCGAGGACCTCAATCAGACAGTCACAAAGTGTACCAGGCCTGAATATCTGAGGGCGAGGCCTGGCATGGGCTCTAAGCAAACAACACACAGACCCATGCACATGCACATATACATGCACACACACACACTCAGCATGCCTGTTCCCTTTAACGTCACAGCCTCATAGTTGGAAGTCGCACCTGGCCAGCCAGCCAGCCAGCCAGCCAACCGGTCAGTCAGCCTGTTGTTTATATCCGGTATTTAAACCAAGCCCAGACGGGATCTCACCCGCATGTCCCTTTGCTCTGCCAGCTCGTGCCTGTAATATGGGTCATAGCTGATGAATCAGTATGTTTCTGTAATACTACCTGCCTCTCCAAGCTCATCAGACACTCTAGAGTACAGCCATAGGCCTCACATTTGTGGAACCTGTTTATGATGCATGGGCTCGTCTCGTCACCTGCACCTGGCATACAGGGTGCGCCCAACGTGTGAATAAACATCCCACTTCAAAGTGTGAGGTGCGGAACTGACCTTATGTCTGGTCGCTTTGTTCACCCGAACTTCCCCAATGGAAGACAGTGAACATTGGAGGCCGTTGTTGTAGAAGCACAACAGATTACTTCTTCTCTGTCCTCATTTCAATCAAATGTTATTGGTGTAGCCCGGTTTACAAGCACTGTCACAGAGGGCTGGGGAGCCCTCAACCTTATTGGCTGTTTGTCTGGAGTAACATGGATTATTGGGTCGTGTCAAGGTGTGAAAGCATTAGCCATGAGAGAGCACCATCACTTGGAGACATATTAATGCCTGTGAGACTTTGGGGGTTTCCTGTATGAGGCGTCTGTGATTCTCTCAGAGCCACATTATGGTGAATAATGGGTTCCTCGTTCTCCCACCTGGAGACACTGCTAGAGCCACAGCTCAAACTGCAGGCCTGCACATGCTCTCCCTGCTGTCCCAGGACACAACAAAACCCAGTCTAAAGTTCCCCTCATTTGGGGGACTCACCCCCTTCAGCATCCATCCTTCCCTGCCTACCCCCAGCACTGAGCTGAGCAGACCCCTGTGACCCTCCCTCCATCCCTGCCCTCCTCCCCCTCTTATCCTCAGCACACAGCCTGCAGGTGATAAAGGCCTACTTGTTCTGAGACGAGAGAGTGGGAGGAGAGGGAGCCACTGGGGGAGGAGAGAGGAGAAGGTGTGTGGGTGTGGAACCTGAGAGATGTTTTCGTTCGGCATCCAGAAATCTGTTTGTGAACATAATGGATGCTGCGTGGACAGTTGAACTTGGAATACGTTAAATTGTACTCTGCTTGGGTATCATTTAATTGTGGATTCAGAATATGTTGTTGTTGAATCCCCACTCATCTCACTTTTGTTTACTTTTCGTTTATTCAAAGCAGGCTAATACTGTATTCTTTAGCAGATGCTGTTATCCAAAGCAACGTACACGGGGTGGATCTGAGCTTGTGACCTCTTGATATGCAGTTGAATGCTCTTCCACTGAGCTTATTGTGCCCAAGGCCAGCGATCATATTGTGAGAGTAGTTGCAAAAGGATTTTATAAAAAATCCCGTCTGGACTTTCATTGTCTGCTAATGGCAGTGTTTAGAATGTTCACAGTCAAGTCATCATACAGAGAACAATGAGTCTCTCTAACCGGTAAGACATATCGGTCTGCACCTCAGTGTGATCACATTACTGGAACCAGGCTATACATCACTGGAACCAGGCTATACATCACTGGAACCAGGCTATACATCACTGGAACCAGGCTACACATCACTGGAACCAGGCTATACATCACTGGAACCAGGATATACATCACTGGAACCAGGCTATACATCTCTGGAACAGACATGGGGCTGGGTATTGTCCCCCTTATGCTCTGTCTTCTGATGAGTATTCCCCAAATCATAATAACTCTCTTGTTGCTTTAGAGACCACTAAATGACCGAAGGGTGACATCACTGGATCCCTTTAAGGTGAGGTCACACTAGTCCTGGCTCCCATGTGGGTTGGAGAGATGACCCAGTTGTAGTGATATTTTCAGATGCCAGGGCAGGACCCCTGGACTGATGGTGCTTTGACAGACCCTCTAGGCCTCCAGGCTGCAAGGTGGGACAGGAATTTTTGACGGTTATTAGATCGTTGTTGTCTCTGTACGATAACACACAGGATGTGCATTGATAACCGTTGAAGGGTCAAGAATTTCACATTATTTCAAGATGTGTGCCTCTATGGGCATGTCCGTGAAACGGAACCTCCATGAAACAGTTGAGTCATGGGAAACAGGGTCCGTACCAGAAAGCATACAGGGGAGGGGGGTGGAGGGGTTTGGGGGGAGGAAGGGGGGATCTCAAGTGTAAAATCCCAATCAGAGAGATTTGGTTCCTGGACTCCATGGAAAATGCCTCATGTCCCACAGTGCTCAGGGGCTGTGAGCTGAGGAGGGGGTGGAGACCTGTGCACCCCTCTCTTGTGACAAAGGATAGAGGGAGAGGGGGAGTCCTCCCTCCCCCTCTCCATGAGGGAGGGAGGGAGGGTGGTTGAATGGGACCAGCCAGTGACCTCAGGCAGAAAGAATGTCCCCGTTTGCTCATGCGGCCCGCTCCCCTCGGCAGCAGCATCACAGTCAGCGGACAGAGGCTTTGTGCTCACCTCCCTCTTCAGAGCCCAGGCCGCAGACCGACACGCCAACGTCCCCCACCGCATGGACTATGTCCATCCCAACCCCAAATGATTTGAAATGCTATGAGTGACTTCTTAAAAAAAAAGAAACAGTGAGTGAGATGATCTTGAAGAGGATGGAGTATTTGTCCTTCTTCATCCCTCCTCCATCCTCCCAATGCCAGTGTGTGTCTGTTTAAAAGGCTCACCTATTGTCCCGCTGCATTCTTTCCCGACAACCGATAGTTAAGTGGGAGTTAATGTATTGCTATCTCCCAGCTTTGTGACACTGTGTGTGTGTGGGTGCGTGCGTGTGAAATACAGCAATTGCATAAATTTGGGTGCAGAATAGGGGGAAATGTCTTTCCCATGCCGGGGCTACCCCATAAAATCAATGGCAGCTCAGGACGGCAATTAAACGGGACTAATCCCACAGATTTATGAGCTGCATGTGCTTCGTCTGCCAGGCTGTAGGGTGAAGTCATCGCTCCCCGCCAGAAACAAACGGCTGCCATTTACTCCATCTGAATGGGCGTGCTTTTAAGGCAGGCAGGCATCGCAGGGGGTGCAAAAGGCCAGCTCCCACAGAAGAAAGAAGGCCAGATCTCCGTGGGGTCTGGTTTGGACCTGGTTTAAACCTGGAGCCAACCAGCTGAATGACGCCCCATCTCCATGTGGCAGAGCCGGGAACCTCAAAGCGCTGACTTTTGGGGGAAGACCTGTTAGCTGTGGAGCTCCCTCAAACATAGAGAGAGCCTCCCTTCAGGGGTTTATTGTTGGACTGTGTGTGTGTGTGTGTGTGTGCGCACACAATGAAAGGGGAGCCCTCTTGGGTTTTGAGTAGGGAGTGAGTGGTTGTAGTTTGTACAGCAGATTGTGGTTGCAGTATTGATTGTTGTGACTGGCTGGCTGATTGGCTGGGATCTTGTGGAAATCAATGCCCAGAGGACCGGCCCAGTTGTGCCAGCTGAGTGGATGGTGTCACCGGCCCAAGCAGCCATCTGCTGCAGCTACATCCTGTGGAGCTGCTTCTGTTCCAGCCCCAATGGAACAGCTTGATGGAGCCCCCGTATGAATGGAACGTATTCTTATTGATTATTCTGATATACAGATAATCATTTTCAACTTTATATGGAACCGTTTCTTGACGTTGTGCATTTTGTGTTTGAAGGTTGTTCTACAAAATGTCAAACATCTTCAGTCTGTACTGCTGTTGTGTTGCTTTTGTGTGCGTATAACTAGGGGGGTCCCATGAGTGTATCCACAATGATGTGTGTTGTCAACTCTGATTTTTTTCTCAGGGAGGAGACTCCGAGGGAAAGCTTTCTACAACGTCAATGGCAAGGTCTACTGTGAAGAGGACTTCTTGGTGGGTGTAGTTTGCCTGCCTGCCTGTGTGTGTGTGTGTGTGTGTGTGTGTGAGTGAGTGAGTGAGTCCAGCTCTGTAATGGGAAGAGCTCCTAAGAGGCAGCGGAGAAGTGCTCCATGTTCCTGGCTCTTTCAACCCTCTCAGGGAGGGGAGGGGAGGAACATTCTAGAACCCTCCAGGGAAAGCAGACATTGTAGCGCCACAATTAAAGTTATGCACCACCCCACCATTTCCCACTAATTTCCCCCTAATTTCCCAAAGGAGCACACAGTTAGCCCACTGCTCTTCATTTAGAGGAGGAAGAGGGTGTTTGGGCAGCTGCAGGTCTCACTCAGGGTCCGTCTGCTTCGGGTCACCCCCAAGGAGAAACATTCACTGACCCTCTCTCTCAATTGGTCAGCATTTAATTATGGACTGTCTCTGGCCTGCATTCTTCACAGTCATTCTATTGTTTTCTGACATATGAATAACTGTCTCCTCCTACTTTTAGGGGGCAGCATGCCTCTTGAGCCAATAGGAAGCAGGTAGATCCAGAGATGGTCCAAGGGGCCAGGTGGTGGACGTGACAAGGCATTGCCTTCTCCTCCTCCTCCTCCTCTTTTCCAGCGTGTCCAAGTGGTCACCATCTCTACCGTGTAACCATGGGGGAGGAGTGGAGGCTGGCAGATGGTATGTCTGAGGAGGGGGTGGGGGGCACTGCTGGACTCACACCACCCACCTCCACCTGCTGCTGCGAGTCCCCCTCTTAACACTGTCATCAGGTCACGACCCCGAGGGCATGAGCTCTGCAGATGGTCACCCTGCCCCGAGGCTGTGGCTTAGAGAGGACACAGACAGCGTTAGAAACAAAAGGAGGCGGGGAGAGAGACGCCAACAAATATACAGACAGAGAAAGGCCGAGACGTGCAGACGAGCAGACAGCGACCCCGAGACTCGCCGTGAGACAGACGGGAGAGTATGTGGGTACCATCACCTCAGAGCAACACACTCACAGAAGCTGGGTTGAGCTCTGTTATGTCTGTGGAGGAGGACACCAGTTTCAACTTCAGAGGAGACAAAGAACGACCGCAGATTCCTATCGACGACATAAAGAGCGCAGCAGCGCCCCCTATAGATGGGTAGTGTTAAGAGAGAGACAGAGAAAGGACAAAAACGGAAGCGTGAATATCGAATGCGCCCGCGTTGTTGTCGCGCGTTGAAACATTGACTTTGCCCTCTTTGGTCCCGGGCAGAGTTTGGAGTTTCCAAATATGTGATACTGTCCCCCCCATCTCCCCTTGGTGGTGTTATAATGTCAATAGTGCATCAATGCGCAAAGCTATCCATGTTTGACACGTCCCTGTCCGTTTCTTGTTCTCCCACAGTACTCCGGCTTTCAGCAGACGGCTGAGAAGTGCTTTGTGTGTGGCCACCTCATCATGGAGATGGTAAGCCTTGTTCCTTCTCGCCGACGGGCCTCCTCGATAAGAGCTGGGGGTTTTCACCTCGCTCCTCGCTTAACACGCCGGCACACCGCGACGTGGCTCTCATCGTGTCTGTGTGTGCGACTGTGTAGATCCTCCAGGCGCTGGGCAAGTCCTACCACCCGGGCTGCTTCCGCTGTGTGGTGTGTAAGGAGGGCCTGGACGGCGTTCCCTTCACCGTGGACGTGGAGAACAACATCTACTGCGTGAAGGACTACCACACGTAAGCGCCACACGCCGCACGCCATCTTTCTTTTTTTGACTTCCGTGTTCTTGAAAGAAGTAGAGCGTCCTAGTCGCGGTAGTTCTGCCGAGTACTGTGTAAGTATTAAACAGTTGTCACTGTTTTTCTCTCACAGGGTGTTTGCCCCCAAGTGTGCCTCCTGCAACCAACCTATCCTCCCAGCCCAGGTAATGAGCCCATGACATCCCTTAGTCTATCTGACTGTCTGTATGACTGACTGACCTGTCTGTCTGTCTGACGACTGTCTATCTGTCTGTCTCTCTGTCTGTCTGACTGTGTTTCTGTGTGTGTCCTAACAGGGCTCCGAGGAGACCATTCGGGTCGTGTCCATGGACAAGGACTACCACGTGGAGTGCTACCACTGCGAGGTGAGGCACCACTTTCGCCCGAGGAGCGCGTGTGTGTCAGTGTCTTATATCTGAGTGTGTGTGTGTGTGTGTATCCGGTCTAAGTGCAAGCGGCGGCAGACCTGTGTGGTGACTCATTGACCAGGTCCACTCCCATGTTGATCCGTGGCTCAGCACTGAGCTCAGCTGGGGGGCTGCTGTTGTTCTTTAACCTGTCGCCTCACATCGAACGGTTTCCCTGCGAAGCAGAAATAACATTTGCCACCCTGAATGGCATTAACAAGGCATTTAAATGATGCCTTGATACCTGTGTATACAGTAGTATTCCTGTAAATGAGGAAAGCAGGACCCAGCAACTGGTTAACTGGTTTACCTATTTAATCGAAGCACATTCCATTCCACGCCCGCCTCATATTGTCCTCTAGCTAATTGATAAAGGAATTATGAAAGCGTACAGTAATGATTCTGAGAAGGCTCATGGCTGAATGGTTAGCAGGAACAAGGGACAACACAGTTAGGTGGAGGATGGAGAGTAAACACCTGACAGGACACACAGTCTGAACACGTGCACTGCCGAGGGAGCCAATCACTGCTCACATGTTCAGAAATGTGAAAAGAAGAATAACACTTGTTTTATGTCTTGCAGTAAACTTTGCTCAGGTTTGACACATTGTATGGTACAGAAAAGTCAGACCCAGACTCAATATTACACATGAGTACAATCCATACACATTAGAGATTGTCATCGTGGTAAATGTTCCTCTGTGAGCCCATGTTAAACATTGGATCTGTGTTATGTGCTGTGTCAGGACTGCGGCCTGCAGCTGAATGATGAGGAGGGCCACCGCTGTTACCCCCTGGAAGCCCACCTGCTCTGCCACGGCTGCCACATCCAGAGGCTCAAGGCCCAGGGCCCCTCCCACCCGCCCCCCAGCTACCCACTGCATGTCACCGAGCTGTGAGGGACCTCAGAGAGCCAGGGACAACCACACCTGAGCAGGAGGAAGGGACACCCGCCCCATGGAATCTTCACCGGTTGCACAACCCCCAATCCCCAGGGCTGTCTTTCTGGCCTGTCCCCCTCGCCCTCCCTGCCCAGTGGAGGGGAGGTGGGAGAACATGGACCTCATCCATGACATCTTCCACTGCAGCCCCAGCAGCACAGGGCTGGGGTGGGAACGAGTCCGTTGCTCTTCTAGCATCTGTTTTTCTTTTTTTTTCACCTCCCTTTTTTCGCCTACGAACCCTGAGGCCCCCGGCCCACCCTGAGCCCCCCGGCCCACCCAGAGGCCCCAGGTGACGTCACAGCCCTGACCCCTGCACATTTAATCAAAGAGAGGGGGCTGAGTCGGATAGAGGGGGCCACTCTCTTCTTTTTCCCTCCCTCCTCTCTCTCTCTCTCTCTCTCTCTCTCTCCTCTCTCTCTCTCTCTCTCTCTCTCTCTCCCCTCTTCTTGTTCTTCTCCACCATTTAGATTCATTCCATTCCATTGTGCTGAGGGAAGCAGTGCACTATGTTGCGTTGACCAGAGAACACTTGTGTGTCACAGAGAACACTCCTGTGTCACAGAGAACACGCCTGTGTCACAGAGAACACTCCTGTGTCACAGAGAACACTGTGCACGGGGGTTTCCCAGGAGGCCGGGGAAGCAGGCCCATACATTCCAGCTGGCTGGCAGTGCCTAGGGTGGGCATGCCGTGCCTTCAGAGTGGAGCCTCAAAGAGGAACCCCCAACCCCTTGCACAGTTCCTCTCGGCTATGCAAGAGTATCCAGCACCATTCCCTGACTGTGGAACTCTTACTCCCCTCTCTCGCTCTCTCTCTTCGTGCGCCTTCCCAGACCCCCCGCTGTTCCAGAGCTTTCACCTCCTAGGAGTACCAAATGGCGGAGACATTGGAACCACACACTTGCCGTTACCGGGCAGAGCGCCGACACTCATTCCACTTAGCAGTCTTAGACGTGACCTTCAGAGATTCACAAGCAGTGTCTTAATGACTTATTATATTACAAGAGAGTTAGATTGCACATAGATCCTCTTATGTATGAATATATATTTTGCAGGCATTTTCCACATAAAAACCTAGACGTAGTCTATTTTTTGTCATTGCTGTGTACATATCGATCAGAATTGGAGGCAAAGCGAGCTGTAACAGTCTTAGGTCTCTGACGTGTATTGTGTGGTCTGTCTCGAGGTCACAGGCCTCAGGGGCCTCTGGGTGGTCAGAGGCTCATGTAGACCCGCACTGTTGTCACACTGGCTCTTTTCATTTTTCCAGACACTGGTTTTGTCTCATGTGTCTTCACTGTTAATACAGTGTGTGAAGAGCCTCTAACATTTCCTCTTGCCTTAAGACAGAACATGTGTTTTGTGTTTGTGTGTGTGCCCTGTGCTGGTCCTTTATTGTCCGGTCTGTTTGTGGGAGGAGGTCCCTGAAAACCCGGAGTTGCTGGTCCCACCCGTGTCTCTAGGGAGTCCCCCGTTCTCTCTTATTGCTGGATATGCTGATGTGTGTATGTGTGTGTGTTTGTGTGTGAGAAAGAGTATATGTGCGAGTGTGTAAGAAGGTTGATTTGTGTGTCTGTTGGTGACTGTGTGTGTGCAGGACACCAGTGGCAGGGCCATGGTACAAGCACCTCTAAGTAGGCAGGGCAGCTTACAGGAACAGCCACCATCAAGCTCCACAAACCGACCCATACTATCTTTTCCTTTCTCTAGTCTCTCTTTCTCTCTGTTCTCTTTCTTTCTTCTCCCTCTCCTCATCTCTCTCCCTCTCTCTCTCTCCCTCTCTTTTTCTCTGTCTCCAACAGTGTGCGTGGGCTCGTCTTGTCTACTCCCAGTCCACCTCAGTCACCTCCACTACTACTGAATCTGTCAGACGGGGACTGAACCAGAGATGAAAGAGAACGAGGGGGCCCATACAGGCATAACAGGCTTTTCTGATGTAACCCTCAATGAGATTCTTTTGAATGTAATTATTAGTGTTCGGTGTGTTTGGCAAGCTGTATTTTTGTTTCTCTGCTCCCATTTGTACATTTGCAAAGACAAACAAAATGCTGTTTTTGCTGGGATGTTCCATTCGATGGTAGATGAACTGAATCTCAGCTTAGTATGAGATTCCTAGTCAAGGAATGTGTATTTTACTTGAAGACTGAGGCAATGGCATTTTCTGAACTGTAGTTTGTAATAGCACAATAAGACCCACAGTATGAATCTCAAATCATGTTCATTAAGGCAGAATCATTTTCTTTCTTGACAAGAGTTTGTCCCCTTTAAGGATGTCTTAATACACCTCTTTTTAAAAATACTACTTCAGTTCCATTTCTGTTGCATAGCACAAAGCTAGTTTCCCTGTACATAAAGAGGCTAGTTTCTGTTTCATTTGTCTGAGATCACTACGAGTGAGAGCCTCTCTCTGTCTTGACAACTGTCACACCACTTGTGTATCGCTAAGCGTTTGATTACCTAGATGGTTCATAAAAAGGAAACTAGATTTATTTATCTAAACATGAAAAGTCTAAAGTTATTTAATGTATTAAAAAATCGGGACGTATCATTTAACTGTAGATGATATAATCTGCTTTTTCAATAAAGTGGTTTTGTAGCTAACTTACACCAAGTGATGTTGTCTTTTTTGGGGGATGTGATTAACACATACGGAGTAGTCAATTAAGGAAGGCTAACCCCTCTCTCAGCTAAATAAATCACACTGCGGAAACTTCAGGACAAAATGGACAGAACTTGGGAACCCTTTGGACTAGTGCTTTCCACAGGCCGTGTTCCCAGTGGACATCGGGATGGTTGTGTTTCAGCCTGGGATGAAACTGTCCCAGAATGCAGTGCGGGCTTCCTGTTAACTACCATCTCTTCCTGCTACTTCAGATGTTTGGACTAGAGGCAGATGCTATCTCTAGATTATAGATGTGTATAATTATGTCCAGGCACGCAGGTCTCCAGTGAGTGTCCAGTGAGAGAAACAACCAAGAGCTCTCTCCTGATGCCCAAATAGACCTGCCCCTGATGCCCACATGCCTGATGGAGTTGTCCCAGTGGGGTTGCCCTGACAGAGCCTCCAAACAAACATTCTCAAACTTGATTTGTTTATCTGGTTTTACAAGCCGAATGTCACAGAGTTACTTCACAGTTGCCCACAGATCAGCACTGATAACCAACCTAAACACTCAGAGAGAAGACTAAACTGAAAAAATACAAATAAAAGACTGAAAAAACTTCTAATTTGTCTTCGGTCAATGATCATCTTTCAATAACACTGCGGAATTTATAAAGTAAATCAAATGAGCAGGCTGTCTCAGCGAATGAGAAGATGGCACCCCTGGGGTTCTCTTTTGTGCAGCATTTGGGCTAAATGGAGCATAAAGCTCGATGATTACATTAATGCTAAATTGGTGCCCTCTATTAAACAAACATCATCTATGTAGTTGGGGAGGCAGAATATTGTGGTGAAAAGTTCCTGTTCTCATGTATGTTTTCTATGTGCACTCATGTATTGGGTCACAAATAAGATGGACCATACTCATGATTAACCATTTACCTATGAACAGGCAAAGAATAATGAGGTCCTCATCAGTTAGTTCTCAATCTAATATTCATTGGTTAACAAAGTGTTGGCACATATTCATCATAGGAACTTAATTGCCTAGTTTGTTTGAAAGCAGAGGGAATATTGAGAGGAATGATCAGAGGAAAATGTTCTGTGTTTAATCAATGTTTGCAGACGCTCCTCTCTAAAATGGAAAACAAAGGACTGGAGGTCTGGTTTACAAGCTAAACTATGTTTTGTGAGTAGAGAAAAACTGACTTTGCCATTTGGCTCCTTTCTACCATAGTTAGTCATCGGCAGAAACAGGAAATGCCACTGCAGGTATTGTTATTCTGTTACAGAGTATACAGTCATCCTCTTCTGCAATGTTAGAGGTGAGTGAGTGAGTGGGTGTCACTGGTAAATATATAATTACAGTAGAACTGGTCATGACTCACAAGCGCAGGTACAGACTACAGAGAAAGAAATGCCAAGCTGTTATCCAGTCTTCCAAAAACATGCCTTATCATACAGTACGGCAATCAGCAACCCTGTTGTATCATAATTAACCAACAGTGGCATGCTGAGGTCAGAATGAGCACAGATAGAAACGGTTGTGCATGCGTGGGAGTTAGCCCTGCATGTCCTTGACTGAGCATTCCTAACAGTCATGTTCAGTGTGAGGAGAACACCGGTGTTGGTTGACAGTTTCCAAGAGTTTGGGGCACAAAGCGCTCTTTATGTGTGCGAGGGTACCACCCTGTGACTCAGGAAGCTGTGTGTGTGTGTGAGTGCAGGCTGCCAGACTCAGGGGACCCACTAGGAGGTGAGCTCTGTTTGATCACACAAAGGAAACTGCTTCCATCCAGAACATTGAGAACCCTGCAGCACAAGGAACTAGAAGCTCGAATATACGCTCGTTCCAGGATTACCTCATGACCAACGGGATCTTTGTTCTGTGAGATTTCGACCTGTATTAGCGGCCCTGCGAGAGTAGAAATGTAACTTAATGAATTACTAATCGAACATGGGATGTGATCTCTCCATATGGAACCAGTCACATAATGATTATCTTCTCAGGCTACACCCTTGTGCTAAGTCTTTGATATTAACAGTGTCAAAGGCCTTACTCTGACGTCAAGCACTCCAGAGATGTCACAAAGAAGACAAATATGAAGATATTTCAGCTGGGAGATCAGACAGAAGGGGAGCTCCCTCAGGAGCACAGCTGCTCAAGTCTGGCTGAAATGTTGATTCTCGGAAGGATCAGGGATGCACTTGCTGTCTCACCGCATGGATGACATGTATTTTATTTCATATATCTTATATAGCGGTTTCTCTAAGTACTCAAAGTCGCTTTACAGAGTCCAGTATTCATTCAGACACAGTCACACCGGTGGTGGTAAGCTACAACTGTAGCCACAGCTGCCCTGGGGCAGACTGACAGAAGCGTGGCTACCAATCAGCGCCTACGGCCCCTCCGACCACCACCAACATTCATTCAACCAGCATTCATTCACATTTATATGATGCATGTCTTTATGATGGTGGGGGAAACCGAAGTGCCCGGAGGAAACCCACGCAGGCACGGGGAAAACATGTAAACTCCACACAGAAAGGACCTGGAACGACCGGGGTTCGAACCGGGGGCCTTCTTGCTGTGAGGCGACAGTGCTAACCACTGAGCCACTGTGCTGCCCCGATGACATCAGCTCCACCCCTGGCAGACAGGGAGCCAGAGACCACCCTGAGCTCAGAGCAGGGCCATGGGTCTGGTTCTACCACCAGCTGCATGACAAAGTCAGCACTGCCCACGCACTTCGACTAACCTTTATATAACTCCAGTAGTCGTGGGAACAAGAAGCAGGGCCTCACTGGCCCCCTGTTTTTACTGCCTGGACAGTCATTAATATAATCAGAGGCCCGAGGAGGACAGGAGGACTATCCTCTGGGTAGGAGCCATTGGGGGAGTGTGTATAAGTATTACAGTGCATGAGTAATGTCTGGAGACCTTAGAACTTCTTTTCAGAGCTTATTTTGCAGACGAGAGGAACATCACGGACAGATCAAAGGAATCCTTGTACAGTTCAAGTGCGGATGGAATCCGGCTGTCAACCCGCAGAGCGAATTTCTCTCATCAGAGAATAAATGGTTTGTATCTCAGATGCAATTCTTGAGTTCCTGCCCTTGATAAATTATGTGAGCTCTGAGCCGGTCTTTATGCTGAATGCAAGTTCATGGGTGAGGATGAAAGCAGAGCGGGAATTTGAAAAATCTGTTAACTGATGTGGTGTAGACCTACCACCCAGCTGTCTGACAGGTTACTAACAAATATATCCTCCTGGTCCCTGAGCTGTCTGGCACCTTGCTGAACTTGGGATCGTGAGTGGAAGTTGGCGGGGGTGATGTTGCTATGGTAACCGGGGTTGTCAAGGGAAAGTCTGGGAAACTGTCCTAAATAGTTCGCAAGGAGAATGACTGACAGGTCCGCCAATAAAGCATCGAGAGGAATGTGAGGGTATGCAGTGGCATTGTTCTAGAACTATTTCAGGAACGTGTCCTCAACCAAACACCTTCTTCATGTTCCAAATACTCTCAAGCTCCACACTCTTTCTCTCTCTCTTACATCAAAGGGGTCGTTTGTGTATATGAACAGAAGCTATAACTTTGTTTCTTTTACCTCCTTTAACAATCTTGGACAGTTTATCCTGTAATACAGGAGGGAGCATGGACTTTCATTACATCATACAGAAAATCATTCACCTATAATTAATTAAACTGTAGTGAACTGGAAGATAATGTGTTCTGTTCGTTTTTTTAACCTTTGAATAAATACCAATAAAGCTCTCCCATCACTTTAGTGGCAAAACATCAATTACAGGTTGACTCTGTGTTGAATGAAACTAAAAACCTATTGTCACGGAGCCAAAAAATAAAACAAAAAGTCCCAAGTTACAGTATTTTTGAAGAAAATAGTATTGTTGCCAGGCAACTGGATTGCATAGTTCATCACTAGTGTCTGGGGTCTCTGAGTTTCTCTCAATTTGCGCTTTGTAGGAGATAATAATCAACAGCTTTTTGGTGCCAAAACAATACATTATCATGTGCTGTGAGTTCAGTACAAAATTCCAAAATGGGGTGAAATACGACTCTACCCAGAAAAAAAGGTGCTACAAGTTAGCTAACTGATGAGACCTAACTGTTAGGTCTCATTGAAACGCTTACATTTCACCAGCTACACATATTTTGCGACATACTGGTAAGACATTTTCATGATTCTCATTTCACATGATGTAAAAGAGAATTAATGTATAAATTAATGGACAATTACTGGACAAATATTGTGTCAACTCGCACATTACCACATATATTTGGATCACATTTTAGCGTTGACAGTCCCATTTCTCTAATGGAGCCTAAACATACAGCAAGAAGTTTAATGAGCGAGAAACTGTTTTGTACTGAGGGATGGTGAATCACATGATGTTTGCCAGATGTTATGTTTTTTGCCTGCTGTTTGTTTTTCCTCTGTAAATGAATGCTACTTAACTGCTTGTGATGTCTAGGGATTTGTGGTAGATGGAAAACCCAGAAGATCTTTGGCCCTGTGTTCCTGAAATAAATATAGCATTGGTTGCTGGGAGGCTGGCTCATGCCATGGTGAAACTAGGAACTCAGCGCCATCTAGTGGTCTGAGGAGGAAAATAACTCCAAACAGATTATGAAGAGGCAAGGTAGTAGACCCCATGGTCAATCAGTGAAGGGCATTAACATTTACTTGTGTGTAATGATGTCTCTTTCCAAATCGACTTTTTTATTTCAATGGACAAAGATAGTGTAAGATGTCATACCATCCCATCCACGAAGGGACATTTTGTCCCCTCATAATAGTAAACTCAACATTTAGGTAGAATATCGTCTGACGGCAACACACATACAGTCAAGACGTAGACAGACAATAACAATACAGACGTAGATAGTGCTTTCAATCTTCTGTGTAGAGGGGACGATCATTGCTGTGGCTCAACAACGGTGCGTTTACAGTGACCTCAGCACAAACATCCCATATCAGCAGGGTTCAGTTGGAGAGCATCGTGGTGAGGGATGTGGTGGAGTGGGGAGTTTAGATTTTCTTTAGAAGTAGTTCTTGAGGAAGTTCATGAGCCCGTTGGTTGAGGAGTCGTGCGACTTCACCTCAGTCTTGTCTTGCAGTTCTGGCTCGATCTGCTTCGCCAGCTGTTTGCCCAGCTCCACTCTGAGATCAGAGAGAAAGGGAGAGGGAGAGGGAGAGGGAGAGGGAGAGGGAGAGGGGAGAGGGAGAGGGAGAGGGAGAGGGAGAGGGAGAGGGAGAGGGAGAGGGAGAGGGAGAGGGAGAGGGAGAGGGAGAGGGGAGAGGGACGAGGGAGAGGGAGAGGGAGAGGGAGAGGGAGAGGGAGAGGGAGAGGGAGAGGGAGCAGAAGGAGGACCAGAGGATTTCAATGCTGAATATTTGATCAATTGGATACATATTATGATATATATTTTATAACACTCACCCCCACTGGTCAAAACTGTTGATCTCCCACATAGTGCCCTGGATGAAGATCTTGTGTTCGTACATGGCTGAGGTAAATACAAAAGGCATGCAAAATCATTAGAAAGGTTTCCACATCAACACATATTGAAAATCTATCCAAACAAACCATCAATATTAAGGTCTTACCAATAAGTGCCCCCAGTGTGTATGGGTTCAGTTTCTTGAAGATAATTGAATTGGTTGGCCTGTTTCCTTGGAATACCTTAAGATCAAATCCATAATGAAAAATGCTCAAATCCCTGATTTAAAATCAAAGTGTTCACTTGGCACACATTATAATGACAATTTAATGAAATTATAAAAGCAATTGGTCATAACAAATTATAAATGTAGACCAGATTGATTCCTTAATAAGAACTATTCATTGTTCCATAAGTGCACACAACGTTGGTGTCACACTGACTTTATGTGGCAGCAGCTTGTCCAGGGCCTCTCCTGTCAGGCCAGCAGCCTCCAGCTCCTTCTTAGCCTCCTCTGTGCTCTTCCCCTTCATCAGAGCCTCAGTCTGGGCCAGAAAGTTAGCCAGCAGAATCTACAAACCCACACCAGACAGGTTCAGTGTTGAACGTGTGTCTCGTGGAAAGCACTTTTGCTTTTTCACTACTGGTACAACCGTAATAGAGAATTAAACCAAATATTCTGATCTAGGATGTCCTGTTCTCCCAGAGGTACCTTGTGGTGAAGATTGTCTCTGATGGGGTGCTGTGATTGGGCAGGGATGAGGAAGTCAGCTGGCACCATGCGAGTACCTGTCAAGGACACAATTTCATGGTTCTCAGTTTCAGTGGCTTATTAATAAACTGAAGTTACGTATATTGATTACCCAGTGATTAGACAGCACCTTGGTGGATAAGCTGGTAGAAAGCATGTTGCCCGTTGGTTCCTGGCTCTCCCCAGACGATGGGCCCAGTGTGGTAGTCCACTCGTGCACCGTCTTTTGTAATGTACTTTCCATTGGACTCCATGTCACCCTGCAGAACCACAGCTTTATTTAACGCTCCATGGTACCTACCATTCTATGACATATCTTTGCAGTTTCTGGTCAGCTTTATACATCTGATTATATCTGGCCTGGTCACTATGTAGGTTCAGAGCAAGTCATAGATGTGTAGTTTTAATTGACATGCACTTGAATAGTCAAAGTTAACCAAGAGACGGGGTGAGTTTGAGCAGACAGGGACGTGCCTGTTGGAAGTAGGCGGTGAAGCGATGCATGTACTGGTCGTAGGGTAGCATGACGTGAGTCTCGGCATGGAAGAAGTTGATATACCAGATACCCAGTAGAGCTAGGAGAACGGGGGCGTTCTTTTCCAGAGGGGCAGTGCGGAAATGGTTGTCCTATGGGAAAGGAGACAGGGGTCAATGCATATTAAGTGAATCCAGATGGCGAAATATATAAAGGCTAATGGCTAGTTTCAGAGCTCTATCATACAACGTGAGCATGATTTTTTGTTTACATACCATCCAGTGAGCCCCAGAGAGAAGCTTCTCAAAGTTATCAAAGCCTAAAGGTATAAAATAGGAGGGAGGTTGTGAGTAATGTTTCCCAGTCAAAAGAACGATGCAGAGGGTCATGGAATGGCAAAGTAATTCAATGCTGTTTAAATGTGTCACATACCTATGTGCAAGGCAATGGCCATCCCAATAGCAGACCACAAGGAGAAACGTCCACCGACCCACTAGAACATGAAACAACATTAATCCCTGTCTACCCACCCCCTCCCCCCCCCAAAGAAAAGTAAACGTGCTCATCTATCAATAAATAGGGAGGTGACGTTGTTACCTTATCTCAATTTTTGGCATTGGGAAATATATTAACGTTTTTCCTTCGTTATGTCATCATGTGAATGACCTTATGTGCTGCAGCCCATACTGTAACTTGTGTGCAGTCGTGCATCCCTCATCATAAAGGGCATGTCGGAGCTCCAGCCTCCAAATACCAACAATGTAACTAAATGTGGCACTCTGACCTTTGATAGGGTTAGCCTTTAGCGTAACCTCTGCAAGAGAAGGTCACCACCAATAATAATCACCCTTTTCAGGGCTGAGCTGCATGAAGGCTGGCTTCTGATTACTCAACAGCTGCCAGTTCAGTGCAGGCACCTACTTCACAGGTCAAAAGTGTAGTCTATTTTTAACCCTTTCCTAAGTCACTATCAAAGGCTGTGGGGAAAAGAAGAGTGGTGCAGGAAGTTTGTATGGATACTCACGTCCCAGAACTCAAACATGTTCTCTGTGTCAATGCCAAAGTCCTTAACTTTGGGCTAAGAAAGAGTAACACAGAATAGATATAATTAGTCTAACTACAAATGCATTCCTACATGTTATATACTATTATATACAATAGGTGGGGACTTACAGCATTTGTGGAGAGAGCCACAAAGTGTTTGGCAACTGCAGATTTCTGTTGAGGAAGGAGAACAAGGAGACAGTGTTTTGAATGTCAAATAAACAAATGTAGACAGGCACACATTTAAATTCCCTTATGATACCTACATCTTTTGCTGCTTTGAGGAACCATTCCTTAGCAGACTCCGCATTGGTGATTGTCTCTTGGGTAGTGAATGTCTGAAGAGGGTTGTACAGTTATAATGCTGAAAATAGATGCTTAGGCTAAACATTATTTTTTGCAATCTTTTTCTTTTTTTCTGTGGAACATCTTAAAATAAAATACAATATTTGTTTCAAGGCTTTGGTCAGAAAAGTGAGAACAGGTAGGTCTCTACACAACAGAGTTGGAAAGACAACCAAAACACGCACCTTGGAAGCCACAATGAAGAGGGTGGTCTCAGCGTTGAGCTGAGCTAGGGTCTTGGCAATGTGTGTGCCGTCAATGTTGGAAACAAACCACACACGGGGTCCATCCTTAGAGTAAGGCTTGAGAGCCTCTGTGACCATCAGAGGACCCTAAACAATCAACAGAAAACACACAATTATGTTTTGTCTGAGACTTCTAACAAAGTATGCTATCACATTAAATGATGCGCTCACCAGGTCTGATCCACCAATGCCAACATTGACCACATCTGTGATGGCCTTTCCAGTGTAACCCTTCCACTCGCCACTACGAACTTTCTGTGAAATATGTAAAAGAGCAGGGACAGTTAGGTAGACCACTTATATGTCCACCAACATGAGTTCAGTCAAAGAGAAACACAAGACTCACATGACAGAAGCCCTTCATCTTCTCAAGAACCTTGTTGACTTCAGGCATCACATCCTTCCCTTCAACGATGATGGGAGTGTTGGAGCGATTCCTTAGAGCCACGTGGAGCACCGCACGGCCCTAAACATGCAGGAGGACAGAGGCTATCAGGGAAGAGGAGAGGAGATCCTCTTGTGGCTTCGCTTTGCTTTAAACATGTTTTTTTGTTGCTTTTCCCCCTAAACGGTACACTACAAAGCAGGTGTAACTGTACCTCTGTGAAGTTGATCTTCTCTCCAGAGAACATCTTCTCCCTGGCAGCATCCACTCCTCTTGACTTTGCCTAAAAAAGGAGAGACATCAAGCTGTGGGCACATTTAATTTTACAAACTGACTGGAAAATGTGTCTGAAGCTGATTAAAATAAATATAATCCAACTAAATGGTTTATAGACCACCATTACAATGCTGTTCAATTGCCTTTTCTCAAGTAAAGTAAGATAATTATTTAAATGAATCTACCAGTTCAACCAGCATCTTTAGGACATCCTCAGTGAGGAGATTCTTGGAGTAATCTAGAAGAATATCTCCATCGTCGGTTTTTAGTGTTGTGCTGTTACAAAATTAAAAAAGTGATTCAAGATTCTGTATTTAAAAGTTCAGAAGTAAAGTTTATTGACATGGAGAACAGCAAGCAGCTGTGCATTTTTCCACTTTATTTCAAATAAATATTGAGTACAAATATTGCTGAATGTTCATGATGTTTTTGATCTTGTATACCAAATCATGATCATATAATTAAATTAAACAATAATACTACTAATATTTTGAGTTAGGTAAAGAGTTTCTACCTGAGTTTGTTGAATCGTTCCTTGTCATCTTCAAACATTTGCCTCATGTTGAGGCTCAAGGCATGGGCTTTGTACCATTCCTTCAGTTTCTGGAAGTGGGGGTCACTTGTGAGTCCCATAATGTTGAGAGGGGTGTAATGTGGTCCTTGCTGCTCACCTACCCTGGCTGAGTGGGACTGACTGGCTAGAGGGGAAGGCTTTTGAAGGGCAACAGATAGGCAGCTTGCCCCTCCTCCAGTGAAACTATTCAGGGATCATGTGTACACCACATACTGCAGGCTAGCAGCAGCAACTATACAGGATATTTTGATACCGCGACATTACACTGTCATATTAGTTGAACGTAAGCATGCTCAGTTCAATTGTGTTCATATTTCTCAAATGACTACATTGCAAAAGCACTGTTGTGTTTAATTTGATAAAGAAAGTGTATACAATTTAAATAAAAAATAAGAACATGCATGACAAACTGCTACATGATGCTGCCTGCAAGGCTGTCTACTGTAGAAAAGTATATCTTTTTAAGGAATTCATCATTGTATTTTAATGTAAATCATATTATAGTATGCATAAAACATATGTACCAGTGACTCTGTCTCTAACCAGTGTTTGAAACGATTCGGTTTCAGGAGACCACTAGAGGGCGAATTACTCCACAAATTGACTGGGCAAGCGTTTATTTGGGATAAAGCAAACGGATCTAAATGTCTTTACAAAACACTGTCAGCAACTACAGGAACATTTCATAAATCATGCACAGTAACAATTTTATTTTCAGGGTTGTGTGTGTTCCTTTGTAGCTTGGATTTTAGTTGAGCTAAACTTGGCACTTTTAACATGAAATCTATCTCACGCGCGCTCAGAGGGCCCCCTTGATTACATGGAAAACGTCATATCCGATGTACACAGACAGGGATTCGCTGTCAAAGAGGGTGGATGCCTAGTAGCTGGTAAGCGATGCGGCGAACCACTGAAACTATCATAATTATTATGTTTTTAGTTTAGATAACGTTACAAACACTGTATATAAAGACAGGTGTTATGTATACTAATCTATAGAATACACCCATGGCTGTTAAATATACAAAATGTATCTCTGTCAGGGTTGAACATCGTGTCGCAGAGCTTTGCTAGTAGTGACTGCTATCAAGTGCTCGCTGGCTAATGCTAATTGTAGTCGATTAGTACGCTAGTAGTTGGCTAGCTATCAGTAGCTTGGCTCAATTTTATATGATTAGTCGAACTAGCTAGAAATGTTAACCCAACTGCTTGGTTGGCTGCGTGTTAGTGTCAACCCGAGTGTGTAGGCTATGCACACGTCTGTGTTGTAACAACCATGTGTACCCATTTAATTTGACTCTATTTCTAGGGTAGTACTGTAAGGTACCCAGCTAGCTAAATTATCTGGTAACATTTGTTACCGGTGTTAAAAAGCCATATTCAAAGCTATCAGTTGTATGCGAAATAGTGAGCCAGTGCCATCCCGGGAGTTTTGGATTGCGGAGATGGTCGTCTGTTTCGGCATGGTAGCTATCAAACGTTATTCGGTTCTCCTTTGGAAGTGTGAAACATAACATACATTACATGTGTCCCGTTTCAAAAGTCTTGGCTAGTGAAAAGTGTGCGGTATATGATTATCAAGACAGTTTAACTGCAATTTGCGGGTCTGTATACATGTCAAGTGCTGTAACATCGGCTCGTGGGTGTGGGCACTCTGGAACTTCCAGTGGAGTGCCCGTGAACCTAAATTTCCATCATCGTCGAGCATTGATTATGAGACGTATGTGCAGAAACGCTAAAATATTCTGAATTAGGTTAGTTACCAGATGTATCCCAACAAAATACCAAAACAACCTCGGTAGATCAACTCAAATGATCTTTTCAGCTGCATGGAGTTTCGATGAAACTGGCAGACTGCGCTTGCGGGGATTCCTTTGCACCTTCCTGCTAAATAGTGATCGGATTCATAAATATCACCTAGCCAACTAAAGAGCCGCTAGCTCGCAAGCTGATAACCAAATGTTTCTTGTTCGTCTGTGCATTCATAATTCCCAACATACTGGGTATAGAGTCCAGGTAGGTTGTTAACCGTCTGCCTTTGATTTTATGGATTCATTGCACTTATGCAGTTGGTGTCTTGCATGTTGCCTAACGTAAATTCAACCTGGGGGATTCTGTACGCCCAGTTTCTGCTTGCAAAAATAATGAACGCCTCCCGGTCATTAGCTAGTAATCTATCCAGCTCGCTAATTTTACCCGTTGCATCGTTACTTGACTGTTCTTGCTAGTAAATAGCAATTGGGACTGCATTACGTTGTATTTTTGAGCAGTAGGCTTGTAATTTTGCCATCGGTACGTTTGCGTATCATTGCAACCTGTATGCTTCTCTCAAACCACAAAGCACATCTTCAAGTAGCTGCTGCAGTAGAGAAGAAAAAATATTTTTTGGGAATGTATATCCTGTTTAGGCCTCTGCAGTCTGAAATTAAAGGGATACAAAACTTGGCCAACTGTTTAACTGATTTCTGTTTCACAGGAGACATAAGAGGGAAGGTGCCCTCATGACTCATTTCATCTTACTATTGATCAGGACGTTTATAATGTCCCTTATATTTTGTGCTACATTCGAGAAAAGCGTATGGTTGACGATACAACAGATTTTTTTTACCTTAGTTGGTTCTAAATTGTGTAGACTGCTTTTGGAAAATGCATGCATGCGTCTAGGGAGAATGTACTTGTATTGCTGAATTTGCAGCTTATTTTTTAATTGCTGTCTCTTACCGGCATGGTAAGAATTAAATAAGCAGTTACAGTGTTAAAGTTGGATCACAAGCAGACTCAGTCTTTTTGGGGATTCACAAAGCATATTTTCCCAGAAGGATTATGTACAGCTGTTGTATATCAACTTTTTGCCACAATGATTTGGGGTCTTTTTGGTAGTACGTTGCTCCAAGGAGCTAGTTTTTAAAACAACTTACCTGTTGATTACAGTCACGTATGCATTGCAATGGCTATTCATTCATCACTCCACCACCACCCTTCTTCAAGGACCAGTTTTTATGTTGTCAGGCATTTTTAGTGAGTCACCCTTTAATCAGCAGATGCAAAGTAACATAGGCTGTCTTTGTTTAGACTTACGATTAGGCTTGTTTTTTTCTAGACTTTGTTTAGCTGCACTGCTTTGAAAAGGTTATTCCTTCTTTAGTTAAAATATAACAATGGAATCCTTCATGGGAGTGTAACAAAAACCAGATTAACACATTGAGTCTAGCGTTTCAAAGGTTTGTTTTCACCCATCTCTAAGCAAATGCCACATGCAAAAGCGGTGCTCTTTGATTACCTACACCTTATCGAGGAATGTTGCAGACGCTTTGTTTTTCTTTGTCATTTTTTTCTAGAATGATTGTCTGGTGTCCCTCGAGGGTTAGTGCCTCTCACTTCAGGTCCTGAGAAAGTAGGAGCAATCATCTCTTACAATGATGTCATAGGAAAACAGGTGTAGCAGCAGGAAGGAAGCCTAATGTTACCTGTTTAGAACCACCTGGAATCTAGCTTGCAGGATTGGCCTCTGTAAAATCAGATTAATCTTTGCCCCCCTATCCAAACCACCCTTTTCACAAATTCTCCAGATATAATAGGATAACGTTTGAGCCCTGATGAACCATAAATCTTACGTTGGCTGCTGACGGTTCCCTTGTGTAGCTGAAGTGGACTTTTTAAGACTTAACTACCCTGTTGCTGTTTGTCTTTGAAGATGGAATCTAAAATGACTGGTTCACCTCTGAGAGTAGTGGCTTTGCTCATGCATCCAAATTGGTTTGTGTGTGTGTTTGTTATGTGTGATAGGATTTTCAGATGGATGCACAAGTTTGCCAAGTGTGTGTTTGTGTTGTTAGGTGTTGGTTGAGCAAATGCTGTCTACTGGCTTTGATATTTTAAATTACGTCTACAATTTAAAGTAGACCACGTGTGCAGAGACTTGTAGGTTGTTGGGTCATAGTCCCCTACGATTGTAACCTCAGAGGAATATATTCACCTTTTGCCTCCTTGGAAACCACTTAGGGTAGCTGAGCTATTGTCAAATACAAGCTCTGGGAAGCGTGCAAGCTATAGTCAGTCAATGGGTTTTAGTTGCAATTTGCAGACTGATTTTGTTCTCTCAAGCTGCCATTGTGCTTAATGCCGATCAGATTTGCCACTGAAATTAACTATGGCTTAGGCCTATCTCTAGACTTTGGACTCTTTTCTATTAGAACCCCATATCCTTTCCAAGCCTGTTGCTGAAAACAAAATGCAGACCTTTGTCCTTGCTAAAAATAAAGAAGCCCATTGGCAAGCAACTCTCAAAATCTGTGACCTCAGCACTTTGACAAGCCCAGCATTTTAATTGTCACTTTCAGCCACAAAGGTTTGCAAACAGTCCTGAACAGAACTGATGTAAGATTTACTTTCATGCCCGGAAGTCCCTGTACTGAGACTCTTATAGTATGAGTCAATTTTAGATGCTGTACATTGTCTAAAAGGCTTGTACCTAGTCTGTGACTGTCACTTAATAATACTGCAGAAATCACCAGCTAGCAGCCAGCCTTACCAGCAGTGATTTCAGCGATTCTGGTGTTGAAATGTGAGCTGTGCTCGTTTTAGTGTGTAGTTGAATGGTGCTGTAGTCAAGAGACTCCAGGCTCTGAATAGGAGGTGGCCTGAGTCAGGAGGTCACTCAAGTCTTCCGGGCCATGCGGTGGGTTACAGACACTGAGAGAGTCCATGTGCTCCACTCAGTCATGACTAGCGGTGAGAATCCGATCTGCCACAGCCTGACTTTCTTCAGTTCTTTCTCAAGGTTTTGGTCTTGAGACTTGTAACCTCAGGGGGGGAAGGGATTCTACCTGTTGAACATGCATTGAATGTGTCCTTATTCTTTGTGTGTATACGGTTAATAGATTTACGAGGACTTCATCAGCACGTCAACATTTTGTAAACCCATAGATAATTGGCTATATTTTCTTTTCTTTCTCTCGGTTAGCCTTGGTGTCTGTCAAACAATAAGGGGCCAGTGTGACCTGAGGTGTGACAAATGAACCCCTAGGTTTCTGAACAAGTGCATTGTTGGTGTTGGAATTTAGGCTTACCAAGGCGCCAACGACCTGTTTGCTCCCAGCATACTCTTTGTTTCAGCAGTCTGCTATTTATATGTGCCTGCTGCATAAGCTCCTTATGTCGTCTCCTGTGATACTACAGGTTAGGCCTTACAAAGCAGTTTTATTTGTCGACGGTGTTTCCGACTCAGAAAAGACTGGCGATGATGATCTTGTACAATAAATAACAGCTCGTATTCTGCCATTTCTGTCTGAGAATCATGCAGCTGCATGAGGGTTGTTTTTTTTCAGTGTGTTGGTATGGAGGGGCTGGAGCCAGCCACAATGCCCTCCTTGTGTTCTGTGGGCAGGCAGAGCCTGGCTCGGCTCCTGTCAAACAGTTGCTGGCGGCACTTGTCCTGCCACTTGGCCTGACCCTCGACCCGTCTGCTGACTCCAGATCCCTCCATAACTTATCTTCTGATGGATTCGGAACTGCACCCGGATTTCTCTGTGACCACAGACTGTAAATGAGAATTCGAATTAATCATTTGGTTGTTGGGGGGAGTTTCATGAGGATTTGGGCAGTTTATTTATGTGAAACTGCAGCTGAAAGTTTATTGACCCCATACTTATAGGCTCAGACTAGTCATACAAATAGGTCAGTCTACAAAGGAGCAACAGATTGACATTTCCAAGGGTATGTTATTTTTTATTTTTTTATTTTTAAAGGTTGGGCTTAGTTTACCTTCCCGGCTTGTTTTTGAAGTGTGCTCATTTTGAATCCACAGAAGTGCGATCTGGGGGAATGCATTCCTTTGCTTCATTGGCAACAGATGTAGAGAGAGGACATTTTTTAACTGAACCTTTGAGTGCTAAAAACAGTGCTGCGGAGCTCAGGGCAGCTGTTTGGCTGTGGAGGCTGAAATAGACTTCATGAGAAGGGTAATGCAGGGCCTGTGGTCGGGCCGGTCTTTGCCTCACAGTGGCAGGCGGATAAGGAGCTGTCAGCATAACCAGCAGCTGTCCCATCCGGGCTAGCTTTACTTTGCTTGACGTTCAAGAGCAACACACTCGCTCCGTCTAGGCTTGATAAGCAGGGGAACCTTCACCCGAATCACCAGTATTTTTTGACAATACAGTTGTTGTTTTTAAGTGCTGTCATGTTAACGCCTGGAGCTTTACGCAGGTAAATCATACTCGGTTCAGTCGTTTTGTCACTGGCGACAGAGAGCTCGCTCCAGGAAACCTAAACCTCTTTCCTGTCCAAGTGCAGCAGCTGAGATGCACAGTGAGTGGGGAGGCTGAGCTAACATTAGCCCTGAGTGCACTCTGGTCTGCACTGCTGAAGGAAGGACATTAAACCAGGCTGGCGCTTGGCCAGACACACGGACTGGGGGTACCATCCTATCACATGTGTTTGTTTGGGTGCAAGCTCTAATACGCTGTGCACTGGAACAAGAAGCTGGCAGGCCATCCAGGGGGGTAGTGAGAAGCGGGTCACGTCAATATTGATACAGGACCCGGTTGGCCACAGGCGGCAGTGGTTTTGGAGCATTGACGTTGTCATAAACTCCAGCTGTAAGGTATGTATGGAAAGCTTTCTTGGATGGTTGGACTGGATGAGAGTCAAGTCACCATGGGGTAGAACTTTGTGGACAAGTCTCCTTTTAATGCAGTTCTTGGCTACAGTGCACGGTTAAAATGATAAAGTACCACGAGGCAGTTCTGCCTTTTAGTTAGTCATTTATCAAGAGTTTGGCTCCCCATTATGTGATACGGAACCAGATCAGAGCCATACTTTTTTTGGTTACTACTTAGTTTTTTTGTTTCGGTGACTCAGGACTGCTGGGTCAGACTGGCTTGTCAGACCCAGGTTTCCTGTTTACCACTCAATCTCTAATATCCCCATTTACTGGGTTAAGCAGCAGCCATTGTGGGGCATCTGGCAGCTCCCGCAGTCTCTGTAATCCAGGGGATTTACAGACCGGAGCACTGCTCAACCAGAGTCACTCACTAGCCTCCACTGTCCCAAGTACCAGGTTTGAGGTGGACTGCTCTGACATCCTCTCACAGAGGAACAATAAAGTCTCCCCCCCCTCTAAGGGTTAGGAAGTACGCAGGCAGTTAAACAGTAAGTTGGAACCTTCTGTCTTAGAACTGCTTATTCTCTTTGGGGTTGACGGCAGGTCTCTCTCTGTGGTGTCGGGCGCTCCCTCCTCGAGGGGGTAGACCGCTGGGCTTGTTCGCATGTGAGAACCCCCTTCACGTGTTCTGAGAGGCGGCGAGGGCGCACCCCTCTGTTTTTGAAAGGAAGTGGAGTTTGAAGGTCAGTGGAACATTGGCGATAAACAGGGTTGCAGTGTTGGAATGTTTGTGTGGTTGATAAAGCGCTGGCGTACAATGGCTGTCCTGTTGAAGCGCCCAGTGACAATGACGGGGTGGATCCAGTGTTATCCTGAGGAAAAGATGAGCCTTGTTTTTATTTCCTGTGGCCATGGGATAGTCCCTCATCAAAACACTGGGGTTTTAACTTGGATCTGGTCAATAACAGTGTTTCACACAGTGGGGGGAAAACATGTGATTGTGTCTACTTTGATAACTTTTTGGGGTTGACTTTGTGCATCTTATTCATTGTGTGGTATTGTCAGGGGGCTTTGGAATATAGTCTTCACGCTGGTAATCTCCAGGATGCCACTTGGCTCCATTTGTTTTTCTAAGTAACCATTAGGGGGGTCAGATGGCTGAGCGGTTAGGAAATCGGGCTATTAATCAGAAGGTTGCTGGTTCGATTCCCGGCTGTGATAAATGACGTTGTGTCCTTGGGAAACGCATGTCACCCTACTTGTCTCAGGGGGAATGTCCCTGTACTTACTGTAAGTCGCTCTGGATAAGAGTGTCTGCTAAATGACTAAATGTAAATGTAGGCTAGGCATACGCACCATATTTTCTATTCAGTAACTGTGTAAAATCCCTGGATTTCTATCCATTTATTTATGTTGTCGTCATTGCTCACATGCAAGGTGGCGCTTGCTGCCACTTTTCCTTAAACCATGCAAATAGGATTAAGCTCATTTGCGTTAGTGACACAGAGCTACCAAAGCAGGGTAACAACATGGTATGGGCATCTCGTACTAAAGTCTTGAATGGGAATTGTGTTACTCCTACTGCTTGTATTCCATCAGGACAGATAGCCATTGTTTACCAACTATGACTACTAGCTTGCAGATAGATTTTTTTGCGTCCGAGTTCTCCTTAGCACGGAGAGTAGTGTGAAAGTGTAAATGTTACCAGATCATACTTCACACATTTGTGTCTGTGACCTTCTTGTTGGATTTGGATTGATCAGAAACGAAAAGATTGATTTGTCCTGTTTAGTGCAATTGTTAAAGGTGTAATTATTTGCAACCTTAGGATTCTTATATGATTTCAAAAGAGGGCCAACTTTTCTATGGGTTGGACATGTGAAACAAAGCCCATCCTTCTGATGTCATGGTAACGTTCCCTTCTGTCTCTCCTCTTCCTCTCTTAGGAAATGACCTAGAGGCCTTACAGATACATTTGTGCTTTGTCGCTCTGATCTGCGTCCGTGGAGAAAGCGAGACCTGGAAGCACATTTGTTTCCGCGGTGACTAATAGCTACCTCAGCCAGCCGAAGGAAAGGAGGAGGCCGCCACCGTTTCCCAGCCCAGAACTATCAGCTGGCCTCCGCAACGTGCCCCCCCCTCCCCCACCCCTCCCCACACAAACACACACAGTCTCGCTGAAGAGGACCTTTGACGGACCGGTTCTGTCGGCTCTCGACCTCACACACACACACACTCACGCGGAGGGAAGCGCTGAGCCCCCGCAGTCCCCTGGAGCCCAGTAGTAGTTCATTTTATTTTACTTGCTGTTGAACAGTGTCACATTTTTCCAAAACTTCATTTTGTTTTGCTTACAGCTTTTAAAAAAAGATTTTCTATTTTTATTAGTAGTGCGCGTGTGCTAGTAAACTTATTTATATATATATATATATATATACATATATATGTGTGAAGAAGAACTATATGTATATACTTTATCTCTTATACAAAGGAGGATACCTTTTTTTTTGCTTCCATTTGAAGGATAAGTAATGCACTTTGAAACTTCTGGGCTGCGACTTTGTATGAGAGTCAGCTGAAGTGTCTATTTTCCCCCCACTTGTTAGCTCATCGACCCTTGACTCCTTTGTGAAGCTGAAAAACCGGAACTTAAAGTTGCGTCATATTTGCCGGTTTCGTTTGCTAGGACTGTTCCATCGTGAGCTGCAGCAGGGCTGCACATCAACATTGGCCGTTGGACGAGCAGGTCTTGAAGCCGCCACCCCTCCCTCCCAGTTGTCTCTCAGCAGCTCCTGTACAAGGCACAATGAGATGATCCTCTGGCAGATGGAACCCTTAAGCTGTCTTTTTACATAACTTGAAAAAGTTCCAGGACTGTAGGGTTGGGTCGTTTTTTTTGTGTTTTCTTTTTGAGAGAGTGCAAGCTTAGCGGCTGGCAAAAACAGGAGTTTCCTGAGGCGGCCCGCCACTTATGTATTGTTGCAGCGCACAGGAAAGTAAAATGGACTACAAGCGGCGCTTTTTGCTCGGCGGGTCCAAGCAGAAAGTGCAGCAGCACCAGCAGTACCAGATGCCTGAGCTGAGCCGGACCCTCAGCGCCCCCCTGGCCTCCACCTGCTCGGCCCCCTCTCCCATGCCCCCTGGGGTGGCCATGCCTGGCAGCTGCCACCCCGCTCCCAACTCCACCACGGCTGTGGCCGACATCCAGCAGGGCATCTCCAAGTATCTGGATGCGCTCAATGTGTTCTGTCGGGCCAGCGCCTTCCTCACGGACCTGTTCAGCAGCGTGTTCAGAAACTCTCACTATTCCAAAGCAGCTATGCAACTGAAGGACGTGCAGGAACACGTCATGGAGGCGGCCAGCCGGCTGACTGCAGCAATAAAGCCTGAGATAGCCAAGATGCTGATGGAGCTGAGCGCCGGGGCCGCGAACTTCAAAGACCAGAACGACTTCAGCCTGCAAGACGTGGAGGTAAGGCTGGCCCACTGGATTGGCCGCAAGCACACACGTATCATGCATTTACTCAGACACCTACACATCTTGAAACAAGGTCACACTATTGACTTACCTGAAGAATACCAAGTTCTGTCTCTTTACATTTCTTGACACTTGATGCCTACAAACACAAGATGTATAAGCCTGAGGTATAAAGTTGGCCTGAGAAGCAGTGTCTTGGTCATTAAACCGTAAAACTCAAGATCTACCTTCATCCTCAAAGTTTCTTAGACCACACATTCTTTCAGGGTGCATGTCTCCTTAATAAAGGATCTCTTGGCTCAGACAAAGTCCTCACGCCCAATGTGGGGCTGGTGCTGAGATCTGAGGGAAAGGTGTGAGAAGCGGTGAGGAGAGGTGAGAAGCGGCGAGGAGAGGTGAGAAGCCGAGAGGAACGCAGGAGCCCTCGTTAATCACCCAGCGTGCTCCTCTATCATTTCAGGCCAGCATCGTTGCTGATCCGTTAAATATGGAGGGATGTTCTCTGAGCTATCTTTCTGCTCATACCATGTGGTGTTCAACGTTAACTGAATATTAACTGGCTAGCATCCCCTGGCACTGTTGCCAGCTTCGTACATCTGCCACAGCTGTGCCAAAACAAGCCAGGCAGATGAAAAGAGATTTTCAGAGAAGTGCCACTCCCAAATTGTCCTCCAAAGAAATGCCATCCTTCCCTATGATTAGGATAGCCGTTAAGCCATGGGGCAGTAATATCTTTTTGCATGGTGCGTTTCGTGGTTTCTTCGCCCTCTTCCCAGGGATGAAGAGAGTGTTTCCAAGCTGCTCTTCTAAGCTGTGAGTGGGCTGGATATTTAGAGTGATGGCGGTACCTCAGTGGATGTGGCTGTGCCCAAAACAGGAAAGACTTTTGCACCACAGTTCGTAATTCTGACTGTCTGTGGTCTCGGGCGCACACACATGAATATTAAAGGAAGCCCAACTCTGTGAAAGTTCAGATTTCAGGGCTGGCCTGGCACTTGCTGTTCTCTCTCTCTCTCTCTCCCTCTCCCTGACTTCAACTGCTGTCTGGGTCGGGCATGAATAGTTGGTTTGTTGAAGGGGGGAAAGGTAGACTGTTGCTTTACCTGGCAGTCCATGCCAAGGTGTATGAAAAGATGAAACTGGATACAAAAGACACTCTGACACTTAGGATGGAATTGTCTAGGTTGAATGAAAGATCCCTTTGTTATCAAAGGGCTTGACTTGTTTGAAACCTTTAAAGCATCATCGTTTGCTTGTTGTAAATAGACAATGGCAAATTTGAATACATATACTAAATTGCCACATGCATGCTTAAAGAGACAGTAGACCTACAATAATAGTTTTATTAAAGCAGGGTCCTGGACATGAAGCTACCTTCTTCAGTGACTGAAAATATCAGACAGAATGTAATATCCTTTAAGTCTCAAATACAAAAATAGTTTAAGCCAACTGTATATTGGCCTATGCCATTGTCATCTTAGTATTTCTCAATCAACCAGCATGGAGTTGAGACTGAACTGATACTGATGATGTCACCAGCAGGATTTGTGTACGTGACCGATAAAGTTTTTTTCAATGTCAGTCTAAGAATGTGCTCTGGCAACTGTTCCCATAAATAAATAAATAAATAGAAAAAAGTTGGTCTGTTCAACCAAAAAAAATAAAACGTTGGGAGTTTAGGGAAATCTGGAATGTGAGGCTGGATCATTTTTTTTCTTCTTTTTCCTTTTCCCCCTCCACCAAGACATCCAAAAAGTCCAGTCAGTGTGGAAAACAAAGTGTTTTTTTTCTTCTTCTTTTATCTGAGCCGTGCTCCGACTGCTTGAAGGGTCTCAGCTGCCAAATATGCATGAAAATGTCATGGTTTATTAAGAGGACGTCTACCGAGCTCATGAGCGAAACCACAGAGGAAGAAAACGTGGCCAGACGGGAGTCCTGAAACAGGAGGCCATCGTCACTGATCAGGCAGACAACTGTACAAGCAGCGTTCCCGGAAAACCCTGGAAAAAGAACCCAGTCCTGGTTCTGCAGCTGGCTTCTGCGGTCCTCTCTGTTGGATCATCTGATGGTTACTTGATCAGATGCGGTCCTATCATGTGTCTTATCAGGCCTACCTGGCCTGTTATGCTCTTGGGTTACTGCCACTGTCTCGTATCATTCCCGGTTCCTGTAGTCAGATTATCTTAAACTCTCAAGGCAGTGTCTTTCTTGTGACAAATTGCGGTCAGTTTGATAAATGAGAAACATTTAAACTGTGTCGAAACATTAAGCTGTCTGAGGTGAATGTAGGCCGGGTCACCAGCATTACCTCTTGTGGTGTCGTCTTTGGAAATGGCCTCATTACGCTATAATAGCTAGGATATACAGATTATTGAAGAGATTGAGCAATTTACAGACAGGCATTACAACACTGGGCTTTGTGGCATGTGATTTCTATTTTTCTTAAGCTTCTCCAGGAAAATTACTTAACAGTTGAAAAGTTGCTTAAAACTTTGGCTACGTTTCTGTTTGTGTATCCATCAACTTTTCGGATCAGTTTTTTTCTCTAGTCTGTGTTTTGGGTTTAAATTAGACCAAAGGTCTTGGCTGTTCTGCAATCGTATTACTCATATTTTCCATGAGAATGTTGGACAGTGGAGCCTACCTCATGTGGGATTAATTGTCTGTTGTTGTAGCCTCGTCTTCATTTCAGTCTCTTTTATCCTAAAAGCTCTCTGCAGCACAAGCCGATGCCTGCCTTGTGGTGACATGGGGGTGAAAATTGGGGACTTTTATATTGTTGTTAGTCCTGATTGTTGAGTCAGTATCTGGTATGTATCGGTCCTTTTTGAGAGTGACGTGTTGTTACCACAGTTCCTACTGAGATTAGCGATGCAACATTAGCTTCCCACATATCACACATCCTGCTAAGTCCTAGACGCCAACCAGTACTGCATGTTTGACCCATTCCCGTACATTCTGTTTTGGTCTGATGTCAATGAGGCACTGTTCCCGAACAGGCCTCAAGCCCTGCATACTGTCAGCCACTTGTTTTCCATGAAGTGTCGTTGAAGAATGAGGATGGCCTGGCCTTGATGTTCCTGTCTACTTTGAACCGGAGCGACATATTTCTGTCTTTACAACTCAGCCCAGAGATATTTTCAGCATGTACCTGAAAAAGACAGCCGTGTGACGACAGAGCTGCCTGCTTAGGTGTCCTGTTGCCCTCATTTATGCTAACTGGACGACAACAAACGTTCCTCTCCTCAGTCCGGAGGGTTCCCGCCCCCTCTGGGCAAGTTACAGGGGAGGCCCGATACCCCACAAGTCTGGCCTGCTGCCCCGTGGAAAAATGAGCTCAACAATGACCAGTAATGTCTTGGATTGAAGGCGCACAGCCAGCTGTTTTGATTCTCATTTTATCACAAGCATTGATTTGAGCTCTTTAAACTGAGGGCCTGGCTCTGATTTATAGCAGGAGTGACATTCCCTAATAAGGAAGTGTTTGTTATTTAAGCTTGTGGATGCTGAAGTTTATATTGTGGGCTGTTGTTGTAGTAGCTGGTGCTATTGAGAACAGCATAAAATGGCCTTAATACAGACCAGGTTACACAGCATCTAGTTGTCACTTATATGTCCTAGAGAAGTAGCAATGTTGAAATGTCTGGAAAAGGTTTGCTTCAGAAAATAATATTGTGCGCTAGTTTCTTTTCCTGGACTCATTTAAGTTTGTTTCTCATTTGCTATCTCAGTGTATTGATGTTTTTTTCAATTTTCATGGCTAATTTGTCAAATGTTCTACTGTCTCTTGGTTTTTCTATAAAGGGGAACTTCCTTAAGGCAGTGGATTAATGTGAGGCATGTGATTCTGGGTTGAACATCTTATAATGATGAATAGAAGAAATCGTAGGTGCAGAGTTGGGCTATTTTGGGACAAACAGCAAAGTCACTGAAGCAGACCTTAATGGCGACAGCACCTCACTTATAACAATTTGAAATGCCTGGGCTAAGTTGTCATCTCTTGGCTTACAGCCATGTGTTTTCTGAGAAGTCAAAGAGCTCGTCATATTGTCATATTGAGACACATTGTGGCTACATACTTTCCAGTTTGTTACAGACAATATCTTTCTTGAAAGTTCAGTATGTGCCCGTGTAGGACAGATTAATTAATACTTGTATATTCATATCAATATATAAACTTTTTAACGTGAAGTATTTTCCTAACCTTTTCTCAAGTTCCTTCGGAAATAGAATTTGAGAGTGTAATTGGACATTGACTCGTACTTTTTCCCCTCTGATTATGATGATGATGTCGTACTGATGGGTGGTGTTTAATGTTTTCCAGGTGCTGGGCCGCTGCTTCCTGACTGTGATGCAGGTTCATTTCCAGTTCCTGTCCCAGGCCCTGCAGAAGGTCCAGCCCGTGGCCCAGTCCTGCCTGGCAGAGGCCCTGGCCCAGGCCCAAGAGCGCCGCACCAACGCCCGCTCCCAGAGCACGGGCCCTGGGCCCCTCACTGAACTGGAGGAGGCCTCTCGCTCATGGAAGGGTGCAGCAGAGGTATGCAGAGGGGCAAATTACCCCCCAGGAGCCCCCAGAGTTTCCTGGTCTGGCTGCTGGGGAAATGGGGTTTGGTGTCTTGGAGGTGAAAAGCCCTGTCTGTTCTACATTCCAGAGAAATGCAGTCGGCTGCAAATCTCACCCAGCCACAATTTCCTATTTCCTCTTAATAAACCTTGTGTATATGGACCTGTAGTGCCATGCTACTCAACCATCCTAAAATCCCAGCTCCTGGAATGGAGGCCATTTTGTATGGGGAGCTAGATAATCCCAAAGCTAATCAGTCCCTCTGGCCCATTTTGAGCTCTGTTATGTACAGTGAGCCAGAATGGAGAATAGTGACCTGATTGATCTGCTAAGCTCTGGCATGTGGAGTGGTTGGGCCCTGGAGGGACAAGGGCTGGAGATCCTGATGGAATGTGCTGTGCTGTGGTGTGGTATGGGCCTCGGCCTCTCTGCTGTGGATTTCAGACAGAGGGAGGCAAGCTCTCTGCTTACTCACCCGGTTACAGTCAATGTTCTCTGGCCTCTGATTTGCCTTATTTTAATCCCGGTGTCTCTCCATGTAGCTAAATGGACACAGAAATGACTTTTATTGTCAGATGCACAGAACAACATAGGGTCAGACTGGGCACTGAAATTCTTAGGACAAGACAACGCAAAGCAACCTGGCATAACATATAAGTACACAGAACATAGATTACATCTATGATAAGCTAACCTGAAGGAACTGTGTCTTGTTTGCTCGTGGCTTCTCCAGGCGACAGGGCGGCTGAGGGAGAGGGGTCGGGACGGCTGCCTGGCAGGCCTGCAGGTGCAGCAGCTCTTCTGCTCCAACAACATCACCATCGCCGAACACCAACTGAAGGAGCTCAACATGAAGACAGACAGCGCCTTACAGGTGAGAGACTGCTGCTTCAGCACCGCTTCAAGTCAATGTGTTTGGAAGTGACTCGGCGACCTAGTTACATTGCCCTGATGCGTTCCCCTTCTGTCCCTACTGCTGTTTCTCCAGGCTTATAAAGCAGCGCTAGAAAGCCTTGGCCACAGTGAGTATGCACTGAAGGCTGGCTTTCACCTCAGTCCCAAATCTGTGGAGTCAGCTTTGCAGGTAGGTTGACTCTCCCAGCTCGACTTGACACAACATGTAGAGCAGAGGTACATGACATTATCTGACGGACCATGATGGGGATCTGCTTCAAACCATTTGTGTGTGCATGTGTATTTTTGTGTGTCCATTGTCCGTGCATTGCCTGTGTGTGTTACATTGTGTGTGTGTGTGTGTGTGTGTGTGTGTGTGAAGGGCTGCTGCAGCGAGGCTGAGGCCCAGCAGGCCGGCAGGATGCAGACCACCTCCCAGCCCATTCAGTGTGAACTGCCCACCATCCCAGTTCAGATCGGTTCCCACTTCCTGAAAGGCGTGTCCTTCAACGAGTCAGCAGCTGAGAACCTCAAACTGAAGACGGTACAAACCCCCTGAACCCACATACACGCACACACACACACACACACTTCAAGGCATCCTGACACAGACCTACCACAATGACGGGTTGTTTCCTCACATGTTGTATTGTTTGACCTTCCCTTGCGCCAGAGTACTTTCTTTTGCCCTGTCAGTAGCAAGGGGCCGTTTGGAAGGTCATGTCTGTTTGGACCCTTGCTGAGTTATGTGTGTCTTGGCCTTGGCAAGGCCTCTGTTTATTAAAAGGGCCTTCCTAGTATTCCTGAACCACTATTAGTAATTGTATAAACCGAATGTTGTGTAGCCTGGATTTCACACATCCAGTCGTCCACAGCAATCTTTCCAGTGTGTAGATTACACCCATGCCAATTGTTCATCCCAACAGAGCCTTGGGTATCTGGAGCCAACAGGACAATGTGTCACTGTGTCCCAGTGTTACTGCGTGTGTTGCCACGGCCTGCTAGCCCATCTCACTGGCAGCCTCCTCTGTCTGTGTCTCCTCAGCACACCATGTTGCAGCTCATTAAGGAGGCGGTGGGCCAGAACGGCGTGACTCCCAGAGACGACTCCCCCGTCACCGAGGTCCTCAACCAGGTGTGCCCTTCCAGCTGGAGAGGGGCCTGCAAGACCGCCGTGCAGCTACTGTTCGCCCAGGCGGGGCTGGTGAGTACAGGGCCGGGACTCACAGTACATTCAGTGGACTGCACCGCCATAAATGTTGATGTTACTGTTATTGGTGGGGGTGTTTATAGTCCAACTTACAGAGAAGAGGGAGGGGAGGGGGGGGGGATAAGCTTTTTTCATAGGGCTGGATAATTTACAGGCACCAGATTTCCCCTGTTAATCCGGTTAGACCATTTTTATCGTGTGATTGGTCCTTTACTAGGGATATGTGAGGCATACTGACTTGACACGAAACTCACAGGTCATGAGAATGTTAATAGTTCAGTCAACAGTCAGCATGCTGAACTGAGGGCAGGTTCTTCATTAAAGTTAGTGTTATTTAACCCACACACAGCATTGTAAAACGACCTTGTTTACGGCTCATCCTCTCGTCTGTGGATGTACTAGTCTCTTTTGTAACATGTAGCCCTATTGTCTGTGAGGTGGGAAGCTATGTAGGACTCCTTTTGACTGGCTGAGGGGCGCAAACAAACCCTGGTGTCGACACACAAAGGAGGCTCACATTCCTGCTCCGTCTGGGTGAGGCACAGGGTCGCCCGGGTGGATCTCGCAAGCGCTCCTCTCGCTCTTCCCAGTGGCGGTAGTTCTTCCAGAGCTGCAGCTCCAGTGTTTATTCCCCCCGTGTGGTCTGCTTGGCTGGGGCTGTCTGTGTCAGGCCAGGCCAGGGAGTGTTCTCCTTCATCCACGCAGGCCAGCGCAGCCGAATGTAAAACAAAAACCTGGGTGATGGATGGTCGGGCTTTACATGAACTCCTTATCAGAGCATAGAAGCACTAGGAGTCACCATAACAGCTCAGCTGCACAACAGTCCTGCTTCGAAAACCATTACTCCCGGTTGACGCTTTCCAGGAAAAACATGTTATTTATTTTTGTGTTTTGGTCATTGTCTATCGCCTTCCTTGTTGGGCTCTTTTTTTGTTACTGTGTGCGTGACGGGCCTTAGCTGTGCGATAGCCCCAGGTCTTGAGGATACACCTGCTCTATAAATAACAATAGGCTGGCCAACTTCCTGTAATACAGGAAGAGAGTCCTCCCTTATGGTGACCCAGTTGTGTGTGCGAGTGCCTCTAGGTAAAAGCCTCTTTCAAAGAATTGATAAATGTCAGGCTAGCTTGAGACGGGGGAGTTGGTTTTCAGTCTGCCTATTTTCTCACACAAGATCTTTTTCACTCTCTCGAAGCGGCTTCCACTGATAGTCCCCCCCCATGCGCTGCCTGGTCAAAAAGCAATGCACTTTTATTTCCTAAGTCATGTTGTGTTACTGTTATAGATAAGGAGGCAGTCTGTGTGTTACACTGGGGGAAGATATCAGTGCTCTGGTTGCTTTGACTTACCGTCTTAAGATAAAAAAGACCAATGTACCCTCAAAGACTGCTTGCACAAGCGCAACACACGGTGTGGAAAATGCATTCTATTAGTAGCTATGCTGATACAGCTCTCCCTGTTTGTGTGTGTGTGTGTGCGCGCACAGGTGGTTGTTGACACGGCACAGATTGAGAACAAGGAAGCCTACGCTCCCCAGATCACTCTGGAGGGAACCAGGGTGGTGGTCCAAGTGCCCTCCACTTGGTAAGTGATTTACTTAAGTGGCTCACCTCCAAACTCGATACAAACACATAATACAGGCCCGCTTTCATAGACCTTGACTAGGCTTGCTGTCTACCCTCATGACTCACCCAGTAACCGCTCACTGTGGTTAAACCAGAAAACATTACGACCAAAACGTAGCTCAATGACGCCGCACGAGGCAGGGCTACCTCTGGCCTAATTACTTTCTAAGAACAGTTCAAAGAGATGTATCATCGTTCCCTGGATGCGGCGGAGTGTCTTAATCCGAAAATTAATTCCCGTGCCGCTCGCAGGTGCCTGAAGGAGGATCCGGCCACCATGTCCCTGCTGCAGCGAAGTCTGGACCCAGAGAAAAACCTGGGGCTGGTGGACGTCCTCTACACCGCTGTCTTCGACATCAACAGGTGGAAGGAGAGAAAGTGAGTGTGTGCTGCCCATCGCACAATTCCATATCAAACGGGGACTCAGCTGAAGCAGATGTTTGCATATCCAGACAGAAATGTCAAGAAGTTAGGGTCGGACCAATTGTGGGACTAGAAAATGACGTCCGCACTAAATTTGGTTTCTTATTTTTATTACTCCAGGAACATTCCAGAGATGATCCCTTTAGTTTCTTCCTGTCTTCATCTTTCCTGTGTTATTGAAGGGTGGTGTTGATCTTGTCTCCCTCCTGCAGGGAGCAGGCCCTGCCCACCATCCAGATGCAGCTCCAGCGGGAGATCCCAGACTACGGCGCGCAGGCTGACCTGCCTTCCGGCAACGGCTCGAAAGCCTCCAGCGGCCTGCCCAAGACCATCTCCAAACTCACTTCCAAGTTCACCAAGAAAGCCTCTTCCAGCTCGGCAGGGAGCGGGGGCAGCTACTCCATCCCCAGCACCCCGTCTCGCAGCTCGCTGGCGGCCGGCAGCGCCGAGGACAAGCATAAGAGTCTGGGCCAGGCTGACGGGAGGCTGCAGAGCATCCTGCAGATGGGGAGCCTGTCCGGGCCCCCCGACCCGGGCCAGCCCCAGCTGGCCAACGGCTCGGTGTCGGACGACCAGGGCATGAACCTGCCCACGGACCAGGAGATGCAGGACGTCATCGACTTTCTCTCAGGATTCAACATGGGCAAGTCCCAGCAGGCCTCTCCGCTGGTCAAGAGGAGGAACTCGGTGGCGTCCGCCAACGCCGCCGAGCTGAAGCCCCCCTCCGGAGCTGCTCCCACTGCCCAGGCCGTCTCCCACGGCGCCCTGCAGCCCACCTCCCAGAGCCAGCCCCCAACCCAGCAGCCTGTACAGAAGCAACAGCAGCCCCAGCAGCAGCAGCAGCAGCAGCAGCAACAACAACAACAACAACAACAACAACAACAACAACAGCAGCAGCCCCCACAGCAGCAGCCCCCTCCTCAGCAGCAGCCCTCCCAGCAGACCCTGCAGTACTATCAGCATCTCCTACAGCCCATGGTTCAGCAGCAGCAGCAGCCTCCACCACAGCTGCCCAATCAGCAGCCCCCGCCCCAGGTCCTGCCCCAGCAGAGAGTGCCAAGCAAGTGGCTGGGCGGCTCCAGCCAGCAGCCCCCTCCTCCTGCTCCTCAGGGCCCCCCAGGAGGGCTGTCCCCTCTGGGGCCCATCGGCCAGTGGGGCTCCCCTGGCCTGCCAGACCTGAGCTCTGACCTCTACAGCCTGGGCTTGGTCAGCACCTACATGGACAGTGTCATGTCTGAGATGCTGGGCCAGAAGCCTCAGGGGCCCCGCAATAACACCTGGCCTAACAGGGACCAGAACGAGGGGGTGTTTGGAGTGTTGGGAGACACCCTGCCCTTTGACCCTGCAGGTGAGGAACTATTCAGTTTGATGCGACTGAGACACACTTACTGTGACTCAGTGATTCCCGATAACGAACCGTTATCGGTGAACTGTTAACCGTTAGTGTGCTTGAGAGTGTTTGTGAGTGAGTATAACTCGGTGTGAGAGTGAGACGGTGTGTGTGTGTGTGAGATGGCAGAAAGCTTTTGGGAGCTCTTGGGATTCAGTGTAACAGAACTGTCAGCAGTGAAGACCTAGAGCCATGCTGACTCTGCGGTTTTGTTCCAAAGACAGAGAAGGAGAGGGAAGAGACACTCCCGTTTCCTGTTTTAACACTGCAGTCATTAGTCAGGTAGTCATTAGCCGGGGGGAACAGTCTGCCCTTTCTTTTTTTCTATCCCTTTTTTCCCAACACTGTCTCATGGGTGAGGAGAGGTACCCAATGAGTGCTTCCGTATTCCCAGCAGCCACTGAGGCTTTTGGAGTGGTGGGGCTGAGCCGACAGGAACTGGATGTGATGCAGTTGAGTTGGGATCTATGCTGGGCTCAAGTAGTTATTGTAAAAAAAAATATACAATAGGATCTCCTTAATGATATCTCGCTATTGTTATTGTTCGCTCAGGAGGTAATTGTAGTTCAGTAGTATCTGCTCAATTCTACTCGTTGATCTAGAGTAGACGGATGACAGTAATTCTGAACTCTGGTCTCTCGTGTCCTCTCTAGAGGAAAAATGTAGGTCGGTGTAGCAGCTGTTTTCCCCCTCCCAGCGGTTGTGATGAATTTGACAATTTGTGCTGAATTTAGAATGTGTCGCTGGCTATTTTTACAGTAGCAGCAGACTCTATTGACTCGGGACGGTCTATTGTGTCGAGCTGACTTATGGCTATTGTGCCGTTTCTGCTATGGTAGACAGTCTGGATAAACGGATTGAGCTTTGGGGCACAAAACCACAGAGAGGAAAAAGCTGATGGCGTCAGAATCCTCACGGTGGGTTTTCTCCTTTCACATGCAGTCGGGTCCGACCCGGAGTTTGCGCGCTACGTCGCCGGGGTCAACCAGGCCATGCAGCAGAAACGACAGGTGCAGCACATCCGTCGGCCCAGCAACGCCCGCGGAAACTGGCCCCTCCCCGACGAGCAGCACAGGACTTGGTCACACCCAGAGTACTACAGTGAAGGGTATGTCTGTCTGTCTGTCTGTCCTGTTCTATTTTGATTGGCTGTTTGTCTTGCTGTCTGCCTCTGTCTGTATATGTCTTCCTGCCCATCTGCCCACAGACTATAATGTTCTGTCCTGACACTGTTTATGTCTAATATCATCTCATTCACACCACCACATCCCCTGTGTGGGTGCTATGGTGGGTGCCCATATGCCTCTGAATCACACATGCCTTTTAGCAACGCCTGACTTGTGAAAGGGTGAGAACAAGATGGTAGCGAAGTTGACTGTGGCGCCTGTGAATATGTTCTGACAAACGCGATCTATGTGAATAGGGAGGCGGTCAACAGCAGCTGGTCAGCCAATCAGGGGGATTCCGCCAGCTCCAGTGATGAGACCTCCTCAGCCAATGGGGACAGCCTGTTCTCCATGTTTTCTGGGCCCGACCTCGTAGCAGCCGTTAAACAAAGAAGGTACAGTTCAGCCTGGCACACGTCCTGTGTTTTACATCGAAGCTTGTTAAAAGACGTAAAATATCATCAGTACACAAATTTACCAAATAGTTGTCAGTGTAGATGCTTCAATATACTTCATTGACAGTGTTATGACAGGGCATCATGTTCCTTAATATTTCTGAGTCACAAATGTGAATGTTATGGTTGATCAAATCTCAGATACTGTGATGTTGGTTGAACTTGTTGTGTGTGCTCCACCTACAGGAAGCACAGCTGTGGGGAGCAGGAAGTGTGCACCCTCCCCTCACCTCCCCTCCATCACTTGGGAGATGAAAACAACCAGGTAACCTCTTCGTGTAACAGTTAGACTTAGGATGTTAACAACCTGAGGCTTCTAGATTGTTTTAAGAATTGATAGTCTACCTTTACAAATACATGTACATACAAAACATGGGTGTTGGAAGGTTGTTCCTCTAACCGGCCCTCTGCGACTCCACAGGAAAGCAAGACAAAGACCTGGCCACCAAAGGCTCCCTGGCAACACTCGGCCCACACCAACACCATGCCCAATCCAAGCTCTTCCTTGTACCAGATGAACATCCCCTCCTCCCAGTGGGGCGACTCCATGCAGATGTTACAGTCTCCAGTGTGGTCCACTGCCAGCGACTGCTCCCCCTCCACAGGCATCTCCTCCGGCTTCCCCTACACCCAGCAGCAGCAGCAGCAGCAACAGCAACCGCAGCAACAGCACAAACCCATCAGCAAGGGCTTCAAATCCTTCCCCCTCAAACATGAGCACAGGCCGTCCTACCTGCACCAGTACTGACGTGACCCAACGACCCCCCCTAGGTGACGGTGCGGCGGGCTGGTAAAAATACCCAAGGCTGCATTTGCTAAGCTAACATCAGAGCTGCGACTGTTGGTAACGAAAGCGCCTGTAAATCGGAGATGGTAATATTTGTTCTACTAAGGCTAAATTTAATTGTAATACTCAATGGCTTGACATTTTATAAGTATTTTTCAAGTTCAGAAGTTTCCATTTGAAAACGGACATGTTGTAAACTGCCATGTAAGCTGTGAGCAATGCATGTTTCATGCTGACAGTGTTTAGTCCAGAAGTCATGTCTATGGCTGATCAGTTCCCTGCAGTGTTCTCCTCAGATGAGAGCTTGAGAGACACAGTCATCACCCACTTTGCTTCTGCAGCTGAAAACATGTAAGGGGGAGGGTCATTGGGATCAAGAGGGGGTGCTTCAGTTTAGCCCATAATTATATACTGTGTCTACCTAGTTGTAACTGCCAAATCTCATGTAAGATGACTCAGACTACAGCTACTATCTACTGTTCCATAGCTTGTAAATTACTGAAGTTGAATTATAAATAATTTTCTTCTTTTTATTAAGAGGCTTTGAGCAGGCTCAGCATAAATATAATAATCATTGCAGAGGTGTGTAATTTGAGAGTACTACACTACTTTTTCAACAACTGACAGAGTAAAAGTTATAACTAACTATGTGCCATGTTGGTATTAATAGCACTTGCAGAAATATTTTCCAACCAAAGCGTTGTTCAGAAGATGAATGGTGCTTGAGAGATAACAAATGATCTGAGATTATTGATCACAAGGAAAGTGACATGCCCTAGTGTAAAGTCTTTATGATCAGAAGCGCATTTGTTTCCTTTTTTTCATTGATTGGCAGTTTGCTTCAGAATGACACTAACTCCAAAACCTTGCTAACTCTTGTTTCTTTGAAATACAATATTTTTCTTGTACAAATATTGACAGTATTAATCTTATTTTTGTATTTTCTTACACGTTATTACATACCATTACTGTATCTTAGTATAATATAGGCATATTACATAAAACATTATTTTTTCCCAAGATGTGAAAAGCACATTTTTCTTTACTACAGAGTTAATCTACACCATATATCTATAAAGGTTACCAAATATGCCATTATAAACACTAAAACATTGTGTGATTAGGGTATTTTGAGCCCATGTTTATTCAGTTTCTATGGCTATGGGCTGTATTTAAATGCCCAGAATGTTAACTTTTTGTGATGTTTGCGGATGCCAATGTTGCCTGTATTTATGAAATGACACCATGTTTTCTGAAAACTAACATACTTACCATGTTTACAGAGAATCGTTTGCTGTATATACATATAAATATATATCTTTTTATAGTTCTGTGCTTTGCACAATCAAAATATAGGGTTTGTTGCTTTTTGTCTGTGTTATCTCCCAAACTGTTGCAGCCTTTTTTTAAAGACATCTTTAAAGACCTTGGACTGTAACTGTTAGCATTTCTCAGCTGTGTCAAATGGTTTACTAGTGGCTTCTACAAAAAAGAAAAAAAAAGTACCCTGATAGAAGATATGAAGGGGGATTGCTTGGCTTATGTTGCTTATTGTTCTCTTGAGCTGGCAACTGAATCTTTCCAAGTGTACCAGCAATGCAAAAACAAACAAACAAAAAAAGAATAAAAATGACTAGCAATTTAATTAGTGTTGTGTTTTCTTTACAATTGTGAATTTCACATGTAACTATTCCCTATATGTGATGGTGACCTAATAGTTGTTTCAAAAGGTGATGTTCTGCTAGAGAAGTTGTTCTTGTTTTAGTTTGGTGTGGGGAAAGCTGCAACTTCCTGACAGTTGATAACATAGCAAGTCTTACAATAGTAGAATAATCACACTTTTTCACTCAATGTAGCATATATTGCGGTTAAACAAATATACCTTTGAATACAAGTAACGTTTAATATACCAGCTCCTAACAACGGGATTCTCAATGGTGAAAAACTTGCACGATGACCTGAAAATAATTGTACATAAACAATGGAATGGCACAGGTAGAAAATGACCACGTGAAAATAGTACGGTGTGGGAGATTGTTGATGGTGTCAATAATGCATCATCAAGCAATTAAGTCTTTGACGTCAATTGTCCCGTGCTGTCCGTTCAGGGAGTTACATTCTGATGGTTCTACGTTGTTGCCGGATGTCTGGAAATAAAATGTGGAATACATTCGGAATAAGTGAGTTGCTCAATGCAATAGTATTCAGTGGTGAGGATAGTTAAGGCAACGTACGTTTGAGTTTGAAACCAAATCCGGCGGACTGGCATCTGCAATTGTTCCCAAATAAACGATGTTACGATGCAATATTTGTTGATACCTGGATGAACAGAAATCATAGAATATATCAAGATTGATCATGCCGTGTGGAATTGTTATAAAGTAGTGCTACATGAACAGGTTCCAGAGTAGGTGCGTTTGTTAGCTAGCATCCTAGTTGTGACTTACTGTACACATTCCATAGCTCTTCCTTTTTGCATGTATTCTGTTATACACCGCACCAGCTGGTCATTTTCGTCCAATAACTGTACATTGTAAACAATACCAAGGGTCAGTAAATTGCATTTTATTCTTGCTACTCCCATTGCTGGCAGGAAAGGTTTAGCTAACGTTAGCTAGTATCAAGTTCAGCTTCCGAGTTTTACTTACTCTTTGTATTGTTTCCTGGTTGATTTTCGCTTTCCCTCTTAGTCTTTTTGGTACGAAGACTACAGACATTTTGACTAAATAAATACTTGTGCCAACAGACGATGCATACCGTAATTAATCTTCGCTAATGTTAGCTATCAGGCTACTAGCTAGCTCATGCTCAGTCCGAGACATGCGCCACAGTGCAGTACCGTCTGAATGCGCATGGCAAAACAAACTGCGCGGATGGAGACGGCAAAATAACTGGTATTTTATGTAGTTCTTATGACAAGCGGTCTCATCCGAAAGAGCAAAACACTGAAAAATCAATAGACCTACTGTATGCAACTCCTCCTACTTAATTTAGCTTCTATTTTTCAGAAGCAACGCCACCTAGAGCATGCAGAATGAATACAGGCTGAAACATGCCGCGTTCATGTCGTCCAAAATGAATGCAAATCGTCTCTAGCATGACGTCTAACAGGCAGGGATTACTAGGCCTAAATCCAGGAGTTTTAGTCACGGTCGATCACTGTATTAAAATCCCAAAACTCTGTAACTAGGTAAACTACTTAAAACAATACACTCAAGATAAACCTCTTGATTAATGCGTTATGGTGCTCCAAAGCCCTCATGTTTAGAAGCCCTGGCATCATTGTTTCATTTTACTCACTTTGTAAACATTTTTACAAATGCATTGGAATTATTGGTTCCGCTGCAGATTGTTTCCTAGCGGTCAAATTTAAATCCTTATGGTTCTGAATATTAATTTATACATATATAAATCCTGACCAAATTAGCTCACACAAAAAACACAGGAGCCATTTATATTGAACAACTGTTTATTTTAATAGTCTGTAAAAACCCAGTTTGCTGAGGGCAGCCCACTGAAAGTACACCATGCTGAGTTGTTAAGAAACAATATTTTGTTTACAAGTTCAGAGGTTGAGAAGGGTAACAAACATATGAAAACTTTTCAGCACTGCGTTATTGCAACAGCCCAAACTTAATACCTACTTTTCATGGATAAGACATGGTAATGATTAAGTGGCTGTCATGCAGTGTTCTGAGCTCTGAGAATCTGTACAATTTCCAGTCAAACAGCACATTTTTTACAGCATGATACGTTTCATATCCGCTCCCACATTAAGATCAATGAGATTAATCTTGTAGTGCTATCAAATAATAATCTTACATGTGTCAACTGAAAAAGTTATCATAGGAGGAGACATAACTCCATCATTCTAGTAAGCCCCAAACATACTATTTGTCTTTGGGGATCGATCCTGAATTGTACACAATTCGGATCTCTTAATTCACTAAACTACTGCTAAGTCTGATTAACACCAGAGGAGAAATTAAATGGACAATATGTCAAAATGTTGATGCTGAACAATTGACTGCAATAGAACCACAAGGACAAGCCAGGGAATACATCTACCGTGTGACACAAACACCAACACTATCAATTAGAAATGCTGGCGTTTATAACTAGGGTAGAAAAAGTTCTGAGGTTTCCCAAATTATTCATAAGCTTAACTCTTGTCATGTTATGTATTCAATTAGCAGACACTTATCCAAAGTGACATTCAAATGGGGAATTGAACCCCTGACCTCTAGTTCTGCAGTCAGATACCATTGAGCTACACCCACCCCTTGCACACTTTGTGCTTTCCTACATGAAAAAGGCACTGGCCTGATTCCCCCAAGTCTTGTAAACCAAAACCATTATTCCATAGAAGTCTAGGCCAAAGCCAGACAAAAGTTCCCAAAACTCTTGGTTTGCACTGGTATAACTTATAGGAATAATCAAACTAATGATCAGATTTTACCATCATTGGGGATTAAGTCAACAATTCTTAAGAGGGTCTTCCTTTTTAATGTATTGGTATGTCAAAGGGACTGTTAAATTATACTTCCATGTCAAATACATAACTGTGGAAAAGATGAGACGGACAGGAAATCATGGTCACGCAGAGTAATCCAAAGCAAGCCATGATTGGTGTAAGTACCATCGTATCGTAGTATCACCACTGCCTAAAAGTTCTATGACACCTACATGACAATACAGACCCTGCAGGCACTAAGTCTACGTTTAACAAAAACATGAGTGAATCGTCAGCCCCATCACTGGATAAAAGTAAATGCAGTCACTGCTTAACTTCCATTAGCAATGGTAGAAATGTAATCGATGCTATCGGCAATAGAAGAAAATAAGTCTTCTCGATAACTAGATTACCAAATGCCCGGTCTAAAAACCCCAAATTAGTTAAAACCACTGTATTTGGGGTACAAAGAAAATGTAGCTAGAAATACATTCGATAATCAGTCCATTTAGGAAATGTTAACCATCCATATTAGTGAAAACCCATCTTATTCTTAAGTTTTATTCAGGATGTCCTTCCGTTTCTTTCCATGTATATAATGTCACATTACAAGTATATCTGAATGAATTACTTCTTGAGGCAGAATCTCTAAAACAAAAACAAAAGCCAGTAAGCCCATGCAAGCCACAATCAACTTGATATACCCCAAGAACACTGAAACAAGAATTTTCCTCCGACTGAAAAACTTGGCAAAAGTACAGCTGGATGTTTGAAATACTGGATAACTGGCTACCAAGATCTGTAGTAAGAGTATATTTAAAAACTGTAACCAAACAGGAAATGCAAAGGATTTTTAGTGCTCCTAAGTTACCTTACAGGATAAATCCCAAAAATAAAGCTATTTTTAAGTGATCGAAGTACTCATCACAGTATCAGCGGGCTTCTGCATACATCTTTACACATAACAGAACAATTTCAAATACAATTTCAGTAAGAAAGGAACTCGAATAGATGCAAAAATACTGAATAATTCCACGGAAGTAAGGTATTTACATGTGTTTTTGTCCCTCTGATTACTGTATGTCAAACAAAGCTTAACATTTTCTCCAAAAAAACATTCCTTTGATTTAAAAAAGGAACTGGGTAAAGAAGCTGCATTCACACCCGTTGAAGTCGGTCAACCCCAGTGCTGGTGACAAATTTACAGAGTTCATTCTTGTTGTCAGAAGTTGAGACAAAAACAAATAGCTGGACCTTGAAGGGCTACAATTCTTTTTGGATCCGATCTTGCCTATGAAGTACTACGCAGCCACTTTGTTATCCTTCTGGAAGAAACCAAAACAAGTTTAGACGAAAGCAAAACACCCCAATGGTAACATTCATATTACACAGTGCACTGTGTCATGGTGTAAAACAGATGAACCCGAATGATTTACCCTGTATTCAAAGTCAGAGAACTGCTGGCCACCTCTGCCCCCTCTGAAGCCACCTCTGAAGCCAGGAGGGGCTCCACGGGGGGGACCAAAGGAGCCTCGGCTCTGCGAACGCCCACGCCCACCACGGAAGCCCATACCCCCTCGGCCACGGAACCCTCCCCGGCCTCTGTTGTGCCTCAGTGGGATCCCAAATGTCTCAGAGTTCATCCTCCTCTCTTCTGCCCAAGTCTGCCGTCGCTCCCTGTTACAAACAAGGATATTAAACACAGAATCCCACAGAGCCAATAGAGATTTTTGGGACACAAACAATTATGGCAAAAGTCTATGTTCAGACGTACCTATTGAAGCCAGCGGCTCTTTCAGCTGCTTTCCTATGAAAGCAAATTAAAAACAGTTACTACAAAACTAACAAAAATATACTTTCCATCAAGTTAACAGGCTGCTGTGCTTGCAAAATCAAGTTGAGCACATTGAGAAGAATTATATTCAAAAACATCCAGTAACATGAGCTAGACCACCTCTGCCACTTGTGTAACACGGGTGGTACCTTAATGGCCACTAACTACAACAGGATGAAATCAAACCTTGTATCGTCACAAGAGATGTTGTCAAAGAAGGACTTGGACTTGTCATAGTAACAGCTGGATGCTGGTGCCTCTTCCTCCTCAACAACATTGCCTCCTTCACTGTTCTGGGTTTCCACTCCAGAGTCTGACACCTTCTCCTCTCCGTTGAGAGCCTTATCTGCCTTTTCTGGTTTGTCATCTGTGTGTGCCGACATAACATCTAGCTTTAGAATAGTCTCTTACAAACTAGGTTAATACAAGTGCTGTCAAAAATATAATAGCAATGTTCTGGCAATGGTTAAAATCATATTGTTCTGGTAATATTTCTCAGAAAGGCACGAAGGCCCTGTCAAATAAGGACTTGGACGTTGGAACAGTTGGATGCAGTCAGATGAAATACCAGCCCTCGTACCCTTCAGTTTGAGTTTGCTCTGGAACTCCTTGTCAATCTCCTCCTTGTTAAACTGAGCATTGGCAGTCTCGAAGTCAAAGTCTTCCTCAAACTTCATGGGCCCGTCCCTGCGTACGGTGAAGCGTCCCCTGCCACGGTGACCTCCTCCACGCCCACGCCGGGGAGGCTGGGGGCCACCTGGGGGTGGGCACAGGCAGAAGAGGATACTTAACGCCATAGTAACGCAATGTTTGCATAACATGCTGGCAAAATAATCAGCTAGAATTCAAATGTAGACAAAAGACACTGATGCAAGACACCTATATGGTATAAGACAACGAACAAGTCAACAAACTAGCTATTTACCCTGAAACCCACCGCCTTGACGTCTATTGACTTCACGGTTATCACCACCCCCTTGCTCAACATCTGGTCTGGACAGTTTTTGGACGTCAGGGCCTATAGATCAAATTAAAATGTAAGTAAAAGTCAATATTTCTACATATCAACCATAGTTTATGTAGTAAGACCAGGCTGGCCATCCTCATTCCTCACCCCGCCTCTGCTCCAGCAAGTCAGGGGGTCTCTGGCTTCCTGCATTGGTAGGAGGCCTGGGTCCTAATGCTGCTGCTGGGATCCTTTGTCCCACTGGAACAGGTGGTGCTGAGACAACTGAAGGGGCAGTCTGCACAGCCTGCTCCAGGGTAGGGCTCTTCCTCAGAAGTTCACGCTGAGGGCTGGATCGCCCTGAGGGACCACAAAACAAAATGCTTGAGTGATGGTGAAAGCACCAACAGCAAGCAAAGGGAAGGTCTTTAGGAAGGAATGGTTCATCTACCTCCAACAACTGCTCCAAAAGGCTGGGGCACCAAAGGGGTGCAGCTGAACTGCTGGCTGTAGGGGGGAAGAGGTGCCCTGCTAAACGGAGCATATGACCCAGCTGTCTGGAATGATGCAGGTGGCGGATTGGTAGACCCGAGAGAGGACTGGGGAGGGAAAAAAAAGACAACACAGTGATAATTTAACTGACCACCACATTAAGCATTCAATTTAATTTGATTACAAACCTGATGTTTACATTGAAGTTCAATCATTCACAGCAGGAAAAGTATTGTTTAAAGCATGTCTTACTTGAACAATGGCAGGGTCCTGTGGCAAAGAATTTGTGGCTTTGGGGGGCTCACAAACAGTAAGGTCCTTGATATCACTCCCCCTGAAGATGATGTACTCGAAGACTTCATCTCTTGGAGGAATGGGCCTATCAGTGGGGCGGTCTTCAGTGCCAAAAGAACGGACTGTACAGGGAAATTGCAAAAGTAATATTTACACAGTGAGTTTTAGACGTGGCAGAAACGTCATGTACTAAAATGAAAAGCCGCTACAATGCAGGACGTAAACAAAGCACAATACTACGAAGTGCGTGCGCATCACGCTAAAGCGCTACATAGCTGGCTAGCCAGTAACAGCTCTGAGTGTGGCCAATGCCACGTAATTAAAAGTGATTTAGACAGTTATGTTAAAGGTACATCCAGTTAGTGCCAAAATGGTTAAACAAACATTTTTAAGATAGAAAGCTAATCGGTAGGCAAATGCTTGAAGTGCACGCGCGTCCAATTGTCGTGACAGCTAGGCTAGTTAGCAAGCTAGCTGACGTTAGCAAGTCAAGCTACAACATTAATACCAAGACAAAATGCGAACTGTGAATGTATTCGTACATCGGGTTAAACAAAAATAGCTAGTTATGGCTAAATACTGACTTTGACCATACCCTTGTTGGCCATGCACCTACCTTTAGCAAGCGCTACAGTCGAATTTTCTGTATCAATAGTATACAAAATTCCTTCATAGCGAATCTCGGCCTTCGAGACAAGGCTAATTTTACTGCCTATGTAGGGAGTCCCTCCACTCATATTGCCCGCTGCTTAGTTTGTATGTTGACTATACGGGATAAAGTTTCTTGGCGTCAAATAACAGAAATATGTTCTCTTTGTCTCCGTCAATCTATTTTTGCCACTTCTTTCTTTCCACCAAGCTGCGCTACCACGACATGGCCGTTTCTATGTTTCTTGCACACGCACGCTGCAAAGAATGGTGGGTAATAAGTCTGTGTATGTTTAAGAGACCTTCGTTTCTCTCACCCGGGCGACCCGTTGTTGCACCCGTGACAAGCTGTTATTCCATTAAAAAGCTACGCCCCGTTCAGACATGTGATGTGTATTCTTTTTTTTTAATAAAACGAGGAACACTATAAGGTATCGCGATCTTGCATGGGATGTTGTTTCCGCGGAATCGCCACTGACCACAGTACTGGGATAGGATTCGTTTCCCATCCAAATACCACTCGACCAATGAATACATTTTTGTACCGTTATATATTTTTTCGTAACTGGTACACATATACATCTCAATCTACCGTAGCATTCAACGAAAAACACAACATTTACAATAGAGTAAATCTATTCAAAATGGTGTTATTCGTTTTTTTCTCCCCCCCCTCATCTATGAACGATACCAGAGTCCTTAAACATGCTCTGACACAGCTGGGTCTATAACCGATGATTAGAGATTTGATATTTATTCCCATAATGCCTAGTAACACGCATGCGTTTTGACCCACACCAAAAAAATCGATGGCGATCGTGATGGGAACTTTGAATCTACAAACGAAATTGAATCTTTCAGTTCAAATCTTCTAATCAGATTTGCTATGGATTTTTGGTGATACAGACAAGACTACTTAATGCTGGTGCTAAATGTCTGCTAATGTAATTGTGTGCAAAGTTTGAAATGTAAACAGTAATTACGCCCTGCATATTGTATCTCCGTATTTTATCAGACAATGGTGATTCAAACACTTGGATCTTTAAGAAAAAAAAATCAGTATCGGTTCATTGAGAAGATTCGAATCGTTCAAACTGTACATCACTAGACAGAGCTCTGTGATGAAACATGGCGGGCGCCTCCGACCCCCTGGAAGATATGCTCTTTTCAGAGGTGGACGAAAAAGCTGTGAGCGATCTGGTGGGTTCTCTAGAGTCGCAGCTTGTTGGCCAAAGCAAACCAGCAGGTTCCCATTCGGAGAAAAGAGGCGTTGGGTCTACAGGCAATGCAAACCACCACTTAGGAAAAACGCCACCTGCCCAAGTGGGGACTACACTAGAACAGCAACAACAACAAGGACAACATAAATCTGAGATGCACCAGGAGACCAACTCTAAAGAAATCGGCGCTGAAAAAAACTATTACATCCTCATCACTAAGTTCCGTTCCGTCCTTTGGTGATGCTTCCAGCACCCCAGGCACCGGTGTAAACGCTAGCTCGAGCGGTTTGCAATCCCATGGAACATCCATCACAACACAGCCTGCATCTGGTGTGTCAACTTTGCCATCACCACTAGTCAGCATCAGCACCGCCAGTTCTAGGGGATCTACTTTGGGCTCTCATGAGACGTCAACAGACACCGATTCACCAAGGAAACGCATAACTGCCTCACTAAGGAGTGCTTCTGCTCGAATAAAGACTTTGAACGGTAACGCAGTAACGTCAAAGAGGAATAGCAATACAGCTAGAACGGAAAGTGTTAGCGCAGTGGCTAGCGGGGGAACTGGCGTTAACTCAAGTCGGACCGTTACACCTTGTGTAAATACAACGACTTTCACTGTATCTCACTCCAGCATCACAGCAGGTCAGACAGCGATTGCTTTAGATAGAGGGACTCCTACTATTGCATTGCATAGACTCCCTAGTCACATTGTAGCTAGCATAGCACAGAATGGAAATGGCACGACCGTATCGGCCTTGGTCGAGCAAGGCGCACGGATAGGACCTATCGGCTCTGCAGCAACTTTCCAAGCGAATTACAATAAAGAGGGAACCGACATAGGTGCCTCGAAACAGGATTCTCTTGCGCAGTCCAAAACTGTTGTGTCCAGTCAGTCTGGTGCTGTTAATTCTGTAATAAATGCTGTATCCACTCCGTCTCCTGTCTTCAACCCACCCCCAAGCCAGACTACTGTTGCTACTCCTGTAACACTTACTGGGATGTCAAGAACTTCTACAAGTGTGGCAGGGCAAACTATCACGACATCCGCAGGAATGGTTAGTTCCACAACCCCCTCAGCGGCACCTGCAGTGGCTACCCCGACACAGCCCCAGCTTCGACCTGGACTCTCTGCAGCTCAAAGGATTGTAGCTCCCCAGCTGATTGTCAGGCCTCCTCAGCAGCAGACGACCATTCAGCTGCCCCCTGGGTTTACCATCCCACAGGGTAAGGCTTTAGGGAGACTATACAACTCACTCCTCAAATGGGTGACAATAAATGTGTTCAAACTAGTTTTGGGAGCAAGGAGAATACCCCTGCTATATTACCTTAGTACATAAATGTGTCATGCTGCCTCATGAACTATCACTCTGTTGGAGCTCCTCTGCAATAAAAAAACATCCGTTGACCAGAGTCTATGGTTTGACTCGAGCTTACACAAAGATAACAGTAATGGTCATAACAGTCAAACAATGTTTTGCATCACTTTGCACGCTAATCTCTTGAATTGAATTAACATTCACCCCAGTGTTGTAAAATGGTTGGGGAGCTATATCCCAATACATAGATATGTATTATTGATGCTGCCTGGTCAGTCTTACAAATGATCTAGGCTGTTCATATCAAGATGGCATATAGATAAGTTGTGCTTTATTACAGTGGGCTGACTTGCTGCCTGTGATTCTAAGGAAAATGAGTTAATGATCTTATTATTCAGTTACTCCAGTGGAGTTGTGATATGTTGATACAGTATAATAGTATCAACATGACTTTCTGACTATCATATATTTTGACACACATTGGCCTACTCTTACAAAGTGCCGTATTTTCGAATGAGTAATTAATAAAGTGCCAGGCTAACCAGTTGTTCGGTGGTTTTCAGTAGATAATGTTGTGGTTCTGTGTGTTCTATGTGTCTCCTCCATTGTGCAGGAATGGTGTTGGTGCGCACTGAGATGGGCCAGCTGGTCATGGTTCCCCAGCAGGCTTTAGCTCAGGCCCAGGCACAGGCCCAGGCCCAAAACAACATTTCCCCACGTCCTGCCACCCCCACGGCGGGAACTACCTTCAGAGTGACCACCCCACAGGTAAGATCCACCTCCACCTACCAGCACTACCACCTGTAGCTTTGATAAGAGGTATGTGGTGGTTGGGATTTATATTATAAGTTACTTTTTACTTTTTTAGTAGGTGAATAGGAATGTAATGCTGTTAGTGTTAATAGGACTGGTGTTGGAATGGCAACTTGAGCTAAAATTGGTGCTGTCTGCCCCCTAGCTGTCTTTTCTCATAACTTCACATATCCTGGGAAGAGAAAGGAGAGCAGATACTAGGGTCTATTCTGCAGATGTCAGTGTAGTTCATTGTGTTCAACTATATCGATCAATTCAACTTCAACAAAATACCATGCTTTTGAGGTTTTTAAAGACTTCGACTGGACTGTGGGTACAGTGTGGACTGATCTGGTCTTGCTGAGTAATCATATGACGCTTGTATTATACATACAGAGGTTTATATTATATACCAATTTATAAAAAATAAATAAAGAGGGCTACTCACACTACTCTATGCTGTAACTCAATTGTATTGAATACATCTTTCTAAATATTGAATCTATATATCCCAAAATATTTGATATCCTGCTCCTCTAAATTACTCTACTGGGTCTTTGTTAAAAATGTAATGAGGCGTTGAATATTTAATAGGTTTTTGCGGATAATCTCCTGAAAAAGTCAATCATTAGTAATTGTTAGCTAATAAACAAAGGAAACCCAGAATTGTTCTGTTTATTATCATGATGTGGCTAGGCAGCTCCATTGGATGAATCATCTATCATGTTTCTTACAGTCTAGGATCCTCCCAAACCAATTAAAGGAAATTACAAACAGTCTACTCTATTGTTTAATGAGCTCTTTAATGCTTTTCCAGGACGTTGGTTCAATTACTATGTAGCTTATTGTTTTATTTGAGCTTACTGTTTGGTATCTGAAGGTCAATTACCATTTTTAAATGGTTAGGGTTAGTCACTTTCAAATACTTGTATGGACTTAACCGATACATTAGATTAAGTTCCGACGCTTTGACAAGTCAGATCCAATTACTTTCAAATATGTTCATGTAATGGATCTCTGTGAGTAACCCAAGTCTGTACCACTATCTTTAACAACTACTAGTCACTAGCATGGAAAAGGGGAATTTGATAGATGGCTGTTAGTACCTGTGTAGTCAATTACAAGGAAATATCAGTAGGTGGCACCATTTCCTTCACAATGTTCAGAATCCAACCCACAATTGATTTGCTAAAGGTTATCCATTAAAACAGGGCAATTTGAAAACAAGTATTTGCCACCTATATGTTGTTATTTCAAATTCCCATGGTATCCATGAACATAGGCATGGTTGAGTCTCCATCTAATATCTAGCTGACCTAAGATACATGAAATGTTTTTAGCTATAATTAGAATCGAATCTAACCTTGTGATCACGTGCTTTGTACCCCTTAGCCAGAGAGGAACAGTGGTACAGTGAGAGTTGTGATTAGTGTTTCGAGAGAATCCGACACTGACACTCTTATCAGATCACTGAGACGCTCCATTGCCATCAACACAGGAAAAGCGGAGCGGGGATATGAAAGCAAACTGGGGTGTATTCCCAGTGCTGCTCGGTGCCGGGCTGTCACTCTCCTGTGACCGCGAGGGAGAACGGAAGGCTTCCCAAGCTTCCTTCCATGAGCGTTAAATCATTCATCATCCAACTGCCTGATTGTTTTAAAAAGCTAACAGTGCTTTAGTTTTCCTGCTTGAGCGACAGGGAAGGCTGGTGAGGGTGTTGCTCACGGTGCACCCTCAGGCTCCCCCCCCCTCCCGCCCCCCCCTGTCTCTTCCCTCCCCTACCTACCCTCCTGGGCCCCTCAGTGCACATTCTTTGAGCCCACAAAACTTTTGGCAAAGGAGAGACATCAAGAAGGGGCCCTCTTTATCCCTCCTCCTCTCCTGGTTGGGGCTCTCTGTGTGTGTGTGTCTGTATCTGTGTGAATGTGAGGTTGAGAGCCAGCACCCTGGACCAATGTCTGGGCAATGTGCCCTCTGAGCCGAGGGGCACCGGCATGGTGCCGTGGTAGTTACCATACCCAGCCCTCTTCTCACACCAAACCCCTTCCTTTAACAGGGATAATTGTTGTAAGGAGAGACTTTTAGATGGTAGCACATGATCATATTAGGTTAACACTCACTGATCAGCTTCACTCTATATGCCAACTACAGTAATCTACCATCCTTTGATCACTATTGGCCCACCTTGTGAGCAAACACCGTAAGTCCCTCTGTTAGGCAGCTTTCGGTTACCTTACCTGACCAGTAAAAAAAGTATTCTGCTTGAAATAGTCTAGATTACATTTGTAGTCTTTCAGTGTCCTAGTGGGTGGCCTGTTCAACAGAGAGTTTTAGGGAAGGTCAGGGGTCAGTCCAAGGTGGGAATCCTAGCATGTGAATGTACTGGATATCATTTCAAAACTGTTCTCAGTCAGGTGAGGCTATTATTGGGAAAAGCTGCTCTGCCCCATCCCCCACCCTCCACTTCATCTCTGTTAAGCGATGTCCACTGAAGTCAGGACACCCGATGTGACAGGAACACCATGCCGCCTCCCTCCTGTTCTCTGTGGCCTTGCTGGAAGGGAGACGTCACGTCCTGTTTATCTCTCTGTCTGCTCCTTGCTTCTCCAGAAGGGCCCCGTGGCGCCAGCCGTGGCAGTGACGGCTCCTCAGCAGGCCCCTGCAGTCCTGCCCCCCCAGGCCCAGGCCGCCTCGCAGCCAGCCCTGCCCCCGCAGACCACCAACGCTCCAACGGGCCCCGGAGCCGCTGCCGTCTCCCAGGTCCGTGCTCCGTGGTCGGGGTGGGGCTTGGGCTACGCCATGTCTCCCTGTGGCTTCCCCCGGCCCCGGCGCTGTCACAGCTGCCAGCAGGCTGGCTGTGTCACCGCCACCCTCCCCGGCCTCGCACAGCTGGGCACGGGGCAAAGACTCAGACACACACATGAGCAGACACAAAACACCACCGTCCACAGCTGCACACAGCTGGGTGCATACAGACCTCTCACACACAGTAACATGCTAGCAGGCAAACAAACACAGGCAAATGCACACACAAATGTTTACATGCTCACACACATGCACACAATTCCTATCTCTCTTTTTCCCTCTCACCTTTTCCTTCTTTCACTTTCTGTCCCTCTCTCTCTCTTCCACTCTATCAATCTCTCCTTCATAAGAACTGCTGCTCATCTTCAGGCTAGAGTACACTGACTGATACCATTGGCTCGCACTGAGGACAGGTGCCATATCTTATTTGGCAGCCAAGATGATTTCACAGCGCATGAAGTATGCAAGTGCAGGCCTCAGAGTTGTATTTCATGCCATTTTCACCAGTGGTTTGATGATTTTAAATCTGATGTAAAGTAGTTAGGATGTCAAACAAAACTGGAGTTAACAACTGAGATGTATGAAATATGAAAACTATAAGCTCACATCTGAAATATACAGAAGATATGCAGTAAATAAAATGGGATTGGATACGGTGGATTTATATTGATATGTTTTGAACGTGAGGTAAAAGGTTTGTCTACTTTTCTAGGAGATGCAGGAAAACGTGAAGAAATGTAAGAACTTCCTGGCCACGCTCATCAAACTGGCGTCTCACAACTCTCCTTCTCCTGACACTTCACGCAATGTGAAGTCCCTCGTGCAGGACCTACTGGTGAGCCTCAGTCGCCCATAAGATCACAGTCTCACCAACCGGAATACAGGGAAAAGTCCATTTTGTGTCTTTAGAGAGTATTCAAGTAGTATGAGAGTCATTTTACATCCTTTTTTTATGTCATGTATTCATTTCCCCTCTAGATGTCAGCACAAAACTCTAAGCAGGTCCTCTTGACATGGTACAGCATCTTAATAATTAATAGAATCCAGTGGGATATTTATTTGAATTTTTTATACCAGTGTCAAAAATGCCTGTGAGGAGGTGATTTCCTCTCCCTGTTCCCACTGCCTGCTCCGGTTAACCTTGGTGACCTTGACTGGACAGTGTTTATTCATCCTCTCTCATCCCCTCATCCGTCATCAGGATGCTAAGATCGAGCCAGAGGAGTTCACCAACCGCCTACAGCTGGAGCTCAAGTCGTCCCCCCAGCCTTACCTGGTGCCCTTCCTGAAGGTGGGTACAGCACGGAAACTGACACCCCTGATAGGCATACCGACAGACAGACAGATATACAGGAAGACAGATAGAGAGACAGACAGACATACAGTAAGAAAGATAGAGAGACAGACAGACATACAGTAAGACAGATAGAGAGACAGACAGACATACAGTAATAGAGATAGAGAGAGACAGACAGACATACAGTAAGACAGATAGACAGACAGACAGACAGATATACAGTAAGACAGATAGACAGACAGACAGACAGATATACAGTAAGACAGATAGACAGACAGACAGACAGATATACAGTAAGACAGATAGACAGACAGATATACAGACAGACAAAGGCAGGCCCGTGTGACGTACAGGACGCCTGACTCCATCCTGGGCTGGCCTGACTCCAGCCTGAGTGTGACAGGCTCCAGCACCCCGTGCCCGTAGCCGGCAGGCCCCCCCCCACACCAGTTGGGTGAGCGTCACATCATGCCACCCAGCTTGCCAGTCAGCCACAAACACAGTCATGTTGTCATGCAATGTTAGGTCACTCTTGTCATAACAAACCCCCCGCCTGGAATAGTTTGGACGCGGACAGACCTGCATCAATATTGCAGGCCTGACTGCCACTAAGCTTAGAGTACACGTTACTAAGAATATCAGATTATTCAATTATTCATTATGTCATTCATATACGTCAGTTACAACTCATAGTTTAAGCTTTTATCGTCCTTTTTAGCTTTTGGCATGATCTGAGTGAACATCAATATTTTGGTAGTTGGCATACAAACACAACAGTTTGAAAATGAAATGTTTATAATCCTCATGAGTGCCGTAGTGTATGTCTAGGAGAAAACATGTTGCCTGTGCATAAAAAAACCCCCTTCCTGTGTTCCTCTGCTGTGTGGTCAACAGAAGAGTCTCCCAGCCCTGAGGCTGTCTCTGCTCAGCAGTCAGCACTGCCTGACCCAGCCTCCCCAGCAGCAGAAGCCCCCGCCCACAGCCTCCATGCCTGCCATCGCTGCTGGGCCAGCTGTCCGTGTGCGCCAGCCCAACAGCATAGCCACCACCGGGGCCGGGGTGCTACCCGTCGGACACACAGCTGCCCTGGTGGGTAGCTGTAGCCTGGCACAGCGGGCATCACTTCGGCAGTGTTGGATTCCATGTTTGTGTGGCCAGGATTCATGCATTAGAGATAGCCTCTGTGTTAGCATGGCCAGGAGTCATGTTAGCTGTGAGCCAGGCTCCTGGAGCAAGCATGACACCCCCTCATATGAGTCACAGGACAAGTGGGTTGAGCTGAGGGAAAATGCTGTTGTTTTGAAACCACAAAGGCTGTCTTCATCCTTTTTCACTCAGCTACAGTGAACCGGATATCAAGGTTTTACTGACAGCTTGGATACAGTTATGAGAAATACAATCATCATTTAGTTATAAGAAATATAATATTGTTTGATTTATTATTACGTGTATATTAACACATTTATTATTCAGTTTTAGGACATAATTTGTCCAGTCAGTAGTTTGACCCGTAGCTGTTGAGGTAAGGCTAGATAGATGAATGGGTTTTTCTCTTGTCCCCACTGTAATGGTGTCCATGTTTAGGATACCTGTGTGTTGTGCTCTCTCTTTGTCTCCCTCTGACTGTGTCGATCTCTTTCTTTCCGTCTCTACTTCTCCCTCCAGTCGCTGGGGACAGACTGGCAGGTGTAGTCAGGGTGCTGCTCTGTACGATGCTGCTGACAGTAGTGGGTGAAGAGAGGGAACTAGGTCAACTCTGGGTCAATGAGGCTGCACTGAGGCATCAAAGCTCAGCACAGAACCCACTCGCCCTTCCTTTGCTCTTTCTCTGTCTCTCTCGCTCCGTCTCTTTCTCCCACCCACACTCTCTGTGTTCCTAAGACTTGCCACCCTCCACCCCTCTCTGACCTATCCACCCTCTCTGATGCAGCACTGGCTGGATCGATGCTGTGTCATCTCTGCCATAGGTCACGCATAAAAACATTTGTAAACTCTAGCCTCTGGTACAGCAACAGTCCAAGGCTGAACCCGGATGCCAAACTGTAGTACAGGAAGCTCTGTCTTCTGTACGGCAGACTCCCAAACAAGCCACACCGTCTCCGTTTTCACAACTTTACCTGTGCTTTTCTCAAACTGTGTCGCAGCTTGGCCAGAGGTGCAACTCTTGCTGAATATATTTTTTGCTCTTCTCCAAAGCCCTGGAGTGTCTCTGTGTGGGAAATGGCCGTGTATCTCTTTCAGGGCCTTGAACAGTAATATAGCATGTGTCAGGGAATGGGAAACAAGGCTAAAAAATATGCAGTGGAAAGCAAACTGGTGGGAATGGATGGCTGAGCCCGAGGCTCTGCTATAGGCTGCATGCTAGGAAGGAAGTGTCTCTATTAGTGCACAGCCCCCACCCCGTGCACACACGCACACACACACATACACACACATTTTCTCTCTGGCACTACTTTTTCTTATGTTGTTCTCTTCCCACTCTCTTTGTCTTATGGCTACATGCACATGCATAGAATAACCTACTCACACACATAGCCTACAACACCAAAGTCATTAAAGGCACTGTTCGGTGAATACTCGTATGCCAGTTCACGTCAAAAGTAAACTCGCGTTAACTTGCACTTGAAAAACGAATCGGATGCTGTCCATATCATAGATGAATCGATTGAATCTTTTACCTTGGCTCATTTATGATTGTTTCTCTCTCTCATTTTCTTCAGGGTGTCAAGCGAGCGGGCACTGCCGGCTGCCAAGTCCGGACGCCCTTGGTGATCGCGCAGACACGAGGTGGGCAATGATGGCGTTGGGATGAGCTAAGACGGCCATTCAGTCATCCATCATGCATACCTCAGACGAGCACATCAGGGAATGCCCCTGTCATCCAATGTGTGTGTGTGTGTGTGTGTGTGTGTGTGTGAAAGGTGTGAGCATCTACGAGATAACGAGTGGTTTCTGTCCTGCTCCGGTCACTTAGCACACTCTCTTAAACACTACCTCCTCACGCTGACCCATTCCACCTGGACTCCACACTGTTCTGGTCTTTGTAGAATTGGTTTACAGTCAAGTGGGTGTTTGTTTGCTTTTGTGTGTTTGTGTGTGTGTGTGTGTGCGTGCGCGCGCGCTTGTGTGATCAGAAGTGCATACAAATTCGATCTGCCCCTCTCCCAGATTGCCCACAGTCAAAGATCTGTAGGTTGTTTTATGCCCATAAATTGGAACGCGGGGAAAAGTTCTAAAAATACTTTTTGCCTCTTGGCTAGGAACATGCCTGTTAATATCAAGTTTAAATTCACTCTGGCAGTCCTTGTGCCTCTCCGGAAACGTGTCTCCGAGCAGGATGCGGCGTGGCCATGTAAGGAGCCGCGAGTCTGTGAGGCGCAGTGATATTGACAGAATGATGTTTCCCTATCCAAACCTGAGGAGAGTCTTAGCATTAGCTTCGCCTCCATCTCCCTCTCCCTTGTGAGATGGGGCTTGGTTAAAGGTAGTCCCTCAGACAAGAGGGTAGTTGATGTTGATCCAAAGGGACAGATGATGATAATATTACCTCTTGTTGTTGTCTTTGTATTCCCCCCCCCCTCCTCCTTCTTTCCCAGGCTTGATGGGGAAGGGAGGCACGATCCAGGCGGGCAGGAGTCCCGGGGGGCTTTGCCGTTCAGGTGTCGGGGAATCAGAAAAACAAGCTCAACGATCCTGGAGGCGGTACTTTCAGGTACAGGGCCGACCACGCACTGGGAGAAAACGAGAGAGAGAGAGATAGAGTGAGAGAGAGAGAGAGAGATAGAGAGAGAGATGAGAGAGAGAGAGAGAGAGATAGAGAGTCGAGAGAGACGCTAGAGAGACGCTAGTCATCGAGCTAGCTACGCTATCTCGTCGAGATCGAGAGAGCTCGCTCTCAGAGAGCATCGCTCGAGCTAGCGACTCTCGAGAGAGCTAGAGAGCTAGAGAGAGAGAGAACAAGGAGTGAGACTGTTCTGGACAGCCAGCACATGAGGGCAGCATTTCACTAATATGATCTAGATGACTACAGGCTACACTCTCAGCTAAGGCCAGGAGTTTCTCCTTCTCTGGCTGGCTGGCTGGTTGGCACTCTGCCTGGCTGTTTTGCTGGCTGACTGGCTGGGTGGCAGGCTGATTGACTGGCTCGCTCGATGGCTGTCTGGCTAGCAGGTGCTTTTCACCCTCATCTTCCTCATCTTCCCCTTGCATACACACACACACACACACAAACACACTCTCTCAGTCAGTAGACCATTCAGGGTCATTAACTGACACACTATTCTACAATGAAATGTAAACCACAATAAACCTGAATGTTGAACGGGCTCTTTGTTGTATCAATAGCTGTTCACGTATTAAAGGCTCAGATGGACAGTTAATGAACCAGTAAAGGTTTAGACCACACCACGGCTCCCTCTACTGCCCCAGGTAGCTTGCTGCATCTTGGCCAGTGCTGTTGTTTGTAGACAACAGCATTAGCAGTGCAGCTGCAGTATGTGTATGTCTGGCTGTGTGACAAGCATTCATGTGTGTGTCTGTGTTGTTGTGTGTGGATTGCCGTCCGTCCATATGGTACGTAAATGTGCACAGGCCTGTGCGTGTGTATTTGTGTGTTCTTCTGCGAGTCTGTTTCTCTGTGTGCCAAGTGTGCAGTCCTGTGTCTGTGTGCTCGTCTGGGTGTGCGTGTGTCAGGGATGGGGGTTGGAGAAGATGGCCCCTGTGTGACCAGGCCAGCGGGCCTGAGTGGAGTCTAGGTCACATGGGCCAATGGGCTATGGGCCGGACTCCTGGGGGGAAAGTAGAGGCCTCGGGCCCTGATTGATAAACCAATAAATCTTTAGTGGCCTTGGTAATTAAGCTGTCAGGCCTGCTTGTTACTGACGACCTTTTCCCTCTGGTGCTTTTGTGTGTGTGTGTGTTTGTATGTGTGTGTGTGTGTGTGTCTGCCCCAATTTACCAAAAACACCTTTATTGCACATTTTCTAGTCAAATCAAATAGGGTTGAACCAGGCTGTATTAAACCTTCTGGTGAGCACGGTGGGGGAGGAACACTCAGGCCCCACTCTCCCTAGTCGGAGAGTGGACTTGTGCTGTTTTGTGTTTACTCCCCTGGTTCTCACCCGAGGGCTCCTGTACATGTTGGAACGGAGCCCTGTGGTGCAGAGAAGGGTGGAGATGTGGTGATGGTAGTCAGGCCCCCCCCTCTCCCCTCCCACTCTCCCCCCGCCCCCGCCCCCTCCCCCAAAGCACCTCGGAGCCCCTCCAGCAGCTCTCAGCGTGGGAGCACAATGGACCAGCTATTGGCTGACAGGCCCCCCTCCCTACTCTGAAAATACTGATGCTACTGACTCTTTTTATTTGATCATATGTGCCTTAGTTACAAGACGATAGCAATTGTATTTGAGTAGTTATGCCCTTGAATTGAATTGCAATTCAATCAGGAAAAAACAAGAATACAATGGTGTGTTTAATTAAAATATTCACAACGTGCTTCATTGTCAGTAGCTTGGTTATTATTGTTTCGTGTTCTTGGTCACAAGCACAACCAGCCAAGCGTTTGGCTGCATCTTCCTGCTTAGCCTTACAGTATGTGGTTATTCTGCTGGTCAGCACTGAGTCTCCAGGGTGGCAGTGTGTGTGTGTGTGTGTGTGTGTGATCTGGGTGGTAACATCTCAGCCAGCCTGCCAGCCCACTGGTCCAGCTGCACACAGCACAGTACACACACACTGGAGGGCTTGTAGGGTTCCCAGATTGGCCACAGCCATGTGTGTGTAGTGTGTGTATGTACGTGTGTGTGTGTGTGTATGTGTGTGTGTGTGTGTGTAGTTTACAGTGCTGAGTGAAAGCAGCTGTCTCTGCATCCCACCCCCCCCTCTCTGTAAACACTCCACATCCGCTTTAATCACTGCCGCGTCCCACAGTTCTCTGCCAGCCCTGAGCTCACCCTCATCCCCTCCAATCCTTCCCCTCAATGCCACGTCTGGGTCATACCCAACCACCCCCTAAACCCAGACTAGACTGGACACACACACACACACACACACACACCAAGACTGTGCCTGGACTCCACGCTGGCCTTAAACACAACTTTGTCAGCAGCCCTGTGAATCCACGTCTGCCTATTGGGAGGAGAGTCTCAGGAGGTCCTCTCTCTCTCTCTCTCTCTCTCTCTCTCTCTCTCTCTCTCTCTTTCTCTCTCTCTCTCTCTCTCTCTACTCTCTCTCTCTCTCTCTCTCTCTCTCTCTCTCTCTGTGCAGTAGGACTGCATGGAGGGTGGTAGCTCCATGCACAGGGCTTACTCAGACACCCCTCCCTGGGCACAGGGGGACTCTCTGGGGGGAGGATATGAGAGCCAGGTCCGTGCCTGGATGATACCCACCATCCATCCATTCATACACAGACACACACACACACACACACACTGTGGCCAAGCACTCCACTCACCACCTATGGCGTGCCCTTGCTGGAATCCCAGTTTGATATGGAAAGTACATGCATATGTATTCACATGGCCTGGGGTAGAATGTCCCTGAGCAAAATCAAACCAATCATTGAGAAGCTTCTATTCCTCCACGGCGCCCAACTAATTACATCTCTCCTTTATTAACGGGGACGGAGGTATATTCTACACATCTAGTTATTCTGCATTTCATATCTCGTTCCACTCTTTAAATGTCAGTGCTGTCGTTAGTGTGTCCGTTTGATTTTAACACTGGCTACACACCCCGGACCATATCATGTCCTTCGAGAACGGAGCAGCCTTTCAGTTCAACTCAAATGACGCTGTTATACCATAAATAGCATATCTTTTTTGTTGGAGGTATATCTATATCAAACCTTCACTATATGGTCACATTGGATTAGGATTTATTTATTTCTAAATTAAGATTTACATCCGTCTACATAGTACTTAGGTTAGGCTACTAGGAAACTGTTGAGAGGAGTCTGACTGAGCCATGGATGATTTCCAATGTGCTTGTATGTGTACTTGTAGCAAACAGCAAATAAACTTGAACTTAAATAAACTATAGTTACGGTGATAGTTATGAAACCTTCCATAGGCTATAACGGGGGGAGATATCCTACAGAATGGGCTGATAGGGATGGTGGGGGTGTGCAGGAGGAGGGGTATCCATGGTTGTGTGTTGTTGGGGAGATTCTGCAGGGCGATGTAATTAGACTGTGGGTTGGTGAGTTGGTGTAGGGGCAGCTCTAATCCCCTTTGTCAACCTCCCGCCGTGGTGTCAGGACTCATATAGGACCTCGCTGGCCTTACCCAAGAACAGGAAGACCACAGCGGGGGGCGCCAACGGTGTGTGTGTGAGTGTGTGTGTGTGTGGGTGCCCGGGGTGCCTTAAGAGCTGGCCTCAAACATGTAACCCCTGTTGGAACCAGCGGCGGCGGAGCGAACGCAAACGACTGCGGAGGCGTGCGGGCGGTGGAGAGGGCGCCCTGTGTGTGTCCTGTGGTTCTCCGTGCCCTCTGTCAGCGCCACTCAGAGGCTCAGCGTTCCCACTCTGCCCGCTCAGGGCTCTGCCAGCCGGGGAGGGGCTGCTCGCACGGCGGGGGGCCACCCCTGTTAGCTTAGCACGTTAGCGCTCATAGAGTTTTAATGGAAGAGAACGATTTCAGGGACTGTTTGTGGTCCATCCCTGTTAACTTAACATTCGGGTAGGGCTAGTCACATGAAGAAGTCACATGTAAACACACACCCACTGGAATAAACGGAAGTAAGGTGGATATATGCAGAGATGCAGCCAACACAGGAATTCTGCAGACCCAGACCTCTTTAGAGAGAGTGCAACATCAAGACTTCCTTACTGATTCTATGTAACAAACTCTCTCCGCTTCACAAAACCCCCTCAGGCTGTATCCATATGAAAGAAAATGGAAGATATATAAGCACTGTAGCTGGTGAGAAGTCAGACTTGGTTGTGAGGAATGGCTGAGATCTCAACTGGCCTATAAGACATTGCAGCTTCTGTAAACAATGATTGTTGATATTAGTATATTGCCAGATTCATCATTGCAGCTACAGTCCTCTTGAGCATCCTTAGCCAGCTAGCCTGCACACAAACACAGTAAATCTCCCGACCGCGGCAACCACACGCTGACTCGAATGGGCTCCGGAATGAGCCCTGTTCAAACAGACTGCGTCTTTACCAACGTATGCCCTTCATTGAATCACCATGAACAAACAGCGCTAGTGCATGTATACAGGGCATGAAATGAAAATGGGTTTTCAGGGACATTGTATTGTAACATCCAAGAGACTCGTGTTGTTAGAAGCACAGTTGAAGGAGAAATTAAATTGGCTACTTATACATTGCGTAGAGTTTTTATGATAAAATGAACCGTTAAAATGACAGTTACAATAAACCCATGACGTACAAAAAGCTATTGGATTAGGTCCACTTGGCCTTGATGTGTGATTTAATGCTGATACGTGGTAGAGTGAGCTCCTGGTTGTGTGTCTCAGGGACGATGATGACATCAACGACGTGGCGTCCATGGCCGGGGTGAACCTGAACGAGGAGAGCGCTCGTATTCTGGCAACCAACTCCGAGCTGGTGGGAACTCACATCCGCTCCTGTAAGGACGAGGCCTTCCTCCACCCAGGTCTGCTGCACAAACGCATCCTGGAGACAGGTAACTGCACCAAGCGCACCCATACCCGTCCATGCTGAATACAGTTAGTTATCGGCATAGTTTTGTAGTTCACCTTAGAACTTCAGGTTCAACCATTACTGTTGTATTATGACTATTATGAACTCTCATTGTCTATTACAAACTTTTGCTGTGGCTTCCGAATATAGGCCAGACACTGTCAGTGAATGATGAAATCCATCTGTTTCTTTCTGTGTTTTTATCTAGTTGTTTTTTCCATTTTGTAGTGTCATCACTAAAGACAGCTTGATTTGCCTTCCCTGATGTTCCTGGGCAAAGCCTGTTTCTCTTTTGGCCCCTCAGTTTAAATGTGGTACATTTAACAGTTCTTTCACCTCCTTTAATGAATTCTTCAGTGGCTGTCTGAACTTACTAGACCCCAGGCTCAGACATAAATACTTTATAGGTCTGTCTTTTGAAGGCTTCTTGTCAGATTGTCCTGTAGACTGAGAGGGAGAATTCAGAGCTGCTAGTTCCAAGCCCACAGTATGTTCTCTCACAGGATTTGATCGTGTGCGTGCGTTAACTTGACAAAAGCAGAATGGCTCTCTGTTCCTTCGCCTGTCCATGTGAGAGTCAACCGTGTGATAGTAGCTCCTCTGGCCTGGGACGCTAGTCAACGTTATTACATGCCACTTAGGTTAGCACACTCCAGGTTTGTGTTATATCTGTGTCAAGCTAACGTGTGAGGGTGCAAATGAGTGTTATTACTCCAAACAACTGTCCTCAGTAAGTCACACGCCAGGCGTCTGAAAAAAAGACCGAGTATAATTCGACACAACAGCGAGTTCCGTCGTACTCTTCCTGTTTTACCTCAATTAAGTATCCTTGGATTAGCAGCCAGCCCACGGGTCACAAGCATCTCCCTGGTACCTCGGTGTGGTTGTTATCCCGTCGCCCGGGGGACAGAAGGCCGTCAAAAATGTAAATCGTCCTCTCGGGGCACTGCGTGGCGCGGGCAGGAGGCCACAGCGCCCCCTGCTGGGGAGTGGCACTTGGGTGGCTTTGTTGTGTCAGTGATTGGCCGCCGTGCAGTCTCTGCTGACAGCAGACCAAGGGAGGCTCCCCGGCCTGCCAGCTCGGCTCAATCAGAGCAGCGCTACCCTTCTCCCTCCGTCTCTAACACAACACAACACAACACGACGCAGCCCGGAATTACCTCTCTGCTCACTGCCTCCCTGCCCTGCTTTGCTGCCTTCCTCTCATGCCTCCCTGCCCTGTCTTGCTGCCTCCATACCCTGCCTCCCTGCTGCTTACGTACCCTGCCACCCTCCCTAGCCTGCCTGCCTGCCTCTTTGCCCTGCCTCCCCACGTTTGCTCTTCCTGTCCTCTGCCCTCCCCCCTCTCTCTGCTGCTCCTGCTGGACAGGCAGGTGGAGGTTTGGTCCGATTTTGTCCTTCAGGTTTAAATGTAGATTAGGAAGAGGTTCCCCCCCTCGCTTCTTTCTCTGTCTGCTTCTCTCTATCTGTCTCTCTCTCATTTTGTCATCCTCCATCTAGCCTCTTTCATCATGCTCTCTATCTCACTCTGCCCCCCTCCTGCCTCTTACACCCTCTCCCTCATTCGCTCCCTCTCTCTCCCCCTCTCCCTCCTAGTTCTTCGGGCTTGTCCTTGAGCCGGAGGCCAGCTTCATTTGTGAAAAACCGCAAACAGCAACTCCCTCCTGACTCTCAGGGACTCGAACACAAGCACAGCTGGAGTTCTGCAGAAGCAGCCTCTCAAAGTAAATGATGGTGCATGGGTACCTCAGAGGTCCAACTCTGCAGAGACGCGCTCAAGAACACGCAAATCCAAAGAGACGAGAGCAGAGTGCAGCTAGTTCCCTGGCCCGGTTAAGGGCAGCTGTGGCGTACCCGAAAGTTAAAACAAATCCAGGAAAAGACGGATGAAAACAAATAGAAATGAACGGAAATCATTTTAATTCAGGGTAAACTGGCCTAAGCTTGGTACTAGCATGGCCTACATTACAGCTAAAGAAGGAATGTGAATCTTTCTTCCAGAATCAGCTTTCTTTGGCCCGGTCCCTCAATGTTTTTCTGAAATATTGATGATCCTCGAAGCCCCCTATATTTTCAGGGGATGGAAGCACTTTTGTGTCTTTACCCTTTGACATCGCTTGAGACCCAAAGAAAATGTTTTTGTATTGTTACAGTAATTATCAGGCTCATAGCAATCTAAATTATTTCAAAATATTCGACGGAAAAAAATAACTGTATTGTACAGTTGATTAATATAATCGGTGTGGTTTACTTAAAAGCTTGCCAGAGAGAAAAATATGTTAATGGTAATAGACTTCTAAAAAGGGAGAGAAAACAATGATTCCACTCCCTCTCTGTTGCCACTTCAGAAACTAGTTTTGCTCCTACTAAAATGATTGTTTAAAGTTAGGTGGACTTCCACCTAACTTTTAAACTACTTCCGTTAAACTATATAGACGGCAATATACTGTAGGTATAATATTCACATAGCGCCGGTGCTGTGATTCAAAAGGTGAATCTTTTATTAAAGAGGCCACAAGTTTGGGGAAGTTATGAATGTTCATGTTGGATTTCTGTGTGTGTGTGTGTGTGTGTTGTGTGTGTGTTGTGTGTGTGTTGCGTGTGTGTTGCGTGTGGGTTCTCACAGCTAAGAAGTACGGAGTCAGTGAAGTTCCTCTGGAGGCTGCCACCTTCATCTCTCACGCCACTCAGTCTCGTCTGCGCACCGTTCTGGAGAAGGTGTCCGCTATCGCACAGCACAGGCTGGATGCCTGTAAAGTAAGTTTATACATAACACATGCACACACACACACAGCCAAATTCATAAGCAACGAGATATTGCCAGTACTTTTTACACTAAAGTCATAAATAGTTTAGTGCAGCGTTCACAGTCTGTCAGAACACAAACACAAAACACGCACAGAGGTGGGTCGTTATTGTCTTTAGTGACTAAACATCTAGCATTGAATGTAGCGATGTTACCACATCTAATTGGTGCATATTAAAGCATGAATCCAAACAGCGCTCGCCCGTAAAGAGAGCAGAGAAACTTTGAAACGCTGTTTTTCTGCGTCGGGAGGAAGCCAGGCTGGAAAGGGAGCGTGGCGCTGCAGCTGCCCTTGTATTGTTTTGCCTTTTTTGCGGTTTGTAAATGAGGCGTGTTAGAAGCACAGAGCCCCCCGTTCTCTCTCTGAAGCCACTCTGTTGACATCAGCGAAAAAGCCGCAGCGGCCTTTATGGAGCACGGCGGCGGCGGCGGTGGCGACGGGAGCAGAAGAATCGTTTCGGCGGAGGAGTGCAGGCTCAGCTCGGAACAAAGGACGGAGGGGGGGATGAGAGAGGCGCGGCGACAGACCTTCTGATGTCTGTCTCCCTCTGCTCCGTGCCACGGAGATCCTCACATCGCCACACACAGAGAGAGCGAGAGATAGAGGAGGAGGAGAGGAGCGGATACAGGGGTGGAGGTGGAGAGAGGGGAGGAGGGGGGTGGAGGAGGGTGGGGGGGTGGGGCTGCTTAGGAGACGAGCACACACACGCTCACAAGCGAAGTAAACAATTATCGTATTAACTTTTTGATGACCCACAAACTTTGTTTTCCCCTCCGACTTGTCTCTCCCGTGATCTCCCGAGTGCGAGGCGGCACGCTCCACAGAAGGTGATCCGTGTAAACAAAGAACACTGGTGGTTGAGTTGAGGCGGTGTCTAAAGTTGTGTGCCGTATGTTTATCCAAACTTGTGGTTGATTATCTCATTTCTTCTCACTTACCCGCCGTTCTAGTTCATTCTCTTGCAATCTCTCTCTCTCTCCCTCTCGCCTCGTCTCCCCCTCTTTCTCTTTCTCTCTGTCTCTAAGGACGACGACTGGTTCGAGCAGTCGGGAGAAGTACGGTCGCAGCTCAAGTTCTTTGAGCATCTGGAGAGGATGGAAAAGCAGAGGAAGGATGAGCAGGAGAGAGAGATTCTGCTGAAGGCAGCCAAAGTAGGTTTTCTCAGTCGTCTCAAGCACGCCCGTGTCCAAACATTTCCATCGCTGTGTGTTTGGTCAACTCTTTAGACCCAGGTGCTTGTAATGAGTTAATTAAAAGGTAATAAGGCCTTAGTAGGTTAGTAGGTCTTATTAACACATATTCATGTTAATAAGCATCTATCTTATAAGACCCTTATTACCTATAAACTAATGCTTAGTACCAGCACCTGGATCTAATGTGTGTGCTGTGGTGTGTGTCGTGTAGTCCTGTGCTAGACTCCTAACAGATGAACTAGACTGTGACCTCGGTGGAATAACATGCCTGCCCCCTCCTTCCCCCACCTGATCGCCCAGAGGCTATTCCACCCTTCCCTTCCATCCCCCAACACGTCATGGACCGGGATGGTTCCCCCAACTCCACACACTCTTCTGTATCATCACACACACACACACACACTTTTGGACCTCACAAGAGTAGCACATGCTACCAGCCTGTTTACAGCGCGAGTGACAGAGAGTTTGTAGTTGAAGAGGTGTCCGGGAGTTCAAAAGATCGACACTGTCCGTTGTGAACAGGGACACCCCCAAGGTGAATCAAATTATTTTAATCATTTTGAATGGACCTAATGTCCCTGCCTAAAGACCCTCAATGTCTTAATAGGGTTATTACGGTATTAGAAAACCTGCTAGTGGATGAACAGCTACTCAACCACCAGCCTGGTCGATGACAGTATTACCAAGCAAAGAGACCCATTAGAGTGAACTAGAAGTTATATAAAGGTGATGAATGGTCTTCGCACTAATTATTTCCATAAAAAAAAAGAAAAAAAAGAAAAAAAGATTTGAATTTAGCATTTATGTACTCTACAAGCAGTATCACTTGTAAAACTGACCGGTTTATTGTGCCAGGCTAGCAGGCTCCTCAGGATGATAGCCAGTCACATCATATCGGAGTTTATACCTACGCCGCCGTGTTCACTGCATGTTTATGAACGCACGTAGCACTTCAGGTAGGCACACGGACCCTCACACTGTACAGATCTTGTCCTTTCCTGGCGAGAGGGAAACGAGGACAGCTGACAGAGGAAATGTAAAGCATGCCAGTGGCACCGTGGCCCTTTTGTAAACAGTCCATCTGTGTCCCCTCCCTCCTCCCATCCCTCCGCCTCCCTCCCTCCATCTTGCCAGCCCCCTCCGTTAAATTCGACCTCTTAAATAAGAGCCGGGCTAAAATAATCCCTCCTCCACCAGTGTCCATTTGAAATATGACTCAAGTCTTGGGGGATGCTCCGTCCAACCGGAGGGCAAATGCATTAGTCTTGGTTGAGACACCGACCAGTACGTGAACCGCCTGATATATTTAAAGCCAATTAGCAAGGAGGAGGGCAGGACCACCGCCTCTGTGCATGAGCTGGTGAGCAACAGAGAGATGGAGGGAGGGAGGGAGGCTGGCCAGGAGTGTGGAATGTCGGGCAGTGGAGCGCCACGAGGCTCGCTAACTAACTAGCTGGTGTTTGATTACCTTTGGTAGAAAGAACAGGGAATATTATTGATGGTAATAAAATATGTTATTGGGAAGCCCGTGTTTAATGATATGAGCGAAACTCTCTAGTGCAGTGGGGTTACTTCACGTGCTTAAAAACTGTACAAGATGATATTCCTAACCTTGACTACAAACTAATACATATTGAATTATTTTGTTGTTCAATCATTCTATTGCCTTGCTTTATACAGAACAACTGACAGGTCGTACTACCTAATAGACTTCATTAGTACTGTACACAGACATGCTGCTAGGCAAGAGGGTTATGATTTGGCACTGGGCCAGTCTTGCTTCAGAACAAGGTGTGTTTGGAGCCAATCTGATTAAGAGTTAGAGTGAAGTCCCCATCCCGCACGCTCCCTCCGGAAGACCGTGCTGCTGTGGGCCCTGCTGGGACAGGCACTGAACCAAAGACAAGACGCACACCTTCCCCTGAATCTCCTCACACCCTAATGCCCCCAGTCTGCAGGCTTGTACGGAATTTTTAATAACCCTCCCCCCTTTTGATTAAAACCTGCCGCGAGCGTCTTATTTACGGCAGGATTTGGAGCGGGTTTAAAGGCCACAGGGCCCCCGGGCGCTCTCTCTCTCTCTCTCTCTTGCACTTCTATGAATTCAAATACGATGTCCTTGACACCCGGTATCCTGTTCCCATTTTGTACTATTTTTGTGCCGGTTGCAACAGATGAGGGGGGTCCTTAAACCAGCTGTTAACCTGTGTTTTTTTCCTCCCTCTCTTTCTCTCTCTCTCTCCATCCCCCCCTCGCCCCCCCCCTCCACCCCCGCCCCTTAATTCGCCAGAGTCGCTCCAGGCAAGAGGACCCAGAGCAGGCTCGCTTGAAACAGAAAGCTAAGGAGGTAAGCGCTATGGAGATCATTACCCTTGACATTTGAAGACTTTGCTGTATTAATTTTTCATGCCTCGCTACATATGTAATGCCATTTAAAAGTCTGACTTACAAAGTTGGAGGAATTATTTGTGCTGATTGATGTCCGCGTTTGGAAAAGTGATTTTCCTTTCTGGCGAGCACAGCACACACACCAAAGACATCCTCCCACTCTGTCTGTCTCCGTCTCTCTCACCCCCCCCCATTCCCCCATTCCCCCATGCCCCCCCCCGCATTCACTTTCTCTTGCTCCAGATAACATTTGGGTAACTGCCACTCATTGTGCACCGGTGTTTTTAAGGAGATAGATTGAGGGACCTATTGAAGGTGTAGTAAGCGTGTTTCAGATTCACAATACCACTTTCAGTATTAACAATTTGCATTCGAAAGGACCAATAGAAGCTGTTTTACTTCCCTAGTTAGAGATACACTTGACTCCAAAGCATTGTTGAAGCTAGGTACAAAGGACCCCAATTGGAGACGTCTCAAATGAAGTAGAAAGCCATGGCTTCTGTTTGTAGAATCGGGTTGTTTTTGTCCTCCCAGTTTAAGACGGAAGCGCGTCAATTCCCAGTGGATCCAAAAGTAGACCACTCTTCCTCTTCCTCATCTTGCGGTTGGTTAACTCGGCATGCGTAAGTGGAATAGTTCTGATACGCTGAAAGTTAGTGCCTGTTGATGTTTACTCCCGAAGAGGTAAACACACACACAACGAGTGTCATTTGGACAAGGACCCTGTACACATTGCTAGAATGGCGCGACACTGAGAGATGGAGATAGCGTCACCATAATGTTCCCCTCAACACCTGATAAAACGCTGAATAGTTTGAATTCCGCCAGCGTGAGGTTCAAACGGATTTAAGGTAAGTGTCTGAGAGATCTCCTGCCACCAGCAAGCGTGGCATGCCGTGGTTTCCGAGCCCCTCAGACTAGATCTCAACCAACCCCATAAGCCTGCATGTATGCAAATGAGGTAGTGTAATAGGCTGTGCGATAGGTTTGCCCGGGGCCGTGTGATCAAAGTGGATCTCCTCCCTGTTAAGTGGCAGGCCGCTCGTCATCTGGATACAGCCAGATTAGCTACTGTGAAGCGCCAGCGCATTGCACATTCTCATTTTCATTTGGAATTTTAAGAAGGTGTGTGTGCGTGTGTATGTGTGTGGGGGGGGTGCCGGGGAAACTGTTACTTTATGTAATGTTCTGCGCGACAGGGATGGCACATTTCTCCCCCTCTCTCGCTCTCTCTTTTCACCCCTCCTTTCTTTCTTTTTTTTTCTTTTTTTTTGGTTGCTTAATGGCCGTCGTTTCTCAGGCCCGTGCCTCTGCGGTTTTCATCACCTGACTGGCTCAAGGGGACAGAGCTGGCTGTTTGTGTCACCACAGACTCCGCCAGGACGGCAGCTCACACATCTGCGCAAATTTCATCTGGATAATGAGCCCGGGCTTCTCTTCCAGGCAAGGGGTGGAGGAGCCAGCTCCCTCCCTCTCACACCCCAGCTCCCTCCCTCTCACCCCAGCTCCCTCCCTTCCTCTCACCCCAGCTCCCTCCCTCTCCCCCCAGCTCCCTCCCTCCCACCCCAGCTTTCTCCCTCCCACACCCAGCTCCCTCCCTCCCACCCCAGCTCCCTCCCTCTCACCCCAGCTCCCTCCCTCTCACCCCAGCCCACTCCCTCACCCCACTCCCTCTCCCCCCCAGCTCCCTCCCTCCCACCCCAGCTCCCTCCCTCTCACCCCAGCTCCCTCCCTCTCACCCCAGCTCCCTCCCTCTCACCCCAGCTCCCTCCCTCTCACTCCAGCTCCCTCCCTCTCACCCCAGCTCCCTCCCTCTCACTCCAGCTCCCTCTCACCCCAGCCCCCTCCCTCTCATCCAAGCTCCCTCTCACCCCAGCTCCCTCTCACCCCAGCTCCCTCTCGAAAGATGGAACGACACCGTGTCACACACCTCGACAAGGCGCTGTGCTCAAATTGAGTTGCAGCATGATTTGTTTGTAAAGGGGAGAGGAGAGTGGTATATTAGGAGGATGGAGCAGGAGCTGGTTCGCTTTCTTTTTTTTATGGTGTGCTTGTGAAGCGTTACACCTGTTCTGATACGGAAGACTGTATGTTACTGGAGCCTGAATAATCTGTTGTCATGTTAGCCAGGCCCCTTGATCTTAAGCTTCTACCTACCCCATCCATTCAGCCCACCACAGTACTCCCCCAGTCAGACAGCAGAAGACAGAGAGGCAAACTGAGGTGGTGCCTCGATTTCCACCATTCACTAACATTTGCCCAAAAGGTCAGATGGCCTATTTTAGAAATGCCCCCAGTGAAAATCAATGGGCAAAACGAGTATTCCTTTTTTTGTTGTTGTTGGGTCTGTGTGTGCTCTCTCTGATCCTCCGCTGAGGCAGAAGGGGAGGCTCTGCCTAAACATCAGGTCCTCTCTGCTGATGAAAGAGAGAGAGGGGGGGGGATGAGGGGAGTGAGAGAGGAGAGGGGCAGTATAGATACATCACCATGTCAGACACACAGACACACTGCGGCCACAGATTCATCATCCCAACCCCGTCTGCAGGCGTCTCTGGACAGAAGAGCTGAGAGGAGACGAGAGTAGAGAAGAGGAGGTGGGTGGGGAGGGAGGTGGAGGGGAGGGGAGAGGAGTAGGAGGAGGCGGAGGAGGAGAGGAAAGGGAGAACGGTCAGGTGGACATAAAAAGCATTTTCTACCTGGCCGGTGTCTGTCCCTGACCTTCTATATGCCCTGCCCATGCCCTGCCCATGCCCTGCCCATGCCCTGCCCATGCCCTGCCCATGCCCTGCCCATGCCCTGCCCATGCCCTGCCCATGCCCTCTCAGCTCGATCTCACACTCTGACATCACCGTCTCAGGAAGCTCCGTTTACCCTGATCAGCTGGAAGGTGTCGAACAGAAGCACAAGAGACGTTTAGAGAAAAACCATAAGGAAACCTTTCCCTTTTTTAAGGGTGTGATTTCATACTGATGATCGCCGCCTCTTAATTTTCTTCTTTTCTATTAAACCAGTAAGGGAATGCAGGTCACTGATGTTTCAGGCTATGGCTTTAAGAATCTAATTTGTGGAACGCGATAAATAATTTATAGTAAATGTGTTATTGGAAAAGCTCAATTATATTTAATCCACCACATGCAATGGCATGCTTGAGCGCTTGAGCCTCGTTTGAGCTTTTGTAATTCCCCCCCCAAAAAAAACATTATTTACATAATTGAAGTAGTTGGAAAATAGGTTAAAAACTTATAACACCATTTGTGACAGTGAAGGGGAGGAGTCTGAACAGGAAGTGCAACTGGTGAGTTTAGGAAATGACTGAGGATGCCTAAAATCACAACCTTAATAGCGGTGCCGCTCGAGCTTTTTCCGTGCCATTCCTTCACTACAAACCTCTGTAATGTGGCTCTATGGATGAATGTCCTGGTGCCTACAGTAGTAGAATATCGTAGCCAGGGTTGGGAGAATCCACTCGTGGTTGTTCCAGCATTTACAAATGACAGTGGGCCATCACAAGCATGGCCGAATTCACGCGGGGCATGTGGGTGGTGGTTGGGGATGGGTGTGTGATGTCTGCTCCCCCTCCCTCCCTCATCATCCATCCATCCATCCAACCACTCTTCCAGATCCGTGTCCTTGCAGCCATGCTCCACTTTTCGCTCAGAGTGATTCCAGACTCAGAGCTGTCCAATGGGAATCTCTCAGCTTTTTGTTAGAATAATTTTCCTCAAATATTTTTTTCTCCTCGGGCGTTCCGAGTGTTATTTATTTATTTTCGCCTCGTTTGCACACCAGGATCGCATGAAATGTCTTGAACCGCACTGCAATAAAATCCTGACCCCATTCAACTCTCAACCTTGCCAGCCTCCAATTAAAGACAGAGGCGTTGGATGTCCTGGATGGATGCATAAACATCAACTCATTGCTGGGATCTGGATTGACTTCTTGAGTCCAATCAGCATCAACATGTAGAAACAGTGGTCATAGTTTTACATATTTGTCTGAACGCTATCCAGCACGAGGAAGCGCTAACTGGCATTAGGCTAGCACACATGTTATCAGCGGTGGCTTGAAGGTCTAGCTAATGTGCTCCAGGACACAGGTTCGTGACTGCCCTCTCATCCTCCACATGTGACCCTGTAACACGTAGCCTGTAAAACGCCCGCGCACCAGCCCCCCCGCCACCCCCCAAACAACAACCGCGGTTACACAGTGCTGGAACCTTCTGCCAGCAGGACAGAGGCTTACTAAATAGCATGCATTAGCGCTCGTGCATCTGCGGTTCGGAGGTCTTTAATGCTGTGACCTCTCAGAAATGGTGTACTTGTTCGAGGCACTCTTCCTTTATTAAACATGTCCTTTGGGGACCCCTGCCTAGCGGGCTGAGTTCTCCATCAGCTCTTCCCAGAGTTTTCAGCGTTGGCTCTTGCTCAATCTGTTCAATCTGTTGATTGATACTCGTCAGTTCATGTTGTGTTGGCGTCGAGGCTAACTGCATGAACTGGTCCTCATACGGGCATATATCTGATATGCACATGTCTTTTCGAATTCTTTTTTTTTACATTCAACGTTGAAGCGTTTCAACAATGCTGTTTGAGGGAGATCAAAGTGGATTTATTTAATTATTAATTTAATTATAACATAATAAAGATCTGTTTTGAAGTCTCTGTATGCAGGCTACTAAATAGTCCACTCCGGCACTATTCTTTATTTGTTGCTTTGTTGTCGGTAGTTTCAACTTTTCATAGTCCCCTCCCCCCTCTTCATCTCCCCGAGACATTACGAGGAGGAGAGAAGAAGAAGCAGGCTTTTAAAAATACCTTTGGTGTTCCTGTGTGTTTTCGCATATTACAAAGTGCTGTAATGAGAAAGAAAACAACACAAAAAGGAGATATGGCTCCGAGGGAGATAGCAGCGCGTCTTCTCTGTGAACGAGCCTCTAGGACCACTTTCTCTTTGTGCTGTGCTACCACTCCTTGGGACTCCTGCGACGGGGGAATTGAGTGTACTGAGCTACGCTCGTGGCGAGGTGCCAGCCAGGCAGCCAGCCTCCCTGCCTGGGATGAGAGGGAGAGGAGAGGAGGCAGGAGGCAGGACACGTTTCAATTAGGAAACAAACACGGCGCGCGCGGGAGAGAGGGGAGGAACAGGCTGGGACAGGGCGGCCGCGCCAAAACTCCTTCACTCCCTCTCACCCTTTTGACCCCACGCCCCCCCACACACACACTCAAACACACACACTCTTATGACTTCTCCACCCCCCCTCCCCCCCACACAAACACACACACACTCAATCACACACACACTCTAACACACCTGCACACAATCGTCCACTCTCTGATTCCAGGACTATCGTTTTGTACGGAGCGGCTTGGGGTGGGGGGGAGGGGGGGGGTAGCGGGGGTCTTTGTGAGGTGATGCTAAGTGTGCCAGCTCTGCCCGCATGTTTCCATTAGATTGTCATGTTGGCTAATTAGCGAGCGGCAGCATGATTCACCTTGTTAATTAGAAGGACTTGCACACCACGGCCCTGCGGGCTGAGGGAAAGTGGAGCCCGGCCTCAGAGCCTGCAGTCGCCCGCTGCCTGTGAAGATTCTCCTCTCATCTACCTTCCCCACTTTTCTTCCCTTTTTTTGATTTGGAAATGAATAAATCATCGGGACCGTCCTCTTAGAGTGTGAATATCTGAGTTCATCTTTTACCCAGATGCAAATTAGACCTGATCAATGGAAAGGTGACGAGCAGCCGAGCAAACTGTTAAAGAAAGGAGAGAGGGGAAGAGAGAAACGGGGGGAGAGAGAGAGACAGAGACAAGACTGCTAGCCCAAGCACGGTAGCATGTAGAGAGACAAAGCAAAAGAACATTTAAAGTCTGAATTTTCCCTTAGATAAGCATTATTTTTAATGATCTCCCCTGTTTCGGCACTCTCTGTGTAATGCCTTTAATATGCTCATCTGTTCTTCTACCTTGTATGTTCTAGTCAACACTATACTATTAAAGACTATTTCTACAAATGTTTTTCTGCCGCATAATGGCTCTGTGGGTAGGTTTTGACTGTTTTAAATACAACCTCGACACAGATTTTATACAATCTTTTATAAACAGTCTTTTAATTTCTGCAAATAGGTTTCAAATGAATAGGAAGCTCAGGGTCATGATAGTGGCACTCACATAATGACCTTAGCCCCAGGGAGAGCTGAAAGCTCAGAATAATTGGTGGTTGGCACTGGAATCTGAGCTGACGTAGCCTTTGGAGGGAACAGAGTGCAACACAGCCAAGACCCGGAGGAGGGCTGCGTGGACACAAGTAACACATAGGAGTGCAAAAAGATTTAAGCTTCACGACTTCTATGATGTCGGCTTTTAATGGTGCCTCCTTTTTTCACATTCTGGGATTCTTCGAATACATTTTTTCATTGATTTACCTTAGAACCTTCAAATAATGCTAATGTTGTGGTAATTATGCATAACTTGCATTAACCATTATTTGCTATTCAGTCTAGAGACTTGTATTTGTACAGCTTTTTTTGTACAATACTCTGTGTAAATATAATTTACATCAGCAACATGGTTTTTACATCGTGCTATGGAAGATCTGCACTGTGGAAGCCTGAACGTGTGAAATCAACCTGTGGGTTCTACTACTGCCATAGCAACCTCTTCCCACATCAGCGGGGTTAAACATGGGTTAGACACGGCAGATAGGTCGACACATTCGGGGTGTACTGAGAGGATACGAGAGGGGGGGGGGTTTACAATATGGGCTGCCCAGCCTCTTCTCCCCCAGCTAACTAACTACCAGGCATGGTAGATGAGAAAAAAGCCTTGCAGCGGTGAGCTCACAGATGTTCACGGAGCTGGGACAGACTGGCTCATGCACGAGCTGAGAGTGCGCTCTGCTGCTGCTGGTGTCAGGGGGATAAAACACATGGATGTAGCCGTAGAAGGAGTATCACACACTATCTCATACACACACACACACACATTCTCTCTTTCTTTCATAGACATACTGGCTATCTATCCCTCTCTTACACATACACAGACACACATATACACACACATGCGTGCTCTCTCTATCTAATATACACATTGTGTCTATCTCTCCCTCCCTCTCTCTCCCTCTCTCTCTCTCTCTCTCTCTCTCTCTGTGTCATGCGCACACACTCATGGCAGCCTGGTCTATATAGCTAGTTTCCCTAAAGGGTTTTCCTAAAGGGTTTTCCTGCTGTGCCCCCTTGGACCAGGTGGGGTGAATGGGGGGTGGGGTTTGGAAGGGTGGCAGAGATGGACCCCCTGCCCTGCCTTTTTGTTATTCCCTTTTGGAGGCCCCCCCCCGGGGGTTGTCCGTGACGTCAGGACTCCGTGTTCCGCTCCACCAAGGACATCTGTCTGTAAGCGTCTGGGGGGCCGTGAGCACAGCCCCGGGCCAGTCGGGAGAGAGACAGCGAGAGAGGGAGAGAGAGAGAGAGAGAGAGAGAGAGAGAGAAGAAGAGGGAGAGAGAGAGGGAGAGAGAAAGCCTTTGTTACAAACCTGCATAGATAGAAAGCGTCAGGGCGTCCATCATGGAATCCTCTGCTCCCCTCTCTAAGGGCTCAGTGCTCTGGGTCTGTCTGTCACCGTTCCACACATTTTTGCGTCATACGAGAATGCAGGGTCGTACATGGTGGTGAAGTGGACAAAAGGAGGGATTTTTGTTTTGATAGGATTTGACACTTGAAGGGCATTTTCAGCAAAGCAGGAAATTATTCAGAAAAAGCAAGAGTGACTGATTTAACAATTGGAAAACTGCAGTCAATCGGACATGTCTTAAAAAGACAAACATTTACCTTCACTGAATACACATTCATTTATTCATTGTTGGAATTGTTTTCAACATCAGCTTTAGAGTGTTAGTCTGACTGTCACACGTGTTCATTGTAAATCTGTAACACCAGAAGTTCACACCTCTAATCTAGAAGACCAGTCATTGATTCAAGTTTCTATTCAGGAGTTTGCATTACATCTCAGATATGTTCTGCTTCTCCTGACCTTTGTAAATAATTTGAGTTTACAAGTCTCATTCCCTGCTTCCAAAGGGCATAGGCTGACTACTTTGAGGACTGGTATTTAAGAGACTTGGGAATACTTATCCGCAGACATTGATCCAACGTGGCAAATGTATGTTTGTTCTAAATTGTTTTTCTTTTTAAATACTCAGTATTGTTTTCTCATCCGCTGTAGCTCCAGTTTTAAGAATCCCTGTCAATGTTGGTTAGGATACTAGTTATGTAGCTTAGCCCAGTCTAACCCTGGGGTCTAGTCTGGTCCAGCCCAAGTCTGGTCCAGCGCAGGTCCGGTCATGTCCGGCCCAGGTCAGTAGTCATCTGAGGTGGCCCGCCTAACCCATCTCTGTGGCACCAGGACCCCAGATTGAGATCAGTCTGTGAGCATCAGTAGCCTCACTCGTAACGGGAAACGCAGACTGTAGGGTTACAGATGGTGAAATGAGGTCTGCATTCATCATGCAGCCATAAATCTGAAATGCAGGCAGTGGCTGCGGGCGCAGTGAGCCCATGCCTGGTGCCAACTGCCAGCCAGCGACGCCGGCATCCTGGTGCCATCAGTGAGATAGCAGACCCTCACTCTCTCCTTCCTCTCTCTTTCTCTCTCCCTCTCTGTTTACTGTGCTGCCGGATCCTTTCAGGTCAAGCCTGGGGAGTTTTTTTGTTTGTGGCCAAGCCTAACAGGGTTGACCGTGATAACAGTGAGCCATGCAGCTGATAGCTGGACCGGGGCTATGAACATTTCCACATGCAGCAGCATCTCGCTACAGTGGCTGTTCTAGCATCTGTCATTAGCGTAGCGCTGCCTGACTTAACACCTGAACACTCCTCGAAATCACTCCCCCCGAACCTGTACTCGGGAGGGGGGTTGAGACTCTTGCCTTGACGCCAGGTTTGGAACAGTTTGTGTAAAATGGTAGGAGGACTTTAACTGTGATGGAAAATGCAGGGAACCAGCAATAAAGTTTGGCTGGGTTTCTGGTGCGCTAGTACGACTGTCCTCCACCCCTCCTTTCTACTCTATGTTGTCAGCGTGTTTGAATTTTGCTGAATTTCTGCCATGCTATATGTGAAGTGGCAACACCCTAAAGGGCGCACCTCGCCGGGGGCATCCAGAAAGAAAGAAAAAAAGGGAGACAACTGCTCGCACATTTTGGATCAGGGGTTTGTAAACCAAAGCAACCTTTTACAGAGTAACCATCTAAGAGCAACATGAACATTTCCCCTGATCAGACAACAACACATGCACACATGAACAAAAGCACGCACGCACGCACACACACACGCAGAGAGGGGTAACATAAAAGAACATGAAAGACATGAAAGAGCACATTGATTGGCCCTGTTCGCTTCGACCCAGGCCTCCCCCCTATTGGGCAGACAGGCGGGTGGGCAGGCATGTGGGCTGCGGCCAGGGTTGATAGGCACGTGTGGTGTGTGTGTGTGTGTGTGTGTTTGAGGGAACGGGCTGACGCCCTCTGTGCCATCCCCTGGGGGCCTCACACGTCCGCCCAGCAGAAAGGCCAGCTCCCAGCGACGCTGACTCCCTTCAGCCCCGCGGCCAGACATGACATTACCTCGGGCTACGCACACACCCACACACACACCCACACACACACGCATGTACACACATACACAGACTTGACATTACCTCAGGCGGTGCCTCGCCATCACTCCCCCCTTTTGCCCATCACAAACTGAAAAATCACCACAGACCATGTGACCAGGCAGCACCGGTGACATGAGCTCTGCTAATGGCTGACAACAAGCTGCCATTTTGTTGCTGGGGGTTTTGGGGAGGGAGGCAGAGACATGAACGGAAAGGAGGATGTTAGCACAGTGTGTTTGTAACACTGTAGAGGTGTGTATGGAGGAGGAGAGGAGGTGGACAGAGACCTGTAGGTTACGAGTGCTCATCGATTAAGAATGTGTTAAACATGAGTCTGCAATGACAGGCGAGATAGAACTGAATATTTCTGAATATGTCTTGGTAATCATATGCGGCGCTGTCAATACTACCTAGCTGCCTGAAGACTTCTTCGTTTTCCCTTTGTGTTACGATGAAATGTTTTTGACCCATGAAACTGGGAAGTTTGGGGACCAGCCTGACATGTGTCTGGTTGTGTTTCCCTCCTCAGATGCAACAACAGGAGCTGGCTCAGACGAGGCAGAGAGACGCCAACCTGACAGCCCTAGCCGCCATCGGACCACGCAAGAAACGCAAGATGGACTCTCCGGGCTCCACGCCGTCAGGGGCAGAGGTAACCACACCCCTCCATTTACAATCTGCTTTAAAGGTGGCATTCAGGTTTTATGGATACTGAGAGTAATCGCAGTTTGCGCTGCTCCAAAATGACGAGGAAATAAAAGAAAACAACATGGCCGCCTGTCTTCCCAGATAAGGATGTAGAGCTCTGACAATATCACATTTATGTACACAATACAAATTTAACTGTGCAGCTGTGAATATGAGCAACTCAAATCCCCCTTTTAGCAGTGGAGTTTGTCTGACTGACTGCGTGTTGTCTTGATCTTATTTGGCTCCTGTGAGCTGGCGTGGCGGTGCTGGGACATCGTGTGCCGCCCTCTGACCCGTTGTACTCAAGCGTATTCATCTACAAAGTGAATAAAGATGAGCTAATCCGAAATCTACGATTAGACTCATGAGCCAAAACCTTTCTCAGAGGATTTACAAGGATGAGGAGAGGTGGGGGGTGTAGCTTATTTTGTAAAAGGGCACTTTTCTTGGTTTGTTTAGTGTTTCTGGGATTTGGAAACATCATTGTGTTCTTCCTACCAGACGGTCGTAACTGGAGGAACCTGTTGTATATGAGCCCAGGTTTATCTAATAAACCACTCTCCAAACCTCTGTTTGCTAACAGAAGGAAGATGCTAGGAAACAGGTCTGTCATACATGAAGCAATATCCACACTGACAGGGCCTGAGCACGCCGACTCATTCCCATATGACTTGGCCCGTCTGCTGGTAATTAAGATGAGTTATGCCATTATAAAGGGAATGGTCTGGGGGTTTTTTTTTACAACAGCTTGAGTATCACATTTCTTCCAACACAGGGTCAGGCATTAATTCATTCACGGTGGCTGTAAACACAGATTTTCTTTTTTCACAAAATGTCTCGACGATTCACCGACAAGAATTCTGAGTAATGCTGTGGGTGAATGTGATGAATGTAAAGCAGAGTTTCATATTCTGAATGTCAATTGGTCATTTTAATAACCTGCTTATTGGGTTGTGTCTTCACATCATTCGCTTAGTTGCAGTCTGCTTCGGCGGGAGCATAGCAATTCGCCGGGTACAAAAAGCATAAATAACAAAATAAAAGCATTACTTCTGGTCCTTGAGTGCTGTGCCAACCTCTTTCACTATGTTTTACCCTGATCGCTTTGTGAGACCACCCTCCCTACCCCCGCCCTCTTCCCCAAGCATCTGAGAAGAGAAACACAGTATACTCCCCAAATACCACAGTCACACACAAACTAAACATCCATCCATCCTGATCCCATTTTTTTGCACGCCGTACACGTATAATTAGAGAGGAATCGGGGGTTGAGAAGGTAAGGAAAGTTAACCCCCGCCCCCCCGCCCCCCCCATCCCAACCCCTTGTGAACGATTGCAAGCGGAAGGAGGAAGGGAGGGGGAGGAATCTTAACTTATTTTCACTTCATTTTCACCTCCTCACATTTCTTCATTTCACATGGACTGGAAAGTGCCCGCGGCGTTCTCTTTCCCTTCTCCAGAGCAAAGTGAATGTGACTTTTCTAAGGGGGGTCACAGGATGCCTGCAGGCCTGTGGGTGTTACTGGACTGTTGCCGGCTCTCAGCTTCACTGAGGGGCTTGTCATAGATTTCATCTCCACAGAAATGAGCCGGGGGGGGCCTGGCCAGGAGCGCAGGCAGCAGCCAGAATTATGAAGGGCCCACGCTGATTATTTCCCTCTGACATCGCATCCTGAGCTCTCCGCATTAATCCTAGACAAAGGCAGCCCTTCAGTGCTACGCCAGAGCTCAAATTAGGGAGAGGGAGGGAGTAGATAATGACCTTCTTGAGATCCTGCTATGTTAGCAAAGCTCCTGTTGAAACCACCCCTCTTTTCCTCTCTCCTCCATCTCTTGATCCCACCTCCTCTTCTCGTCCTTTTTTGCGTTCTTCGACCACCCTTCCGCTGTGTTCTGACCGTGACAGAATTCAGGTGACACAATTTTGGTACATGTTTTTTTTTCTCTTCTTCCTTTCCCTCTATTTGATGGTGGCTTGGCCGGGGCCTGTTCCTGGACCAGGACTGCCCAGGGCTGTGAAACTGATAGCCAGTCCAGACTGGAGAGCCTGTCTCCTGCCAGATCTGGTCTGCAGGAGGGAACAAAGGGGGCCTTACAGGGCTCCGCAGGGCGGATTAAGCTGAGGGAGCCAATGAGAGGGGTCGCTCGTGGGGGCAGAGGAGGGCCTCGGCGTGGCCCCGCCGGTGGGTCACACAGCACAGGCGGGGGGGTCGCAATACACACACCTTCATCACGCATACACACACACACGCACACACACGCACACATCAACCCCCCTCAGCTCAGCACGCGTTGACTTTTGAAGTGCAGTACAAAGCCAGTGGGCTTAGATGGAGAGAAGGATTGAGGGAGGATGAAGTGGTTGGATGAGAATCTTGGATGAGAGAGAAAAAGAGGGCAGGTGGAGGTGAAGATGATGTTGTCCATTTGACTTTTCCTCATTAGAGACCAAGAGGGCTCTGGCTTTAATATTACATGCCATTGCATGATATATTGTCGTCAATATAGTATTTTAGTATTTTATATTGACTTTGTGGAGATAATTGTGTTGTGATGGTGTCCACTTCAAAGTGATTTAAGGGCTCAGTGTTTCAAGGGTGAGAGTGTCTTTGTTAGGGGAAATCCTCCCGAGTGCAGTTTAACACGAGGTACAGGTGAGTCTCATCTTTCAGAAGCAGAGTGCTTCTCCTCACAGGAGAAGGGTAGGCCCCGTGGTGTAGAGGCTCGACTCAGAGCCCTGAAACCTCTTTGACACATTTACCAGCCTTGAGATACCATGCAGCCACTCAGGCCATTTATCACATCAGAGGACTTCTCTGTCGGCGTAAAACAACAATGGCCCGGTCACATCCAACTGCACTGCCAGTCTATGTTCTCTACCGAGGCGCAATGTCTGGAGAAAAAAAACAAAGTAGGCTGGAGATTTAATAGCGAGTGGTAATTTTTCCATTTGAATTCATTTCACCTTCTTACTTTGAGAGTGTAGATCAGAAAGAGGGAGTGAGGCAGCCGAATGAGAGGCATGGGGAGAGTGAGGGGGGAAAAGCACAAGGAAAACTGATGCCCTTTCCTCCAGCGAAATTAACAGGAATCACGTGGAAAACAATCTGAGCTTCCAATGAAAGGGGGAACCATTAAAATTTGCCCGGAGCTATGGACTGCACCCAATATCACTAAAGCTGCACTCACTACAGATGTGGAGGCTGGCTCGCAGGCAAACTATGCTCTGTTCTATAGCTACAATTAAAATCAACCTCTCTGCCAAAAAATAGGAGGGGGGGGGGATGGGGAGGAGGGGAGGAGAGAGAAAGGCAGACATAGAACATCAAAGACAGATTGAAATGTGTAGTCAGTAATAAGAGTGGTCTCCAGGCCCCGCGGTTCTCCACGGTCCCCTTGTTAATGAGAAATTTTGACCTCTGGTTTGTAAGTTAAACTTGTAATCTCAGTTAATGAAGTAAATCAATCCCAACTTAGAGTGTGCAGTTTTCGACCATCTCCGTTCCCTCCCTCACCCCCAATCTTCTCGTCCTCTCTCTCTCCCTCTCTCTTCTCCCTCTCCTCCTCTTTTTCATCTCTGCTCCTCCTCCTTCCTTCCCTCTCGATGCGCCGGCGACCCTGCGAGGAAACGGACAGACAAACAGGAAACCCTGGGAGCATCGAGGTCTTACAGCGGGGCGGGGCAGAGAGCAGGAGACTGGGCCGTCTGTTTGGTTAAGACGTAAGACAGGCCAGCTGTGTGGTTACAGAGAAGAAGAAGGGTTGCGGGAGGGAGGGAGGGGGGGGGTGTGCTCGTCATGATATCCACCGCCATCCCACCTCCTTCTTCTCCCCTTCCCTCAAGCCCCTCCGTCCAGTGAGACTTCCACTCAGAGTGGAGGGGAGGGAGCGCAGCCTCTCTGCCCCCTTACCCTCTCCTCAACACGGCCTCGTCCTCTGGGGCGGGTGGGGGGCTGATTTGGGCGTTCTGCCTCCTCTATCTGGGAGGGAGGGCTTCTATTTGATCTGCTGGGTACATGGGCATTGACCTCGCATTGGCTGTCCTTTCAATCTCCAAGTCATATGTGTGGAGGGAACCTGGAGTGGAGCCCGCATCTCCATGTGTAGCGCTATGGTATAATGAGCCTGTGTGGGTTCTCAGCACATGCTACATAAACATGATTGAAGAGGGCACAGAGAAGCTGTTATCGGTTACGCAACATCGGGGAGATTATAATGTTAGTTTGACTTTCTTTGTCTCGGGGCTGTTCTCTTTTTTCGAAGGCGAGGACAAAGAGGAGTCGAGCCTTAAGAGCAGTTACAGGAGCGCGCTGGAGCGCTGCCATGTTCTCTGAGCTCTCCCAGAGTTCACTCCGCCAGCTTCCCCCCCCTGCACCGTGCAGAGTGTGATGCTGATGCACCACATCGGTCATATGGTCAACAGGCTAAAACATTTAAATGGGAAAAGATACTCCAGTTCTCAAAATGTGTTTGATTCCACAGCAGATTCGAATCAGAGGTACTGAACTGTGAGGGACTGCGGAACAACTGTTGTGTATTTGTGTCATGTTTCTTGAATATGTATGAGTAAATACACGAGATATGAATTGACGAGATAGCCGTCGTGCATGGTTTGTTTACTTTGGTATAAAACTGTCAGGCCACATCAACGTTTGGATTTTAATTCCCTTAAAAGTGGGAAATAGGGCAATAGTGAGGTCTGTGAAGGGTTAAATAGTTATGAATCATGGTGTGGAAGATGTAACACTGCATGCCTATCATAGACACATGCCTATTGGAGGAACAAACATTAGGAATGACTAATTATAGCATGGGTCATTGAATGTCAGCGCCGTAGGAGTTATTTAAGGTTTCCTTATTTTCACAAAGTCAAAACATTTCTGCTGGAAAATGTTGGAAGTTATGTGTATACATGACAACAATGAAATACAATAGTGCCCAGTTCATCTTTCAAAACAAAATCTTGATACCAAACTACAAAACTAAAACTATTAATATTATTAAACAACACTGTAAAGCTAGCCAATATGTAAGTGAATTTGTTTGTTCTTGGAAGCTGGTTGCTTGGTAAGGTACGCCTGGAGAGAGGAAGGTGGTTGCTGCGGTAACAGACTCCCTGAGGTCTGTTTCCTGTCCTGCTTCACTATAGAACCTCTCCATGAGGGGTACTACTCACAGGACCCTCCTCTGACCCCTTGCACCAACCTGCTCCAACATGCTTGTGCACACACACACACACACTCACACCAGGGGGGTATTCCAGAAAGCAGGTTTATGACACACCCGGGTAAGTTAACTCCCCAGCTGACACCCAGCTGGTGGGTTAACTACCCGGTTATGTTGCATAACCTGCTTTCTGAAATACCCTCCAGCTCCACCAAGTCAGGTTAGGGCTCATAATAACCAACTCTAAGTAAATGTTTCCAAGAAAAGATATGTCAATAAGAAATAGCAGTTAGAGTCAGTAACTTCATGCCCCAGAGCATAGGAGATCCTATCGGTTAGAGGGAGCAGGGAGAAAAAAGACAGTGCTGTCAGGTTTTGACAACATCCGGCACGTCAAATGCACCAGTTGGACCTGTCTCATACTGTAGACCTATGAACTCGTTTTTCTCATAGCCTGTAAATGGCCACAGTTTAGTGTTTGTTCGAGTTCAAAGGGATCCAAAGCGATAGGCCTGTGTGCGTGTGCTTTTCTTACCTTGGCAGTCTGCAGACAAGTGGAAACCGTGTGTAAACTGTAGGAGTGAGTTGTCAAAATATTCGATGAAACACGACCATGGCAGTTGGTGTGGTTGCACAATGTTTGAGTTATCCACTTAAGAGAGCGAGATCTGTTTCCATCTTTGTTGAAAACAACATCTCTGTTCCCCTTCTAGAAGGTTGCCTCAACTATAATTATGAATGTGTGTGTGTGAGTGTGTGTGAATGTGAGTGTGTGTGTGGATGCAGGAGACTTGGCTCTGTCTAGCGGGCGTTTGTGGAGCAGTGGTGCGAGGTCTTGGCCTGTTTAGCTGTCTGGACAATAGGACACTGTTTAGAGCTTGGAATCTGGCCATTGGTCCTAGGTGTGGCGTCCACTACTGAGTTGGTCAGCCAGTTTTCTTGGCCCTGTCAGGCCAAGCCAAGGGAATGGGGAAGTTCAGTCCAAGCTGTGCTGTTCAGCCTTAAACGATACACCAACTTCACATGCCTCTTTATTTTAATTAGAACTAGACCCGTTTTTTGTGGATTCATGAAATGATCTGATATCTTTGTGATATTCATAAATAGATTTTACATTCATATATGTACATACATGTGTGTATTTGTGCTAATGCTGTAAAATAATCGTTTAGATAAGAAACTCTTATATTTCCATATTCATGGTGAAACAGTGATCCTCCTCGTCTCTGCCTTTAAAACTTTGCCCTGAAATAATGGTTAAATATACAGTTTTGACAACAAAGTTGAGCCTCGGGCACTTAAAAGATACCCATCTTAAAGAAATTAATTACCTCCCTTGTTAATCTTGATATAATTAAATTTCTGAAGAATGAAATTTGCTGCAGTTTTCTGCTCTGCGTTAGTGCCATGGAGACGGGGCGATAATGGCTGCTTCTCCATCCTCCTGTCCAGGGAGGCAGGGACATGGGGACAGCCTGGCATCCTGGGTCCCGTACTGGGCGACGCCGTGCTGCGCTCCCCCTAAACCCCCGCTCCTCATCCCACGCCTCTACCACTCATAGGGCTAGAGAGAACCAGGAAGAACATCTCTATTACTGTACTGCCTTACCAGCTGTGTGTGTGCTTCCATGTGTGTGTGTGTGTGTGTGTGTGCTTGCATGTGTGTGTTCCACAGTCCTGGAGGAGCTGGGAGGGTCTCTAAATTGCATCATGGTCAGTGATAAGATGGCTACATAGATGGAGCTTGTGAAAGAGCACCCTCTGCTAATGAAGCCAGTGTGAATCTGCAGTGATCGGGCCCTGGAGAGCATGGAGTTCACCCCTCTCCGGCTCCCTTCAGGAGCTCCTGCATGTGTCTTTGTCTCACTTCCTGCCGTTATTTATAGTGCACCCCCCCGCTCACGCTGTTAGAAGAAGTGGTGATTGGTTTGTGCAGTGTAGCAGTGACATTAGTGAGGAAGCAGTGTTGTTCTTGTTACTATGTATTCAAGTTTGTTTTTCTTTGACTGTATTATTCCTGTCAGCTCTATTGTCGCTGAAAAGGTTTGAGCCTGGGGAGAGGAACATGGGGAAACGCTGGAAATGATCTTTCATTAAAAGCTGGCAGGGGGCAGGACGAAATACATAAAAACGTTGATGTAGGCAAAAGAAGTACATGGCAGAAATGCCAACATAAACATAGTTTTACATATCGAGATCTGCGATAGTGTTTTTGTCTTGCTATCCATAGTGGCTTCTACAGTACTGGAAAAAGACACAGTTTACAAAAAACACTGTTAGTTTATCATTGTAGTCTTTAGTTAAGTACTTTTGTCAGTTTTTTTTCAGTGACTCGCTGTAATGTAGGACCACTGAACTAAACGCTATTACTTTTGAAGCGTATTCCTCAATGAACATATTACGTTAGAACATAGTTAAGTTAGTTGAGTTATAAAGTTCCTTTTCCAATTTTCTTGGATCTCAGCAGCCAGACTATAAGTTAGGAGGAGCATTCCTGAAGATGACTTTTAATTTGAAGGGCCTTTGGTCCCTCGCTGGGAAAAGCTTGATTAAAAAGAAGGGCACCATATTGTTTGCAGATGGAGGTGCTGCAGGAAGAGTCTAATTGAATTTATGCATTGGGATGCCAGGCCAGCCATGGAGCATCTGTCTGGCACATAGGGCTGCATGTGACTCTGGAAGAATGACAGGAATATCTGTCGTTCTCCACTGAAAGGCATTATATATTTCTAACACCAGGTACCAGTAACCGACTAGGTGAACAATTAGGCTGTGGCTAGTTCCATAGACTAATTCTCCAGTTTTCTTGTGAAAGTGAACTGTCATTTGTTTTCCCCACTCATGCGCTGGCTAGGTTATACCCAGTCCGCATACATTGTGTCTCATGTATACTGTATATTTACAGTGGTCTGCTTTGACCCAGATATTTCCTATACACAGCTATAATAAATGATGTATTTTATTCTCTAAACTATGCTTATCTTTTCAAACCTTCTAGGCCCTTCCCTGTTCTCGATGAACCCCCTGCTGTGAGAGACCGGCCCTCCTCTGTATGCTTTATCCCTCCCTTTTAACCTCGACCAACTATCAGTCCTCACTTCAGTCCGCGAGAGCGACATACACGCTGTTAATACGCCCCGATTAGCCTACCGCCACCACTCAAAGAACAAACTCCTCTTTTTACAAGCCGTTTGCATTGTTCGGTCGGAGCACATTCTGTACAATTGTTGCGAGATCTTCAATATGTTCTTTGTTGTTGTGTTATTTATTTTTTATCATGAAGAAACACAGCGTGGCTAAAATTAGCTTCAGAAAATGGTGCGAGAGAATAAACAAGCAGCTCCATTAGGGAGGGAGGGGGGGGTATTGGCTGGGTTGCCTCTCCTCATGGAGGCCCATTAAAAGTGGTAATGTCTGCCTGCAGCCCTGCCTCGGGGAGCAGGGAGAGGCCAGGGAAGGCATATTTCACATGCATCAGACACTGGAATTAAATAGACCAATGTTCCCTAAAAAGACTGAAGTACATCTCTTTCTGATGTGCGTCCCGGGCAAAAATTCATTGATCTTGGAATGTCCCTTGGCAATTATAAAATATTAAATCCAAGTCGCACTTTTCGGTTCACTTAAAAAAAACTTGCTGCTTTCCATTTGATTGAATTTAAGAAAGAAAAAAAAACGTGGCAATGGCTGGTCATAGGAAATGCTGCACTAATAATAACACTGAGATCATAACACCAATGCCTTGTTATGTCCCAGTATATTTTTTTCCTCCTAAACTTCTGATCATTAAAAAGAGGATATGGTATATTCACAGAAAAACAGACTAGCTCTTTACAGATATCTAACCCCAACACACTAAAGCATCAGAGTGGTTTTATCAAGCTGAGCAAATGACTGGAATCGCTGCACGGCGGGGCCTGAGCCCTGTGTGATATCTTCATTTCTGGAACACAAAGGCCCTCTCGCCCTCTAAAGCTTCTTCCACAACTCTGGGGACGACAAATATTTGTCAGCTGCTTTCCATTAAAGGTCTGTGGGCCCCGCGCCTGCCTCCATGTCCCCTCGTTGTCCTCCTACATTACAGAGGGGGTCTGCAGTTAATTGCCCGAATCGTTAAATTTAACGTTGATCTCAATAAATATATTCAGGCAGCTGTTTGACAAGGCACACAGTTCATTAGGCCCCTGTGCTTGTTTGTCGTTTCCCTAATTAAGATTTTGAATCGATCATTGGGTGCGTAATGTACGGTGTTGCCTGCCTTTTAAAGGGAGACTTGTTTCTGGGCTTAAAGCAGTGACATCCGCTCACTAAAGCTCTACCACTTAGCCCACTGACTGCAAAGGGAATTGCACATCCTGTGCTAATTAGGAAGCCCAATTAACTGTGAAATTCAGGCAGTTTTGACAAATAATCTCTGCAGAATTCAGACATCACCGTGTACGGTATTATCATATTCATCCTGAATGAAAGAAGAAGAAAAGAAAGAAAAAAAGACTTGTGATTCAGTAAGGCTCTTGACAACTGTTTGTTTTGCTTAAAGGTAATCATTTGTTGGGAGTATCCCACAGGTTTTAGTCTCTTTCACATCTATTTCCATTTTGCCCTCTAGGATTCAGCATTCATTTACTGTAAATGTTGGAATGAAACAAAACAGAAACACAGATATATCACAGAGAACTTCAGTGATATTGGCCTCTGAGAAATGGCCATTATGGTCTTGGAGTAAAGAATCAAAATAAACAGACTGATTGCTCCTAAAGTATGTTAGAGGGAGTTATTACCAACCATGGCTGAGGTAGAGCTGTTTGTGCAGCCACTTCTGACCACTTCTAAACATTGTGGTTGGAGATACTGGGGTTAATCCAGCAGGGTACAGATAGCCACCCATCCGAAACAAAGGATTGCCAGAACCAGAGAATGTCTATGGTTTTTGTGTCTCATTCCACATTTGATTCATTATCACATGTATATTTTAGATTGCATCAATTATGTATTTGTTGGACTAATGAACGATCTTGTCTGATAGAACTTGGGAGAGTTGTGAATAGCCGGATTTGGTCTTGTGTGCGTGCGTCAGTGTGCTGATTACAAGTCGTGTCAGTTCAAAAAATGTTCCAAGCTTTGCTGAATAGGCTGTGTGGGCCTTTGTGTGTGTTTATATACACACAGAGACGGAGAGGGAGACTTGGTCCTGGATCAACCTATATCAGTACAGTGTACTCTGCACTGTGTACAATGAGTGTGTGTGTGTGATCCAACCCATTGACAAGCATTAACCAGGCCCCTCCAATATATTACCTGTCCGCACCATCCGGCCTGCTTTATAATTGGGCACAAGGTGCTTGGCACTAAGCTTGCAGTGTTTTGATTATACAGCTTTTACAGCAAGACTCCATTGAGTAGAGAATGCAATGGCTGTGGCTGTGGCTGTGTGTATGCCGGTGCTGTTTGCATACCAGGCAGCGCTGGAGGTGTGTTTGTCGGGCGCCGACGGGCGCACCAGCAGCTGCCCGCCCCAGGTGCAGGAAAGAATCAAGCACTTCCTTTTACAAGAAATGTAATTATTATGGCAGACAAGGGTGTGGGTTTTAATGCGAGTCAATATGTAGATAAGCTTTATACATACACACACAGCCTGGGAAGCAGCACTGCTGTGGAGCAGGTTTCCACAACGCCGTGCAGGTAAGGAGGAAGCCTTTGGGGCTCGTTGAGGAACGACCTGTTGGGAGGAATACGCCTCGGAGGAAAAAGTGAGCAAGGCGGGGTTGGGAGAGGACCGGTGAGCCGCAGTAACCGAAGAGAAGTGGCAGTTACTGGGAGAGTTCACATCCGGCTCCTCCTCCGGACCGTTTGATTAGTCAGACATCTGTGACTTCTCCGCTAAAGTGGAGGCCTGTGTGCTACTGTTTGAGCCTCTGTTCATTTCATATGAACCTCAGACTTGTAGCAGTTAAAGGCAGACGATCTTTTGTTGCCAAATATGCTACTAAAGTTTGGGTTTCCTTTTTCTGGGGCATCTCTATAAAACATAAGGCAGCGCTCTGCCCCCAGAAGATGAGACGTGGGATGTTAATCAGACCTGCTCTGCAGACGTCCCCCTGCCACTCACACTTAGCTGCCGCCGCTTCAGCAGGGGGGTTGGTGGCGGCAGCGCCGGGACCATGCGCGTCGCCGAGACGACGTCAAAAGGCCCCCGTTTATGTCAGTTTGAGATCAAGGGGTTCCGACTCTGGCGCGAACGCCGCGAATCCGATCGCTAATCTGCCTCACGTCTGCATACTCCCTCTGGTTCGGTGCATGGTCCTGGAAGTGGGACGCGTCACTCCTCGTGTTAAGGGCTCACGGAGGATCGTTGACAGGTCTGGGTGTGCGCGCTGTGCTCGAGGATCCGAGTGGGGCCACGGAGGGCCCCTGTCAGACACCGAGGAACATTTCGAATGATCAAGGCTACCGTGCTAAACGGTTTTGCTCGTGGATCCTACTGCTGGCACACTTGGACTTCTCCATATAGGTCATTAGCGGGTTGTCTTCACTTAGCCTGGTCATCTTTGATACTTCCCCACAGTGATTAGGGGGTTTTGTTCACTGGTTGTTGCTTGCGAAGAGCGATTCACAAAGACATCAAAGGGGGGACCGCAATCCCTCATTTGGCGTCTTCTAAGAACTTAACCATCGCGGCGCAAAAACACCCGCTTCCTTGATTATTCACACAGTCACCACCCTCTCATTCAACTAGAATTAAACATTTAAAACCACCAGAAATGACACCACCACACCATCGAAAGTAAAACGTGCTAAACCAACAAGGGCTCATTAGCAAGGTTGGAGCGGGAAGACAAGCATTCTGACTTGAGACTCATTACACTTTAGCCCATTTTAACTTTAATTGGGTTCACTTTATATATGAAACGCTTTTAATATTTAATGTTGAAAAGTTCCCCACAACTGATACTTTATGAAGTCATAGATAGTTGCTATAATAATTGCCCAGGTTAACTCGAATCTAAGAATGGTGGTCTTGAACATTCCCTACAAAACTTCAGAGAGAACCTTTTATTAGGCTTTTGGTTTGATCAAATAGTTTCATGTCCTACATTCCACTATTTATTTCACTAAAAAGGTTAATATTTAAAACGTGAATCTAGATTCAAAAACGTTTTATTTTATTTTAATTCTAACTATTCGGATTCACTTATAGTTTTTCAGATTACAGACAATAAAGCTTTTGAGACCATCTGTCAGGATGCAACTATGTTATTATATGTTAGTACAGGGACATAAATAGATTGTTTGTCTCATATTAGCTTCATAGCTAGCTAGTAGTTAGTCATCCAGAGACCAGCTAAAAGCCATGTAATTAAAGATTTTGAAAGAAATGTTATGGTAACCCCCCCTCCAACACACACACACACACACAATTCTGAAAATCTTTTGTTTCTCTGAGGTTGAAAAGAAAAGGGGGGGAATTGCCAAGATACAGTTTCCAGACAGGAAAGTTTGAAGTTCTTTGTTTGGAAGGAAGGTTCCGGGTGGTGCACACTGTTTAGCTTGGTGACCCTGTGACTGTCTTCTCAGGAATTGTGTGAGCAGCCCTCCAGAATAGTGCTCCAGGGTCAGCTTTCATCTTAGCTCTAACCTGTGGACTTTGAAACTCAAGGCAATGGAATTGCAGCTTTGTCAGTACACTACTAATTAGAAAATTCCTGACCTCAAGCAAGATGTTTTAATTATGTGTTGTGTCAACGAGTTTGCAGATTTAATCCACCGTTGATACACACACAAGTGTGCAAACTGTGTCGTCGCACTACACCACAAAGCAGCAGGAATTGTGTTGCGGGGGGACTTGTGTTAGGGCTATTTTTCTCCCTCTCTCTCTGCCCCTGTAACCTGGTGCCTCTCCTGCACCATGTTTGTTTAAAACCATCACATGCTTAAGTAGCCAAATTAGATGGCGAGTTAATTCGCCAGCTCGTGGAGAAGCTGGTCTGATTCGTGTTGGGCTCGTGTGAGGCTGAATAATGTGACAGGACCGTGCTGGGCGTGAGCAGTGTGGCTGTGAGTCAGTGTGGGGAGAGGCAGGAAGGGGTTAAACAGAAATTGAGCGGGGATGCTCGGGGCAGCAGTGCTGCAGAACATAGCAGTGTTCGTGCGAAGGCAAGTCATTTCCCGAAACACTGCAGACACATGGCCTGCGGCGCTCTAAAACCTTTGGAGACCAAAATGGCTTGCAGGAGTTAGAAGTAATAAGGTGTTTTTTTGCCTTCTTTCTCCTTGACTGAAATTCTGCACGGTTGCTATGCATTGCCATGGAGCTCTAGAGCTGTTTTTGTGTTTTATGTGGGTATTAAGATGGTCTGCGACTGGCCGTTTTGGAGATTTGTTGTTCTTTGGTCGTGGACCAAATTGAAGTTGTTTGTTTTGAAAGTAATTCCTTCATTTTTTATCATGATCAGAATGCCAGAGCTCGCTCTTTTCCTCTTTTGTTTACAATTTCAGTTTTCCCTCCCTGAAATTCATACAAGGACAAAGGAATTGGGTGAAATGGGCGGGTTTGCTTTGATTTACCTCAACATGGGTTCAACTCGCTGCTTTTTTCTCAATGTAGCCTACAACCATTATCCTAATAGTATCCCAAAGGCTTTTCCCCCAGAATAGGACCCCTCAGTGAGACCCTGTGACATGGACAAAGGGCGTCTGTGTCATGGCCTGAACAAAAACCTGCAGTATTAGTCCATCCTGGTCCTCCTGATTACTAGTGGACTATTCCAAAGCTTTTTCATCCTCCCGTCTGGTCCTGTTAATCTTAGCTGCCTCCTCAGCTTCAAAGAGAAGCTCCGGCATATAATCTGTGTACATACATCTGTGAATTATTATTCTAATTCTTTATACGTTTATTAGAGCTGAATAAACTCCACATCAAATACATCACTTGGGCGATGTCAAAAGGCCCAGGGCGAATCGGCCGACATCTGTTAACTCTTTTAAAATGGCCTCATGCAGCATGTCTGTGGGCGTAAGGGAGCGAGTGAAAGAGAGGAGGAAGGAGAGAGAGAAAGGGAGGGAGGGAGGGAGGGAGGGAGAGAGGCTCTCTGTTGGTGATTAATGGCGGCGGTAGAACAGGCGATGCAGGCCGGGCGTGGAGGGGAGTGGGACTGCACTCCCACGGCTGGGCTCCTCACTGTAAACAGAGAAGTCGAGAGGACTTGGAAAACGTTCCCCGTCTGAAATGCAGCGTAGAGGTGAACATGTGGGAAAGCTTTGTGTCCTGGCACACACTCAACCAGCCAGTTAGCCGGCCAGTCAGTCAGTCTGTGAGCTAGTCTGCTAGTTAGAACGCTAACGACTGTCGTTTATCAGTCAGCCAGCTAGTCAGTCAAGGAGAATAGAAGACATCTCCTTAGTTAGTTGAGCAGTCAGTAATCTGTGCTGAAGTGTACGTGTGTTATACGTGGGTGTGTGTGCACGAGGATGCGCGTACATGCCCGGGTGCACGCTATGTGTGCATGTACAGTGTGTGTGTGCTCTCCCCAGCCCGTGTGCACAGCAGCAGCCTCTGCTGTACGGAGCTCCGAGGAGGAGAAGTAGGAGGAGGAGTGCTGAGACAGCAGTCTAGGCTCTGCTGGGCCAACCAGCTCTGTATGCCTGGCAAAGTGGACCATTAACCCGCAGCCCTAAGGTGTGACCTGAGCCAAATTCAATATTGGCTCGGGCATCAAGGCCCAACTGCCACTCACGTTCAAACGTGCTGATCAGCAGGAAAAGACCCCAAATAATAAAGGCACTGAATGCAAATTTCTCAAGACACCTTGAAGCTTTGCTGCCACGAGACAATTAGAGGCAGGGAGTCAAAGTAGGTAGAGAAAGAGAGAAAGGGGGAGTGTGGTGGTGGTGGTGGGGAGGGAATAAGCATGCATTATTAATCAAAAGTACATTTAGCAAAGTGGGACCTAATTTTGGCCTAGTCTTCACCCAAGGTTAACAGTATTGGAAGATGAAGAAGACCATAACAGACGCCTGAATGAACACACTTAATATTGGTGAAGATATGCTACATTATTTATGCCTTATACAGTATATTGCCTACAGTCGGTATTCAAGATGTTGGTAAACATCCCTATGATGTCATTCCGATGGGTTGATGGATCATGTTCAGTGTTGTTTCAGGGGACTCTAGCCTGATGTAAATTGGGTGTTGTACGTCTCGGTGTGTGTGTGTGTTCCTTAGGGAGAGTGTGACAGTGTAGACTAGCAACTGGCCCATCGGCACTCGTGGGGGTTTGGAGGTGAGCAGTCGGGCCTTGTTCAGACACAATGTCCTCTGTTGCCTCCTTTCCACCTTCCCTCTCTCTCTCTCTCTCTCTCTCTCTCTCTCTCTCTCTCTCTCTCACGCTCTCCCCCTCTCTTCCTCCTCAGGTTCTCTCTCCTCTCTTGTCCCCAGCTCCAAACAAGTCAAATGTCTGAAGAGATGTATCGAGGTATCCCCGCGCGTTCTGTAGGATGGATATGTCGTATGACATCATGCCTCGGAGCAGCCGTCACAGATAAAATGACAGATGCTGTTTTTTGCCTCATGGATCTTTCTCGGCGAGGCAGAGTTTTGTGAGACTTTCATTTGTACGCCCTGTCTCTCTCTCTCTCTCTCTCTCTCCACCTTCCCTTGTTCTCTCCCCTCCTCTCTCTCTCTATCCACAGTGACCTTACAAAGACTGCCATTTTGTCATTCATTTAATTTGAGACACAATTACAGTGTAATTGCGAGCGACGGAAAAAAACGTGTCTGTTGACGTCTCGGCGTCCCTCCTAACTGACACTCAGCCATCTGCGGTCCTGTCTTCAGTCGTCTTTTTCCCCCCGCCTCCAACATGAGCCTCGACGTGCATTTGCGAGAGGCATCGGTCACCATAGATACAGACAACAACAGGCTGTGTGTTTGGCTCGCTGGCATACGTGTTGGGGCTTAATAAGGAGGCTGTAGAGGAAGAGAGCAGGCAGGGGTAAGTGAAGTCAGCATGGCTCCCTGGCAGAAGCCTGACCTTTCTCCCTGTATTTGGATCACTTACCCGGGCTGGGCCATGTCACTAAAGGAGATGAGGCATTCTGGGATGCTGCCGCAGCAGAGCTGGGGGGCAGCGATGTCCGGGGCTCGCGCCCGCATGTCCACTCTACATTGCCTCCCTCCTCTCAGAGCCACACGCCAGCGGCCACCCGCCCCGTCTGTCCAGGTGGATGGATGGATTTGATTGGTGGAGTCCGCAGCTCCGGCGCAGGGTGGTGTGTGAGTGGCAGTAATTGGCATGGCAGCGGGCAGGCCCATCTTTCACATGTGGTCAGTCGTGATTGGCCTGATGAGCCAGGGTCGCCCCTCGGTGAGGACCTCGGCCCCCTGGGGCCAAGCGGGGCCCGTCCCATGTGCACCTCAACCCCGGCCCTCCCAACCTGTCAACATCAGTGACTGGAGCAGATGTGGAGGGGGGAGATTGAGCCAAAAAGGGGCTGACTGACTTGCTGGAGCACCGGCCACCCTCAGTCTTAACAGTTTGCAGAGCACTGGTCTCCACTGGATATGGAGATTGCCATATATATTGGCATTGGCAGTGCCATATATACAGAACACCATACCATACATGGGGTAGCTTGTGTGACTGTAGGGTCCTGTAGAAATCATACCCTCCATATGTTTCCAATTAGGCTCTGCCTGAACTGTGTGTTTATATAACAGGGCAATCAATGTAATTGTGAGAGGGTGTTTAGGGGAGCTCCGTACTAAAATGCCTGTCATTTCTTTTTGTCTGGTTTCAAGTGAGCATTGGAGGGATTTGCTACCTGGTGTTTCTCATTTGGAAATGTAAATCGTTCTCTGATTAATACCATGTTTCTGTATACATTCGTTTCCATCTTGTTCATTTTGTTCCCACTTTCTGTGCCTGATCGAATACAAACAACTGTACCATTTCGGAATGGAATGTCTGTTTGGATCCGTGTCATCTGCTTTGTTTACATAGGGAAAACATGTTCATTTCTAGGCCAATATAAAGAGCTTTAAAATACACTTAAAAATCGACGCTGGTTTTCCCTTGCAGTGGAGGAACTGTTTTCCTAAGCTTCACATCCTGCTAATTTAAGGTGCGATAAAAGCTATGAAATATTCATTCGTTCACTCAAATGCATCTGATGTTCTGGACTTCATTAGTGGGAACAACTTTGTTTAACTTTTTCGTTTTTTATTTACTCAAAGAGAAGGAATATACTGTGTAAAAGTATATAGGTGCGTGGCAGGTGTTTGTTTTGGATCATCGATGATGAGAACCATTAAAACCGTTTTTATCATTGCGGTCTACCAGAGGTCCTTTTCTTTGATTGGTTGGTAGAAACAAGACATTACAGGTACCTCATCACTCATTGGCTTAGCACCAGGAGGTGAAATCCCACCAATGTTGACTTCTTGTCTTTAACAGGGGACAATGTTTCGTTTTTTTTTATGAAGTAAAAAAGATAATCTCTGACAGGTGATCTGCTGTCGTGTCCCTGACCCCATGTGACTCCTCTGTCCCCAGGTGTCCAGCAGCTCCGCAGGGTCACCGGACGGTGCCTCCACCCCCTCCACCTCGTCACGCCAGTACGCCCGCCAGCGCATCACCCGCGTCAACCTCAGGGATTTGATCTTCTACTTGGAGCAGGAGCGGGACACTGCCCACTCACTACTGCTCTACCGCGCCCTGCTGAAGTAGCCTCCTCGTCCTGCTCCCCCACCTGTGAGCACTCCTTATCCCCCCCCCCACTCACCCCCAACGTAACCCAAACTTCCCCCTTAAGGTGCCTTCAATTGGGTCTAATTTTTCAGCTCAGTGTCTGTAGTGATGTTTAACATAGCTTTTGATAAGAAGAGAAAAACAACTCACAAAAATATGAATATGGTTGTATGGTTGTGTCCTCTTTGTTTTTAGCTTCAAGGTGGGTGTAAATGTATAGATCGTCAAAACCATGCAAATTATTAAGGGTTTCAGTCGATCTGGGTTTTCAAAAGAAGGATCTGTGAGTTTTTTGTGTCAAACGACTTGAGCCAGTCCTGTCAATGTCCATTGGTTACCTGTGTGTTTGATGTTCCTGGCAGCTGAATGAACCATCTCATTTATTTTTAAGGAATCATATTTTCAACCTAATACAGCCTACAGCACATAATATGTCTCTACAACATATTCATTGAACAGAGTTTGATAAATATATTGAGAAGTCTGAAGTACAGTCAGAATTTCATACCAGTGCATCATATTTTTGACAAACCTATATAGTTTAGAGACTATAATAAGCAGCATAACATTACAGTGCATTAAGCTTCCATTCTTGTAAATAGTTATTTTTAATGATTTGAACATGTATGATGCATGTATAATGTTTTTACCACATATAACGTTTTAGCAAAAGAAGAAAAAAAGAACGACAACCATGTGTCAATACTCATGATACTCACTAATTGAATGTTGTCAACATCTTGTTCCTTCACTTGTAAAGTTTGTCTCAATACAGTCCTCTCCCCTTCAGATCCTCCCCCATCCCCTCAGTCAGTAAAGAAACCATGGTAACACAATCACCAGTCCTCCCAGCATAGAGGCTGCAGGGGCGACCCCCCCTTGTTGAACGAGGCACCAAGGTTTCCTATTACCCACACACTTCTGCTCGTGGTTTTTGCTTCAATACTTTGTTGTTATCTATCTGTCAGTTTTGGGTGTCCACGTCCCTTTCTGTTGACTCGGAGGCCTACTCTTTGAGGCCAGGCTAGACTCAGCCCCACGACAGATGCCCACAGTAGGGTCACTGAACCAGCAGTCAATCCCCGACCATCTTCCGGTCAGTAACAAATCCTAACATATCAGGTGCCTACAAGGGTGCACAGCAGAGATGTTGAAATAGAAAGGCAGTTCTCTCATTTAAACCTCACTTACATTTGTCTTTTTTGTAATGCTTTGTTTTGTATTGTTCGTGTCTCTATGTGTGTGTAATGTTGGGACCCAGTGCTTCCCAGCAGGTTTTTTGGATGATCCCTGTCCTAAGGGTCACACTCAGAGGTAGCTAAGCAGAATCTCCCTTTTGACCAATCCTTACTTTAAAGGCCTTTGTATTTTTGGCTTGGTTTTAAACCACTTACACTCACTGTCTATGCAGCTACAGTCTTATGTAATGTATTTGTTAAATTGCTAACTTTAAAGTGTATTGTAGTTTCTCTAACAATACTTTTTTGTTTTGTATAACTTCACCCAGTAAAAACAACAGAATAAGAAACTTACTTATAAACTAATTCGAGTGATTCAATAATTACTTTTTTGAAGTTTGATACATGCTAAGTGTATGTTAAATTAAATCAAATGTATTTATATAGCCCATTTTACAAACAATGTCACATAGGGCTGTTAATAAATCTGTATTTTTTCCAAGAACTGTCAAATAGAAATTTGAGCACTTCCCTGGAGTGTTTAGGTTGGAATCAACAGAAGTTGAGGTGGCCTCATCTCTACTGTCAGGTAGACAAAACTCCTTCTGTTATATTTAGCAACAAGTCTACAACATTCAAGGATCACACAACAATACAGAAACATTGAAGGGCAAGCAGAATTATTTTAAAGAGCAGTTAATGTTTTATCTCATTCGGACGCCTTATTATCTTGTTTGGAAGACTTTTTATCCCATTCAGACAACTTAGTATCTCATTGAACAACTTGGTTAATTAGTTGAACAAGATACTATTTAATATAAGAAATTCACCGATGCAAACTAGCTTTCAAATTGGCATGCTCCAATTCATCACTTCATGCCACTGGCCGTGGAGACAGGGAGTGTGGCCTAGTGTCAGCTAACCCGAACCAGCCAAGATGGAGAGGGACTGGTGGTTTAGGCGAGTGCCCCATGCCACTGTGTGAGAGGGTCAGACTGCCATTGTACTGCCATTGGTTATTGTGGTTATCTTTGGTTATTTTCAACCATATATTTTAAGTAGTTCCAAATTAGATAATAAAGACAATCCAAAAGTTGTCCGGACATGATAAGTTGTCCAAATGTGAATACTAAGACGATTGAATGACTTCGGTCGCTATGTTTTTTTGCTCTCCTGCCCTTCAGGACAACTGTGAAATATGACCAATTAAAAGAATTCTTACATTATTTTCTAGCTATATATATTCTTTGTACATTTCAGGCAAATCAATTATATCTCAAACTATGATATTGGAAAGAAATGTTAAAAAGCACAATCTTAAATATTTGTTTTGTGATTACAACAATTTAGTAATTATTTGTGGGATTTCTGATAAAATACATGAGGACATTTCTACTTCTTCAGCTTTTTAGCCAAAACACTAGATAAATATTACTGATGTACACAGTTGGAAAATGTATGTTTTAATGTATGGATAATATGTAAATATTGTTTACAAAACCATGTGTTTATTAGAACTACGTTATTTTTGGTAAGCTCTGTACATATATTGAAAACTTCCTGTTTGTGTGAAAAGCATACATCTGTATTTGTACCAATTTTGTAAAGGAATAAATAAGCTGTTTACTAAACCGATCAGAAACTGTATTTTAATACTTTTGTAATTGTAATATCTAACATTGTTGTATGTTGTCTAATGTATGTGGTGATATATTCACTTCAGTCACTTTAACATTCAGACATCCCCTCAATTTTTAGGGCGGTATTATCAAAATTAAATTGACTAATGAAACCTACTTCATTTCCATCTACTAGCATTACACATGCTCTGTACAAATTGAGTTAAGTACCACTGCTAGACTAAGAAAAGTCCCCCCAGGATTCTGCTGCTAATTAAGCGGCAGCATTTTGAAAAGACCAAAACGTTTAACTCAGTGCAAAACACTGGGGTTGGGGAGCGTGTTCCTTTTTTCATTCTTTTCTTGATGCCATCCCATTTGTAAGTCCCTTTGGAGCTTCAAGCTGCTGCTCTGTGTTTAACCCCAAAAACTGCCTTCGCTGAGACTGAGCGAGACCTCAGACATGCTAGGACTCAGGAAAAGAACACGCTTCACCACATCAGTTACAGTGTATTGTAATAGATACATGAAAGTCCAGTTCCGGTCCCATCTACTAAATAAGGGCATCATTTGAATGGCCCACAGAGGTTTTAGTCACCATCATTTTTGAACAGGTACAAGTCTCAATGTACTCTCCTCCTAAGGAAAACACACAATGAACAAACTCCAAACAGCACTAGGTACAAGACAGAGGCATGAAATGTACAGTACATCCTTTTATTATCGCAAATATGCAAGAAAATCAAATGGAGACACTGTAAATAAACACATGCCCTTTAATACCACAGTCTAATTGTTTAAAACATTTTAAATAATACATCTGCACCTTTATTATACCCATGTGAAATGTTTTTCTGTATGTACACAACGTAATGCTTGCAAATTTGAACTTGAACTACTGAGTTTGAAGATTATTTGTCAGCGTTTTAGCTTGCAATGTAAGGACTTAAAGGTCCATCACAAGAAGGGCTCAGTAAAACCCAGTCCTGATAACAATTGAATCTACAAATAACTGTACAACTGAGGGGCCTCTGGATATATCTCACTACACAGACCAGTGAGTGGACTCCCTCAAAGACCCCGTCTGGCCACTGACATAGCGGAGGTATATGTTAACAATATAGTATTGAAAATGACCGCAGTCTCACTGAGAGATATAAGAACTGCAATTAGCCCGTCCGTACAAGGTTTCAGTATGCTTCCTCTGTATGTTAAAGCCTTGTGTCATGATGGACTGGACCACATGAAAAGGCCGGAGAGTACCTAAGATAGTTTGTATTTGAGCTGGCTACAGTACTGTTGAGATCAGACCTAGAGCGGACTCCAGGGACCCTGGGGGATCACATGGACAGTCTCAGTAGAGTTTTGACTCATCAGTTTGTTTGGCCTGGTGTGGCCCAGAGAGGGGCCCACAGAATGACGCAGTGGGGCAATGACAGGAGGGGCACAACCTACGCCTCTACTGGCACTGCAATGCTGGGAGCCTGGGGGGGGTGATGTGAGGGGGGGGGTTAGCTCCTCTGAAGCCCAACATCCCTCAGCACATGAAAGGCCTGGTTGGTCATTCCCTTTGAGGAGACTGGATGTAAAGGACCAGGCCAGAAGCGGATCAGAACAAAGAGGGTCCTGATTGGGGGTGCCCCCCCCAGGAGGTCTGTGCTGGACTCCCAGCTCCACCCAACTCCTTGGGGTTGTTTAATCAGGGAACGTAGAGAGATGGAAAGAGGACACATTACATCTATCTGAGAGCTGTTGAAAGTGCTCCCCGTTTTAATGAACATTTTTGGACTGTCGAAATGAAAATGCCCAAGGGAGATTTCCAACCAAACTCAAATTAACTGCCTCTGCCCACCCAGATCTGAACGGGCTTCTTTTTGATCAGTATTTTGGAATGGAAGAAACAGCATCTGTAAGTTACACACATATACAAAGTACGAAAAGTTGGTCTTTCTTGTTCCAATCTTTGATCCAGCGATGTTGAGAATACACTATGAGGCTTGAGAAGCGCAGCGTGTCTAAGACTAAGAGCCTCCCACTCTATGTTCTCTATGAACAATGGTCTGATGCCTAGCATAGAGTTCACTGTGGGTTCTGCTATACGCAGAACGACTGAAATAATCCTGTCTTAGAAGTGACGATATTGAAACCTAAAAAACAACCAGTGTTTATGAAGGTTATGTCTGAGACTCTACTGAAATGTTCAACATTAAAGCTTCCAAGATGTCATCATATATGTTTTTTAATTCTTCAATTGCATTGTGACTATGCATATTTTGTAGCCTTTCAGGGCTGAAGTCAACTGAAATAATTTACTTCTGAATAAGACAAACAGCAATTGTGAAAACAATATTTTTTTTGTACTTTGTACAATCAACGAATAGGCACCTGATTTGCTTTGACAACAAAGTTAGCTATCTCTTTTGGCCACTTTTCTCTTTATAAGATTCCATGTGCTCACAAAAACTTTCAAGACAAACGGTTGATTTGGCAACCATCGCTACGTCAACAGTTTTTTCCAGAGGGGTACCGTGAACAGTTCTGTGGACAACGTGTTTTAAGTGCAAACAAAAGATCTCAAGCATTTTAGAGTACACCTCCTCACAATCATGGAGACATACTGGAAAACTCTGCTTTCCAAGTTGGTTCTCAAGTCATGAACATTCTGGCAGTAACAAACCTGAAACACATTCAGAGCCTTCATAGACAACTTCCCCTTGATATACTTTTTCCTAATTTCTGAGTTTCCATTTTGGAAATATAATTTTGGCTGCAAACATCCTAGTCTTTCCTCTTAAATTTACTGGAAGTTTCTAAGATATGTTTTACAGCTAATTAGGCCAATGCCAAAGCACATTTTCTGTGTGATACATTAGATTTGTTTCTAGGTTCCCTTGTAGCCCTGTTTAAACAACGAGACCTTCTCCAGCTCTGAATGCATTCGCAGCCAGACTGCTGTAGCCACGTATTGCGGCATGGAGACATCGTCCCAGGAAAACCCTTCCTCTCAAACGCTCCAACATAAAGACTTCTGAACACGTTTATACATCCTTCATATAGGAGAAAAAGACACACACAGAATAACCCTATTAATAATTTGTTTACATCATGTTGTGATAAAACAGCAAAAAGGAGCAAGAGTCAGTTGTCATAAACAACAGTGAGTAAAATCATAATAATGACCAATCATTCTTGGAAAACAATACTCGTTTTGGCTAGGCTCCTGCGACCAAGGTCCGCTGGTTGGCTGGTTTGAGGGAAACGGAAGTCAGTGTGTCGAAAAGGGCTGTGTGATGGTCTGACATCCTCAGGTTCTCTCTCCTGGCTGCCAGCCCTTGGAGAGTACCTTGGTTAGGTCACGCTCCTTAGATGAGACCTGCCACATTGGCAGACACAACATGTGTGGCAGACACAACATGTGCGGCAGACACAACATGTGCGGCAGACACAACATGTGTGGCAGACACAACATGTGTGGCAGACACAACATGTGTGCCTCACACAGATGCAGGACAGGATGACACCTTGCCGGGCGCTTCGCTGAGGCGGTGGATGGGCCGGGAGAGGGTGGAGGGGAACACACCATTTCACTGGAGGTCAGAGAGCCACAAGAGAGGACAAAAAAGTGACTGGTCACGGTGCTATAACGGTCAGAGGGAAGGAGAGATAGGTAGAGAGAGAGAGAGAGCGAGAGAGAGAGAGAGAGAGAGAGAGAGAGAGAGAGAGAGATGCTTCCTGTCAGTCCTTTGTTCGTCATTGTCCCATATTCTTTGGGTGTTATTAAACAGAATCAAACACTTTTGTTTTTTGTTCGTTCTTTTCTTTTTTCTTCTTCTTCTTTGTTTGATACTACATTCCCCTTAGAGCGCTGAGTTCCGCAGAGCTGGAAAATGTACCAAGCCTCTGCTAATACTTAGGTGTTTCTGGCTGGACTGATGTCTTGAGGGGTGGGGGGGTAATAGTGGGTGGAAGAGGGCTTGGGGGGTGGGCAAGGGTTAGGATCTGTCCTGATGGTGAGGTGGAAGAGCCCCTCGTAGCTAGTCCCTCCTCCCAGAGTGCTCTAGTCCAGAGGCTCTTGTTTTATCCTGATGGGGGTGTTGATGGACATACTCCGCCGGTCCTCGCGGCACAGGACGTACTCGCTGAACTGGGAGGAGTCCACGCCGCCTCCGCAGGACGCCGCCACGCTGAAACCCTTCTGGAACAGACGCTCAAGCACCTGGAGGGGAGAGGGGACGGGGGACGGGACACACACAAAGGGTTAATGGGACCTATCAATTATAAAGACCCTCCTCTCCTCTTCATCAATCACTTGGCGCGGCATCAATCAAGCTGTGCGGCGTGTGTCGTTAGCCCTCCAATCACACTGAGGGATATAGAGCTGTCCAGAGGCCAGTCAGACATCACACTGACTCCCTGTAATATTCATGACAGCTATGCTGGATGTGGACTGAGCTGATCTGAGGCCACACGCTCAAAGGGAGGACCAGTCGGTTAGAGGGAGAGGGAAGTGTATTATGGAGAGGCGTTGGGGAGAGGGAGGTGTGTTAGGTAGATGGGTGTTAGGTAGAGGGAGGCGTGTTGGATAGAGGGGTGTTAGGTAGAGGGGTGTTGGGGAGATAGGTGTTAGGGAGAGGGGTGGGGGTGGTGTGAAGAGCTGACTGCGGTACAGTGTGGACTAGAAATAACTTGGGCTAATTTAAATAATGAGAAGGAGTTGGGAGCAGAGAGAGAGAGAGAGAGAGAGAGAGAGAGAGAGAGAGAGAGAGAGAGAGAGAGAGAGAGAGAGAGAGAGAGAGAGACTGAGATACAGAGGGGTGGTGGTGGTGGTGGGATCTGCTCCCTGATGGAGTAACGAAGCTGGAGAGAGAATACAAGTTGTAAAGGAGTGATGCAGCCTCCTCCTCCCATCTCCTACAGTCCTTGTTGGGGGTTAGGAGTGTGTGTGTGTGTGTGTGTGAGGAATGTTGTGTATTTACTTATTCCCCAGTCCTGTCACTAGTGTTTGCAGCAGCAGAGGTCTGGCTCAAGGCTAGCTCGACGACTGATCACGCAAAATACATGAGTTCTCCTGTTGCCCTTAGACGCACACACCCACACACACACAGTCTAGTGGTCTCCCTAATTATGAGCATTGTGGCCCCATTGGACAGCTAAAGAGGGCCAATTAGGCCCCCTGGTTGAGGCATAGCAGAACCACACTGGGTAGTGTGTCTGTGTGCATTTATAAGTAAAGTCATATGGGTGTTTGTGTGTGTCCTTACACAACACCCATATGACTTTACTTATAAATGACCCCCCCGACATAAGAATAATGTGAGGCAAAACATTTAGGCACCAGAAGCGCTGGGACAACCACCTTACACATTCACACACGACTGCCTGTGTTATGTGACGATGACAAAGTCTTTAATTTGCGTGAGGGGAGAGGCAGCAGACGGCTGATGTCGGAGCTAAAGACGAGGGCTAATTAACAGACCTGCCGAAGCATCAAACGCTATCCCAATCCCAACCACAGACGATGAAGGCAAGGCTAACGATTATGGAAATGATATTACACTCCCTGCTTTGATCATTGCATCACATTGCATTTTTCACATCATTTTTTTAACATGTGGGGGGCTCTGTTTCCATTTGGGCGATGTGGTTTTGGTCACAGAGGAGACTGGAGGGATCAATAAGGCTTCTACTTCATCAAAACAATTGGATAATGAATGAACCGTGCCATTAAGCATTTCGAATATCCAACCACATTTCCATTGACAAGTTAGATTGTTCAACTAATCAGGTTAGTTACTTGATTTCAGGACATTCACAATAACAATGTTTAATCCTAAATAGATTATAGCATCAACATAGGGTAAGACAAAGGTGACTAAAACACGATTTGGGTCCCAGGCCACGGCTTTCAGTACGCAGGCGTTGTCCAGCAGCGTGATGGTAGTTGGCTCCTGGCTTATCCCGTCTTAGTCCCCCTTTTCCTGCCAGTGTGTCTGAACCTGAGTGCGGCACTGAGTGCATCAGCTCTCTGCGTCCCCCCGGCATAGCTTCACACACTCCCCCCGTGCTCAAGTATTCTCACTGTCGCGGGCTTGACTTGGCCACAGAGCGAACTGACACCGCCACATTTACCCCCCCTCCCGTACGCCTTATGCACAGATCTCCCCGAGCTGCCACTCAACCTGGCGTCGCCATGGGGATGAGCAGGGAGTGGTAGGAGGAGGGGTATCGAGCGCGCTCTGTTACCCAGCCTGCGTTGGATCTGAACGCGGGAAGACGGCGTAGAAATCAAAGTGCATGAGCCTCATGGCTGGAAACAGAGCGTGATGTAATATTGATGGCCACCGGAGTGCACATACACACACACACACACTCACACACTCACACACACACACACACCTCTCTGGAGAGGGTTGGAAACAGCGCTCTCCTGTCTGTGTCTCCGGTTCTTGGGGCGGAGGGCTGAGCGTGAATGACAGGTATCAGCCGTCGCGGTGCGCAGAGGGGGGCAGCTTTGTTCAACTATACATGACCTTTAAAATGTGGCGATGTGCCTCTGAAGTTACGGTACCCCATCCCCTTCCACTGATCACAAGCAACTCAGCTAAACAACCACCGAAAAAGATCTTCTCTCATCGCTAAATATGAGAGTATCCGTTTGATTCATGAGCTAAGTTCACCCCCAAAACTTTTGACACTTGACACATGAACATGGGCTCTCACTTTAGAAGGCTCGTTAACTAAACTTCATGCTTTCAAATATCAAAGACACAACTAAGTGGAAAGAGAGCTGAGTTTGTCTGCTGGGGAGAGGAGTCAATAGTGAACTAGATGTTCTGACCACCAGCTCACCTGTACCAGGTTAGATTGATAGACTTATGGTGAGTGGGATATGGCTGTGACAGTGGGTACTGGGGGGGGGGTACAGTGGAGCCGGGGCAGAAGGGGACAGAGGTCCCCTCTCGCAGTGTGCCGTCGCTGTTGCTGCTGTCACCGTGATGAAGGACAGATTGCGTGTGGTCTGATCCGTGTGCTCCATCACCTTGATGCATGGAGCAGTCCGGCTGAAACAGGCACGCTTTGTGCTCTGGGACTGTGTGTAGGAGTGTGTGTGTGTGTGTGTGAGTGAGTGAGTCTGTGTGTACACCTCTGTGGTTCTTTGGCTAAATGTTTTCCCTCTCTTTAACCGCCCCCTCCTCCCCAACTCTTTCTCCTGGCTCTACATCACAAAGCAGGTGGTTTACATTAACCCCTAGCAGCCCCCCACCCCCTTCCCACAACTACATTCTTCTCATGACTGGTGAAGGGCTCACCAAGATGGGGTTTGATCATTGGTTAGTGCCCACATCTAGAAATGGCAAGACTCATTTCCAGGATAAACAATGTTTAAAACATTCACCACAGAGTGATTCATAACCACGAGAGAATGCTGCTCTAATTCCAAGATGTTGATTATTTACCAAATTTGAATGATCAGGAATAAGTGATGACAAATCTGAGTTCCCAAAACAGTCTTTCTTGCTTTCTCTCTAATTCTCTAATTCTCTCTCTCTCTCTCTCTCTCTCTCTCTCTCTCTCACTCTCCCTCTCCCTCTCTCTTTCTCTCTCTCTTTCCCACTCTTTCTTTTCTCAGCCTTTCTTTCTCCCTGGGCAGGGTGTGTCTGTGTTCCTTTGGGTCAGGGTCCAGGACTGTAATCAGATCACAGCCACATTGTCTGGCGGTGGAAGATGAGGATTATTCTCATAACCTTCTCATACCTTCACGCAACAATGAGAAAGGACAGGATGAGTAAGTTGTTTAGAAAAATCTCCCCTTACAGAAAAAAAACACCTCCATCTGCTAGCTTTCCCCCTTCACCTATATCAGCCCAGAACGAGTTTGGCCTTGCAGTGTTTGTTTTGTATGTTTAAGCAAAGAAGCCAGAGCAACAGCCCAACATTACCAACACCACCACACCTGGGTAAAGGCCATACTTCTAGACAAAAGCCCTTCAGAGTCCCTCTGTGTTGCTCATTCATTAAGGCGGCATTTCTGACAGGATACCCTGAAGAGCTGCTTCCCCTTTGTGAGAGTGCCAGGTCATTCACACATTGAATAAAGCTGCTTATTTCACCTCAGCTTTGTTGGCCCAGAGTCCTGTGGGACAGGCCTTGCCTAAAACCTGCAAACGCTCTACCCAGGCCTATCTGGGACCTGCTCATGAACACCACGAGACCAGACTCGCTGGTAAACAGAGTGGGAAAATGTTGTGTTAGTTGATGCGGCCAATTAATTATATTGCAAGCCATTTAAAAATCTATAAAAGAAGTATAAACCGGTTTAGGCTGTTTGAGAAATTGTAAGTATGGTATTAAAAAATGCAATACGTGTATTTCAACCCCCTCAGGCGGTGTTATATTGGAGTCTTTTTAAAAAGAGGAGCAGTGTCTTAAAAATGGAATAACGCGTAAATTATGCATATCATTTTCCCCCTCTTCTTTACTAGTCCTCTTTTTATTTATTTTATTTTTGAAGGGGAGAAAGAAAGCATGGCCGCTACAGACAGGGCTCTCTCCACCCCACCCCTCCACACACACACAAACACTCCCCCGCTCTCCTCCCCTGGAGGTGGTCTCTCACATTGGCAGAAGGGAGGTGGAGGTGTCGGAGCGAGCCTGTTTGACGGAGACATGGCCAGTGTGGGTGTCAGGAGAGGAGGAATGAGACAGAGAGACAGAGAGAGATGGAGAGAGACAGACAGAGACAGACAGAGACAGACTGAGATGGAGAGAGAGTGACTAGGAAAGGGACCGAGTTTAGAGACAAAAGAGAGACAAAAGAGAGACAAAAGAGAGACAAAGAGAGAGAGAGTGACCAAGAATCAGACAGAGAGAAAGAGAGAGGGAGAGGTGTGGCAAGTATTGGCCTGCTGCATGGTTCGAGGCTCGGAGGTGTTGCCACACAGCTGCAGTGTGAGGCTGTGATGTTCTCCTCATTTTTGGGAAAAGTGAAAGAGTGTTTTAAGAGGGAGACGTCACTCGGGCTCTGACAGACTGCTGCTATCTGGAGCGAATCTCAGACGGATCCCCATCTACCAGATCAGAGACCCTATTATCAGTCGAGTAATGAGGTGTGTTGTATTCACAGCACCGCATTGTGTCTGGGAATACACACAGCATATAGGGCCGCAGAGTATCGCGACTGCCCTCATGTGAAAGTTCAATCGCTCTATGTGTTTCCTTGAGCTGCCCTATCATGAGCGAATGCACTATTAAAAACAGCTCACTTCCTGGTGTCCGTGTGAAAACAAACCCACCACTGTAGGGGTGCAGGGGAGCTCTGTATGAGTTATCTTAAGGAATACAGTGTCAACGCACACCCGCTTCCCCCCTCCCCCACCGCTCACATCTCCACACACAGCGGCACGCGTACCTGGACGGAGTTGAGCCGGCAGTATCCGTTGAGGGGGAAGCGGATGACGTGCGTGGGGTCCTGGTTCCAGCCGGCGTTGACCGAGTTGCACATGACGTCTCCGGTCTCTGGGAAGATCTCCTCGATGAGGACCTTTTCTCCGCTGAGGGCGATCCTTTCGCCCAGGTCGGGCGTCACCCGGACCACCAGGCAGTCGCAAGGCTGGGCCATCCTCCGTTGCTCCCTGTCCTGTTTCCAGCGCTCCAGCTCCTTGATCATGGGCGAGAGCTGGTAGTACCGGGCCTCCTCGTACAGCAGGTGGAAGTCCTGGATGGGAACACACACACACACACATTAACATCAGTGCACTTTGTCTTTGTTCAAAGGCAGACTTCCCTAAATGGTTGCTAACCTCAGCTCTACATGCAATATTCAACACACCAACATCCAATAGGGATAGTATCTGTATTAGGTAGGTCTGTATTAATCAATAAATGATTCCCAACAAATATTTTTTTCTCTCTGAATATGCTAGTAGATGGGAAAGGAGAGCCTTAGGCTGAGTGCTAAGAGCAGTGTTCTCCTACTTCTCCTAGCTGTACTCGTGCAGGGCTACGATGCTAAGCCAAAAGCCTTACTCTGTAGTGCAGTGTTCTTCTAGCACCACTAGCGATTGGCAGGGCTCTGTTAGCCTTTAGCATGTTTCAGTGAGCGGAGTTCTGTGGAGGCCTTCATAGAGGCTCCGGTGAGGTTGGGACTGCATTCCTGTATGCCGACAGTCTGCAGCAGATTGCCTGCCTCTGCCCCCTGGGCTGGGGCCTTGCTGAGGGCTATTTGCCCCCGTGCTCTTGCCTCTAATTTCCCACAAGACCAGATGGCACAATCGTTCAACGCCACCACAGAGAATACCACAGAAGAAGAGGATGAAGGGGAGGAGAAGAAGGGGAGGTGAGGAATGTGTGTGAATGCGAACATGACTGTGACCATCTTATATGCAAAATGATATGTACTCTTCACTTCTGGTAATGTTGCTAGTTTCCAGATGTAAGCTCATTATAACCAACTTTTGAATTGTGTTGAATGTTGCCTGAATGGTTTAAATATGTTTGTAAATCAATGATTTATCCAAATGTATCCTGATTGGTTATAGTGAGGATTGTGAGATGGATGGTTGGCAGGTCCATTCAAACAGCAGGCCATTTCATTGTCAAAATGCCATTCATGTTGGTCCTTCAGTTAAAAATCTGATTTGATTCTGTTACAACAAGATGGAATTTGGTTATCTGGTGATGTGCACCATTTTCCTTTGAGCATTTCCTGCTCAGAAGCACTTCCCCATGCCATGCCTTTGATAAGTCGCCACATCCTCCACCTAAATGGACCCATATCATGTATACGGATCTTCTAAAACACTGACGGATCACTGGGAAAGACTGGGACGGAGAGAGAAGTTTATGAATATAATGAGGTATGAAGTCTTAATGCACTTGTAAAGTGAGTTAGGTTTGTTCCAGAGGAGAAAGAGACCCTATTTCAGACTGACTGCATCATCGCTGGTTAGGGGTGTTGGGCAGCAGGGGGGCTGCTGGGGGAACCGAATCTAAAAAGAGCTTTCCCTGCACTCTCCAGAGCACTGCTGGGTACAAAGTGGCAGGGCCTGGTGGAATACAGCACATTCATTAACCCAGCCTGGGTAAGCGGAACACAAGACACAGCCTGAGACAGACACCCCTCCATGCTTCCACCCCTCGCTCACCCCTTCTCATCTGAGGGAGAGGGGAGGACACCAACCTACAGCGATGACGCAACACATCTTAAGCGGACGTTCTAATATTTAAGATTACAGAATGTGAGGGGGTGGGGTCCGTTCCTTTCCCCCCCACTCTGCTCTCTTTCCCTCTCTTTCCCTCTCTATCTCTCTCTCTCTGTTTCTCTGTTTCTCTCTCTCTCTCTCTCTCTCTCTCTCTCTCTCTCTCTCTCTGTGTCTTATGGCGTCTGACAGAATGCATACAGACACACAGGCCCCCAACCCCCCTCCCTCCCTGAGGGGGTGCTCTAGCCATCAAAGTGTAGCTCCTCATCCTTCACAGGTTTGAAGCCAAGGATGGATATGTTTTTAACAGGGGTCTGTCTGCCAGGCACTAGTCATCGCGATCCCAGGCACAAAACAACAAGAGTAAGCCTAAGTGCTGGAGTATGAGGATGAGAGGAAGACAGGCCCAACAGCTCATAGTGGGCTGACGCTGCCAGCTCTGCGAACCCTCAGCCTACAATCCTGGGTCCAGACAGCCCCGGTTGAGCACCGAAATAATGATCCGACCTGATCGCCCACTGGCAAGGCAACATCACGGGGATGGAGGGAGAGAGAAAGAAAGAAAGAGAAGGAGTGCAGTGAGGAAGAGAGAGAGATTCCTACGGACGAACGCGGCTTTCTAAGGCAACAGATCATGTTCAGTAACTGCCTCTGCACCCAATATACATTGATGACATCTGACCAGACACAACATTTGGCCCGGTCGGCACCCACGACACGACCACAGCATTCTTCATGTTTTGTTTTCTCATTTCTGGTCCATAGTGTTTCTCTACTCACATCAGGAGGACGAGTCCAGATAGAAATGGCTGAACAACCTCAAATGTTTAAGAACCATGGCCTAATTCGGTCGGAGCCTTGCTCACACACAGGGATTAATTGTAGTCTGAATAATGATATATATGTAAAAGGGATCATAATAAGTATGCATTATGTGCTCCACTTCTGATGTTATTCTGAATATTGCCTTCCTATTTTGCTCAGAGTTTTCACATTGATTTAGCAAAACACACAACACCATTGCTGGCAGCAGAAGAGCCCCGTGGCCCGGGGCGACGGCAAGGCTGATTGTGTTCGGATAAGGACATGCTCGATTCCGCCTCGCACTATTTGCATTTTTTCCTTTTTCCCCCTGACTTCACGCAAACTCAAAGGTATGCAGATCGACGAGAAGCTTTATGTGAAGAAAGTAATGAGCTGCAACAGAGAGTGGCTCTGCTGTGTCCCCTGGCCCGGACACAGTACTGTACATCTATCAACGAGCAAGATCGGCTTTTTGCACACTCGGCTACGAGGTCTAGAAGGGACTCGTTGTGAGTCTTAAAATGGGAGGATTTCTTGTCACTGAGGTTGAGGTTAGAATTCTATTCACTCTGCCTGCTGAGCCCTGAGAGAATGCCAGCGGGCTCAGCTTCAACTGATTCCCTTAGAGAGAGAGAGAGAGGGGAGAGAGAGGAGAAAAAGAGAGAGAGAGACAGAGAGAGAGAGAGAGAGAGAGAGAGAGAGAGAGAGAGGAGAGACAGAGAGAGAGAGCAGAGAGAGAGAGAGAGAGAGAGAGAGAGAGAGAGAGAGAGAGATGATCGAGATAGAGAGAGATGAGAGAGCTCGATCGCTAGATCGAGAGAGAGAGCAAGAAAGAAAGAAAGAGAAAGTAAACAAAGGGGAGAGAGGTGAGGGGGAGAGAGAGACGCCCTCAGGAAAAAGGCATGCAAGTTTAGATACAATAGCATGAACTAAATGGAATTCTGTTGGACCAGAAGAAATCCGTATCAAAGCCATCCCTACATAAGAATTTCATGTCAATTGTCTTTTTCTTATTTTCCACATGAATTGTATAGTATGTAGTATGAACCCATCAGTGTCCTTGACAATGTTTACATTGACTGTGTTTCAAGGACTACACTGTGATGGTGTGTGTGTGTGTTGTATGTGTGTGTTGTGTGTATGTGTGTGTTGTGTGTATGTGTGTGTGAGGAGGAGTTGTTGCTAACCAGAGCGCAGTAGTCTCCTCATGCGCACACTGAAACTGGAGCCAGGTGTGTGCAGCCACAGTGGTCTAATATGAACCAAGGAAACTCCCATGCCTCAGATGACTGACTAAAATGTGTGCGTGCGTTTGTCGGTATGTGTAAGTCTATACAGATGTGTGTACGTTTGCGTGCAAGCGTATACGTGTGTGTGTGTGCATGTCCATCTGTGTGCGTACATGTTTGTGTGTGTGTGTTAAAGGATGCACAGCACACTTTGCCCGCTCTCCTCTCTATGAAACATGAGACCGGGCGGTATCCATCTTTAGTCTTAAAACGTTCTTCCCTATCCAGCCATTGAGCTCTCGGTGGGCCTGCCTGTCACTGTGGAAACTCAGGGAGCGGGGGGGAGAACCCAAGCTCCGTCCACCATTTCACCTGAGCTCACCCCCATAGAAATCACACTCGGTTGACAACTCTGGCCTTTGGCACATATCACGAAACCTGTGCTCAGCTCAGCCCCACATTGTATTTAGGTTCTCTCTCATGGATTTCATGAATTGACACAGCTGATGTCAGCGCTGACGTTGCTATTGAGAGGCTGTTGGATGATGATGCTACTGTACGCCACCCATTCTCCTTTCACGTGAGACAGTTACATGACTGAGAGTTTTGAACATTGAGCTTCAGTTCACTGTAGGGGTGGGGAATTCAAATGTACCTTGAAGTCGTCCGGGAGGAGCAGTTTGCTGGTCCTGAGAAAGCTGAGAATGTACCGGAATATCTCCCCATCCCGGTCGATGAAGTAGTGCTGCTTCAAGCTGTCCAAGACGATGGGCTCGGTGCCATTAAACAGACGGCTGATTCTGGAAATTGAAACACACGCACACACATAATGGAATGAGGCATGCTGCCTTCAAATGCATGAAACAATTACCCTCCATTTATTTTTCAATTTTATTAGCGCTAAGCCTGAAATGTATTAGCATCCCAGGTTGAAACAAGAAGCTTAAGGCACATTTCCCCTGTTCTGCAGACCTGTTTGAAGTGTCCCTTCTGCTGGGAGATTAGAGCGACACACATACTCTCTCCCACAGTCCGTGGAGGCACTTACAGAAATTAATGACAAGAGTTCACTTTTACACTCCTACAGTATGACTGTAACCAGTCAATAACAGAAATCCAACTGTTGTCAGGGTTGATGAATGACAACTGTCACTCTGGAGTTACATAGGATGAACACAATTATCTGAAGCTCATTAAGTCAAGAATTTTCTAGGTTTCAGAGAATTATTTTTCAGGTCTGTTAAAAAACCAATCACCCTCCCCCATTAGAATGCAGAGCATCAGATGAAGATTTCATGAATTATAAACTGAATTTGTGGAGTAATAGGACACCTGTTGCTGGGTATCCATAGTTGACCTCACCAAGGAGTGTGCTGAGTGAATAAGAGCTAGCTGGGAAGCTAGCTAGAGGGGCTCATCAGGGCTAAGACTGGAAATTGCTATAATCTGTTAGCCTTCATCCTAGCATGTCTGTACGATGCCTGGAGACAAGGTTGGACAGATATTAATTTCTCTCATCTGTGGTAAGGTTGTCCAAGTTAGTGCCTTTCTCAACCATTAGTCATGTACTCTTATCTCACCTTAAACCTGCAATGTGTGCCTGCCAATGTAAACCACTTGGGAGAAATTAAAGGTAATATCAAATAGATAACAGGTAAAATAACATCTAATTCATATTTGACTGACCATAGCCAGACACTCTGAGAACCCAAGGATTTTCATGACTTTTTCCAGAGCATCCCCAAAATATTTCTCCACCCAGTATTTCCATTCTGCTTTTCAGAACAGACCATATCATTTTGATGTAATCAGCTCTTCAATCATGCCAACAGCTTTGAGGTCAGCTGACTACACACATCCGACTAGGAATACCACCCCAAAAAAGGTTCACTCAAACAGCTTTAGCTTAGCGATTGTCAACTCTAGTTACAAGACTCAACATTCAGATGAGGGTTGTAATGCATACATGAATCTTAATGCACACACAGGTGTACTAACTTTGCAGTCGAAATCTCTGAGACAAATTGCATTGAATTTCAATTACAATCCCAATATCAAAGAGCTTAATCAGGTAGAGTCAATCCTATCAAGTAGAATTTGTCCTGTTCTCACCTGACACTAAACTTTATGAAGAGACTGTGCAAAGAGTCTCTCTCTCCTTCTCTTCCTCTCTTTTTTGCCCCTCTTTCTTTCCATCTTTCCCCCTCTCCCTTTCTCCCTTTCTCTCTGGAAATCGATGCAAAATGCTTTATAAAAAACCAATACTCATCTCCCTGTTGTGCCTGAGGTGTTCCTTTCTCATATGGTCTTGCAATTCTTCCAGCTAGAATTTCACCATACCCCTTCAGGCTAACTCTGTTTTTCATCTCCACTTTTTTAAAAAGCAATTAAAATGCTGCCTGTTTTTCTTTTCTTTCTTTTCTCCCTCTCTCCTCTATTTCTGTATGTCCCTTGGTCTCAGTCTTTCCTTTTGGTAAATCACCGATTGGCGGCCCTCTCGCCCCTGCTCTGCTTCTGTCATGGCAGACAGGTAGAGAGACTTCACACCACTACACTGTTGCATGGCTCGAAGAGAAAGAGAGAGAGATGGGAGGGCGTAGAAATAGGGGAAAGAGGGAACAGAGGGAGAGAGAAGGGGAGTGAGGTGAGAGAGGGAGAATGAGAGAAATAAGAGCAAGAGGGAGAGAGAGAAAGAGAGAGAGAGAGGCAATGTAGGGGTTTAGGACAAGAGCCGCTCTCTGATCTCTCCATCCCAGCAGCGGTGAGGAGAGAGGAGGCGGTGGCGGGCGGTAGGTAGGCATCTCAGGGAGCCACACGTCAGCCTGAGCAGCACTCTGGCTGCCAACGCTCTCCATCTGATCCTCTGACCCAGAGGTGTGGGCCAGCTCAGGTAATGCTCCGTCTCTCTCTCTCTCTCTCCTGCCATGCGGGAGAGAAGACACGCCTGTCTCACGTGTGCAACCAAAGAATGCCGGTTTTCAGCGACAGGACGTCTAACATCTGTCTGTGAAAACAAATACCGGTGCAGGGTGCTCAGGGGATGTAATCAAAGCCAACTTCAAGACCAACACTGTATACGCAAGCTCTGGGAAACGATTGCAGTCTAACTTGAGAGCCAAGTATTAAATCCACAAGCTGATTCATTTATTTCTGTATGTATTTTCCTAAAAGATCAGGTAGATCGTGTTTATACTCAAAAGTGAACACTTGATTTGTAAAAGAGTAACTGTGGTCAATGGAATACTGCCAACATTCCATGCCACTAGTAATTCCAGAATAACTTCCTACTCTGAAAGGACCATTTCCAAAATGTTCTCATCAGCCTCTGCTGAACTGAGTACAGACATTGTCCTCTTTAACTGTGAACTACACAGGGCTGGTACACATCAATGTTTCATGGCCCCTGTCTCTTAGAGAAGAAGATGAATACCCAGACATTAGTTATTAGACTAAGTTTCCTTTCTCGCACTACATTATTAAGTGAGCGATCTATTAAAAGTAATCATCAACTTAAAATTATTTAACCCTTGTTCTTAATTGTCAAGTCTCACAGCAACATGGACCGCTCGTCCAACAGATAGATAACCTTGGAACACTGCCTTTATTCTGACTATTGCAGAGTAATTGTTTTGCTTTCTGTCAGCCATTATACTAATTCACACAAAAGGGCTCCTCCTCCACTGGCTCCACTGGAAAGTGCACCCCTGAGGCATACTGTACATGGAGGAGGAAGAGAGAGAGAGAGAGAGAGAGACAGAGACAGAGAGAATGAGAGAGAGAGAGAGAGACAGAGACAGAGAGAATGAGAGAGGGAGAGAGAAAGAGACAGAGAGAGAGAAAAAGAGAGACAGAGACAGAGAGAATGAGAGAGAGCTCCAACATCCACATTGGTATCCTGTCATTACTCTGACTGGAAATATACTGTTTCTCGACACTCGACATAGCATGCTCCATTTGCATGGCTTCCAGGCTGTACTTTGTATATGCGTCTAGTGTTTATACTGTACAGTGCTGTCTTTGTACAGTTTAAATGCATTACCTGAGGTAGGTTGAAGAGGTAGTGTAACTTCTTAATAGTGATTAATGGTATGAATATAAAGCAGAGACAACTACAAAGTTGAATTGTCTCGTTGAGGGACATGTTTTCCAGAATATGAAATAGATGAGCAAATCTTAGTTGCATATATAATTGTATCATATAATGTGTACATATATGAGACATATAATATGAGTCACTTGGATCTAAAAAGATCAAAAAGTATTCTCTTGTAATAATTGTTATCTTGTAAACAAAACACTCAGCCAGATAATAGCAACCTATAAACAAGTCAAGGTATTAAAAACATCAGTCTATAATTTCTTATGAATTAGAAAACAAAGGCAGCTGAGAGTGAGCTGGGTGAATAATGAGGGCTTATGTTACTGTAGACACTTTGTTGTAGGTTTAAAAAAAAAGATTTTCCTATAAACCGAAATGTTTACCTTGGCATAGCTCTCAGGTCTGTGATGACACACTGTGACCAGAGCATGTACATTAGCTTTAGCAGTACTAGCTAATGTGATCATACTGTATAGTCAACATGAACTTAAGGAGTAATAATGGTTAACTTATTATATATTGATTATTCAGCAATGCACCACCATAAATGCTGAAGATGAAAATAGAACTGTGCCACGCAATCTTTTTATAAACTATCACAAGTTTAGGAAATCAACCTGTAGCATCTATTCAGTGAATAAGGCTGTTAGCACATTTTTGCTACCTACGTGTAACTTAGTTCAAACTAAATTAAAGGGTAATCTAACATTGAATCATCTAAGATACTTTATAATATCCTCAAATCAAGCAATAATGTTATACTTGTCACTTGTCATTGGAAAACTACTGTAACTTGTGAACCGTCTACACTTGACAGAGTTGAGGATGATTCATCCATATCATTTACTATTCTAATCTTGAACTAAAACATAAACTAAACATAAACATTATCACTGATCACCCCCTTCCCCTCCAAAAAAAGCCAATTGTTGAAAATAACAGAACATTGACATGCTTGGCATTTAGTTAACCAACAGGTAAAACTGCAAATGGAGAAGGCATACATAAGCACAACCTTACCTGGAATCTGGATACTTTGTCAGAGTAGCCAGGCTGCTGGTGTACATGTGTCCGCCGACGTCAATGTGTACCGGAGCATTCGCCTTAGTCAGTTGAGCCGGTAGAGGAATTCCTTGTGCGGCCAAAGGAGAAACCGGGGACCGGGTCAAAGACAGGCGTGACATGCTTCTTCCTTCCTGAAAACAAGTAAACGGAAAAGCCATGGGGGAAAAAAACATTAAATCTCCCCTCAAGAGGTCTATCTTCCACCGCTGCTCTCCTGCACCCTTATCAGATCACTTCCATGTCTGTCTGGCCGCATATTTAGCTTACAAATTATTGCCACCACTCTAATTAAGTATGTTTGCATTTTTTCCTTCAGCACCGGAGGGGAGGATAGAAGGATGCTTATTAGGGACCCAGAGAGAGGAATACTAGGTGCCAGCCTCTAGGGGGGTAAAACAAACTGAAATATTCTAATTAAAGGTCGTGTTATGAGTTAGACATGATATGCCCAGACACACCAACCACCAGTCTGAGAGCACCGGATCAAGTGCATTCTGTAACTTTGTTCTTGAACTATAAGAATGAAAATACACCCCTAGCCTATGATTTGCACAATATTAGTAATTATTTTTAAAAACCTGAATAACTCATTAATCTAAAGCAACAAACGTGCATATGGAAAGAACATCACACAAGATAATGGCATACAGTATAATATTAAGGTAAAAAATAAGTAAAAATGGTCAGTTGCGAGGCTTGGATATACTCTTGTCTATCATGACCCCCTTTAAACAGTTCCAGAGACCCTCGCTCCAGAGGTCATTCTGAAAGCGCGACTAGGGCCAAAGCAGTGTGCTACAAACTATGGCAGAAGCCCTGGTGAAGATTCACACAAGATAGTCAACTTTGATAATGTCTGTGTAATTAAAATCTGTTAACTTGACTTTACTTTGAGATATAATAACATATTTCATGTACAGTAGGTTATGTCAAAAGCTCATCATATGCGCAAGACGTTCCACATGCGCAAAGTGTCGCATCGTCTTACATGCACTTAGGCTACCTGTAAACTAACAAGATAACTCACCAACTTACCGGACTCATTGGGAGAAAATTGGCGGTGTGAAAATATTTAAGCATCGAAGACGTTAGCTCGAAACAAAAATAGGCCTCTATTTTCTGTCGGTGAAAAAAAAACGAAATTATTGTAACTTGAAAGGTATTTCAGGAACCTGTTCTTCCATGCAGACGTAGACTACATTAGAAACGCAGTTATTTAACTCAATCGGTAAACACGCGGCAGTTGTTCGGGCTCTGTTCTGAACAACCACTTCGCTCGAAGCAATGTGCTTATAATGCCTGCTGCCCAGGGCACCAAGTGTTGGAGACTACAGAATTTTCCAGGGTGTTGCCCGCCTCGCGAAGCCTTCAGTAATAGTGTTCACTTAATACGCATATTGAATGATACATTACAGATCCTAGTGAAAGAAAGACTTCAAAAGACTTAAGAAGTTTTGAGTGTTGGAGGCTATCACACCTCTTCATATGGCCACGGGCCACAGTATCCAACTGATAATGTGGAGGGAATATAATCAGATATCCCCTCTCTCTCTCCGTTTCTCTCTCGATCTCTCTCGTATCTCGTCTCTCTCTCTCTAGCGTCTAGCGCTCTCTCTCGTCTCTCTCTCTTCCTCTCATCTCTCTCTCTATCTTCTCTCTCTCTCTCTCTCTCTCTCTCTCTCTCTCTCTCTCTCTCTCTCTCTCTCTCTCTCACACACACATTGTACACACACAGAAAATAAATATGCTAGGAATATGAAAGTTTCAAATCAAATGGGGGTCAATGAAATTGATTTAATTATGGGGATACAGCCAATAACTAAGCGGACCTCAAATTTCACTCAAGGGGTTTTCTCATTTTACTCAAGTGTCAAGAGTCAAGACCCAAGACAAACTCCATCATATATGTTCCCTAGTGCCCCATTGACCACATTCGTCCTGTATAATTTCAGTAAGATCAGTATTCACTCAAAGTTTATTATTTTACCTTCAAGGTACAGACGACAAGTATGAAACTGTTTTGTCTTCACTAATGACTGTCGCAGTGACTGTCAAATTGACGAGTCGGATAACTCAGTGAAACAACATAGTTAGCACTTTTGATATATTTTGCCGAAAAGCCTAACCTTGATTCCCACAGATAGTCTAATTCAACCAACTGCACAATATGGCGTCTCACATATCTACCACTGTGAAATAATGATACATAGACGATGGAATCTCAAAAAAAGATGAAAAGCTCAAAAATACAACTTAGCCAACATTCAAGAATTCGCACGTATCCTATACGTCCAGACTGGACAGAACGCCCCTTCTCATAAAGTTATTAGACCAATACATTTTCTGGTGTTGAAATGCGTTTTGCTGAGTATGCAGACTAAACTAGATCATGCGAAGGCTATTTCGAAGTAGGCAACTATATCTCAATATGAATTTTGTCATACCGTTTCAAACATTGTAGGAGCTCCGAGCGAATCCGTGCCGTTACAATCAGTCCCAGCTGATGTGTGCGTCCCCCTCTCAAATACCCCGAGTTTCGTAGAACTATAGTGCCATCCAGCAACCAAGCATTCCTCAAGTCAAACCAGTTCTTTAAAAAACTGAACACGAAACACGGTATAGCCTACACAAATAGCATTAAAATATAATAATCTACGTTGACTGAAAACGGTCGCTGTGGCCTTTAGCAAGTACTGACTTGACTTGGTCACACCAAGCTCTCTTTCTACTAAGCGCTCAGGAAGCAAGCGGCGTTCTTACCTTGTACATATGAGAAATCTCCTTCCCCCTCTCTGCTCTTATTTGTATACACTTCAAATTCCTGTTGTTAAAATCCTCCTTCGTATTTCAGCTTCTTGACTGTCTTTTTGCTTTAATGAAACTGCCGGTCTGTTATGAGAAGAAGAAAGCCAATAATCCGTCTCTAAATAACAGCAGAGCTAAAAAAGAATTCTTGCTCCGGGCTGCCCAAACGCCTCTGGGGCAAGGATTAGGCTACAATTAGCTCAACTCCACTCGCGCCCAGGCGATTTTTCAAACGAAACGCTATAGTCTCTGTTCTTAAAATTACGACTACATACAAATAAGAATCGTTATATTTTCAATGAATTTCGTCAAAAGTAAAAAAATATATCTACCAGTCCCCTTAACGGTTAAAAGTTATGGTTTGCAGGGGTAATAGGCTAGTTAAATGTTGTTCAGTATCAGGCAAGTGTCACGTCGCTCAATAGATTTAGAGCAGGAAAAAAAGCAGATTTTAATCATTGTCATTTCGTCTGATGTAATATTTCCCCAGGCATTGAGAGCAAGGCATACATTTCCATTATCTAGCTTAGCTGAATAAGTAAAGCAAGACTCGCGTCCTATGTCCCAGACTATAATAAAAGCGCAGTAGCCTATAACTTGTTGATAAACTGTCAATAAAAATATATGTTGAAACGCAGTTCTCCTTGAATACTTTTCATACGGTTTTCAAACGTTTCTTTCCCCGTCCTCTATCTTCTAATGTCTCGGGATGTAATGCCAAATTTCCTGTAGGCCATTAAAACCAAATGACGTCTATCGACATGCATTCTGCTATTGCAAAAAGCGCCCTTACAACCTGCCTCTAGCTAAACGCGCCATTTCAATTATAGCACACGGCTAGATGGAGATGTCTGCCGAGAAGATCTTCCAAGCAAACAGGAAGGCAGACCGCAAGCACTGCCTTTAGATTTTTAGCCCAAAGATGCATTATGTGAAAATGAAATTACATTCTGGCAAATTATTTATTTCGTTAGGCTAGGCTATCCTATAATACGATAGTGCGCCCATGCAAACCAATGTTATGCTACATCAGTCTGAATTAGGTGCAAAGTCTAATTCAAAGTGTTCGTCTTTTCTCCCTCTTCCTGTGCAGGTGTTCACAAAGGCTAGGTGATTATTCATTTATTTGCATGTTTGTTTATTTGCGTGTAAATAACTGTGAATAATGGATGTTGCATTGAGCCCTGTAATTACGTCCCGTCCGGATCCAGACTATAGCCTACACAAAGTCGAGCTATACTCTGTTTCTTGACATCTGGCGCCAACCAGTGTGAGAAATTATTATTGGTGAAAATCAGGGGTTGTAAAATTCAAATACACATAAGGAATCTTTGAACTCTCTTCTTTTCCCAATAGGCCTACGACAGTATGCTGAAATTAAAGTTCCCGTGAAGTTCCTCTTGTGTTAAAATATCAGTTTCTACAGAAGAAAAAGACAATTGAAAGAAAATATAGTTCCCTGGCCACTGCTAAAGCTGTTCTCATCTGAATACACATGAGATCCCCTTGAAGGAAAACCCTTGAAGCGGTTCCCTTGCAGTGCAAGACGCTCTCCCTGTGGCATACATTTGTTGTATTCAGGAGTAGACAAACTAGAGGGACGACGGGATATTTTTTCTCATTAATGTAACAACCCCGGAGTGAGTTCAATTACATGAAGTATGCAGGGATGTTGTAAATGTAAAGATTTAAATAGCTTACAAAGTTGCCCTTGGCCCCATCAGTTAATTTCCTTAATTTATGGATTTTAGCGGAGTGTCTGATGTGTGAGAAATAAGTAGGTCAGGTTGAAGATCTTCTTACTGTTAGACTTAATGGACCTCCAATCAGACCATCTTGACCTTTGGGTTAGCTGCCGAATACTCTCCAAATATTTCTTTCTAAACATTGACAAATGTGACATTTTAGTCAGACAATGGTCCAACATGATAAGGAGGTTAGCTTATAAACAACAGTCTTTGGATGACATGCAGGCATACATACTGACATTCTGATATGATCAGATTTAATATATTTTGCTGATATGAATTACTCGTTTTTAAATTCATACATTATATTATTACCTGATCAAATTCATTTTGATTTTGAATGGCAAGTAGGCTATACAACAGAGAGAAGAATAATGCAGAACAGGAGAATGACTCAGAACATGCGTCTGTGTTGCAGATCATATGTTAATGAGCTATATGCATTAATGCATGACCCTATGAGCATAATAACTTAGCCTGGAGCAATGAAAGCAGGTGTCATTAGTAGTAATGCTCAAGGCAGCATGCAGAAGGGGACAATATTGTGCTTTTCCTGTATTGTGTTCCCCAAAAATATTCAGCATTTCCCATTTTATTAAAAAAAATGAGACTTTGACTTGGTTACATTGGCTTTGCCATATGTATTTTATTGAAATGTTTAATGGCAACAAAGCAAGCAATAGGCATAATACACAGTTAATGTGAATCTGGTACTGTGTGCATAAGACAAGAGCTCGACCCTATCTTAAAACATAAGCCCATCTTGCTTCCAGATCTGTTTTTATCGCTGAAGCTTTTATAGACTTTTGACACCTAAAAAGGATAATCAAACACAAATCATAAAAGTGGTGACTAATTTGTCTCTAAATATTATAGGATAAGACACGAGATGACATTAAACACATGCCTATTCACTCTCTCAATTGCTTATTCCGTCTCGATTCTAACCTTGAACATGTTCATCTTTCTCCTCTGGCAGGTGGAAGAAGTTTTAAAAGAACACCGACAAGTTGCTTTTGGTGATATGCATGCTTTATGATTGAGCGTCGCTCATGTCAATCGCTAGGTAGAGTTCTAGTCATTCGACATTCCGCTTGATGTCGGCTCGCTTGTGAGGTGCGGCAGTGAGTGACATTTAGGCTATTGTTCGTTATTTCAGAGACAGCAAGCAGTTATATTAATAGAATATGTGGGGTTGCACTGCCTACAGACAGCTTTATAACAAGCACAGCAGTTCCCTCAATTGCTTAATGCAAGCAATTAAGTTCGAAAAAGTAATTGCCAAGAGGTCATGCAATGGTTTGGTATTGCTGTTTAAGGTTAGCCTAGTTTAGCAGGTGAAGAAGCAATAACCCTGACATCAAGAAGCATTGTGTTTGTATTTTGGAACTAGGTTTGAAGGATTAGTTTAATGTATTTTTTGCTTAGTAGGTATCTTTCATGATTTATGCTGTTGGTGCTGAAATCGTCGTCTATATGCAGTATGGCCCTGAGTTTGTCTGTGTTCCAAACAGTAATGACAGCTAATTTGTGTTTATAGCTTCTAAGTGGAGTCCACAAATCTACAAAACGTCTTGGAGATTTGGGTTCAGAATTATGTCTGCTGCCACCATGTGGTCTGATCTTTAATCACAGACAGTGAGGGTAACTTATTCTAACTGTAATTGATGAACCCTGTGTAGAGGACATTAATATTCTAAGAATATAGTCAAGTCAAATAAATGTATATAGCACATTTGAAAATAACCAGTGTTATCTAAAGTGCTGTACAATCAACTACCGCAAAATAAAGCACCATAATAACTAACAACTCTTCTTCTCATGAATCTAAGTTTGTTGCAAAACTGCAATTTGAGATTTGTAGAATCAAATACATACTAAACAAATCCCAAAAATTAAAATCAAAGCAAGTGGATTCCCCCCAAATGTAGCACTTGTTAATACATTTTATTTCATACAGAACAAAAATTGGAACAGTGTGCTGCTTCCAGTCATATCTCATGTACATCACATGTGAGTAGCCTGGTTGCTGTGCCTGGAGGGGGGAGTGGTAGCGTTAGGAAAAACCCAGAGCCCTCGTTAGGGTGCATGTGTCATAAATACACAAACCCCCCGATCTTGACTTATGCTTTACATTTACGATCATCCATCACGCCACTGTCATCATAATATTCACCACTGTTTACACACATTCAAACACATACACACACACACACACACACACACACACACACACACACACACACACACACACACACACACACACACACACACACACACACACACACACACACACACACACACACACACACACACACACACCACACACACATACAAACAGGCCTTGTCTTGGACCGCTGGTGAATGGTGAGCTGATATGGCTCATGTTTGTAACAGTGAGTGTGTGTACCCTGGAGGGCCTTTCTGTCTGTAGTTCTGTTATTGGGACTAGTAATGGCCTGAGACTGAAACTGGAGTCCTGTCCTTTTGTTGAGCGCTGAGCCCAGGCTAACAGCGACCGGGGCCTGGGTTTGATGTGTCTTCTGAAGGCCGGCTGCTTTGTCAACACTGAGGCCTTCCTGACACTGTGGGAGCTGAGGGCCTGGGGGTGCTGTGGGGATGCTGGGGTCTGGTGAGGCAGGGGGAAAGAGTGGGAGGGAAAGAGAGAGAGAGAGAGAGGGAGACAGGAGAGGGGGAAGGGTGCTAGTGTGGCCTGCCCCCTAGGCTAGAGGAGAGTGCTCCATGCAGACTGGCTGATGGGGACTGGAACTACTAGCTGATGACATTTCGTGGTCACAAAATGCAATCCCACCAACTTTTCTTGGTAAAAGTGGTTTTACATGTTAAATGTTGTTTTTGTTTCATCCTCTCAAAGGAGGGTGTCATCATGTCCTACAAAGTTTGGCCAAGGCCTTGAGAGAGACATGAGGTTTTAGAGGAAAGATTGTCAAAAGAGTTATCTACAATACCTTCCTCATCTCATGCTAATCGTTATCTTATGTTTTCAATACAACGTTGTGGCGGTACATTGAAATCCTTCTAGCTTAGTTTGATTAGTGCTTCAGATGAATGCTGTTGGTAAACTGAGCATGATGCTCGCCCTTTGAGAAGGTCAATATTGACCAACGCTAATTCAGGCAACACTTTGTCCCCCAACAAACAAACAACCCCCTGTATGATATCATTGGCATCTGCAACACTGTAACTAAAGCACAAGGCAGCACATCCGAGATCCGGTAGAATATGGTGTGTATTTTCACGGGCCTGTGAGTCTGCAATATATCTACTTTGCGCAGTGAATCACAGGGTGAATGTGTTTGCAGTGATCCAGAGGGTGAGATGGTCTCTGGCTGGGGGCTGTATCCTCTCCCTGGGCAGCTTGGATGCAGCGCCAGCCTGACATCGGGGCCTCTCACACCCTGCGGACACAGCTTTCTTTCAGTAACATTTTGCGTTAAGTGGCCATTAGTTACGCCAGGGTTTCCATTGTGTGTGCATCCATACAGTGTGTTCACTTGCACATCCCACCGATTCACTCATGTAGGGTCTCATTGCTTCTATCCACTAAGCCAGGGGTGGGCAATCCTGGTCCTCGAGGGCCGATGTCCTGCTTGTTTTAGATGTTTCCCTGCTCCAGCACACCTGTTTCAAATGAATGGGTTGTTATCAAGCTCTGTGGAAGCCAGGTAATGACCATTCATGTGAATCAGGTGTGTTTGGAGCAGGGAAACATCTAAAACATGCAGGACACCGGCCCTCGAGGACCAGGATTGCCCACCCCTGCACTAAGCCTTAGCGCTGACCTCATCACGTCAGGTCCCGCCTCTGAAATAGAGCAGTTTTTCGAATAATGTGCGTCCAGTTCAGACAAGCAAAGCAGGGAGAGGGAGGCTCTGGCTGCAGATGCATCGGATGTGTGGTTAAGTCCAGATGTTGTGCGCTTCACGGTCAGCTGAGAGAGAGAGAGACAGAGACAGAGACAGAGACAGAGAGAGACAGAGAGAGAGAGAGAGACAGAGAGAGAGACAGAGATTGTGTTGTGGGATCATCACATGCCAGATCCGGTTCATCGTGGCTGTTTGTCAAGTCAGGAGTGCAGCTAGCATCGATCCAAAACACCAGTGGAAGGCTTATCAACTTCCTATACCACTTTCCTTCGCTAAAGGCTCTATTGGGACAGTCTTAGAAGGAGCATCTCTCCATGTCTGTGTCCTGGCCCCCAATGAGCTGCTGTGTGTGTCCATGTGGTGCACCTGGCCTCTGTCAGGCGGTCGGAGCCGCGGACCCCAGACAGTCAGCCTACAGGCACTCTCAGATAACTCCTGTCTGATTAGCTCCTTAGGAGGAGGCTGTTCCAAAAGCAATTCACTACACTCCCAGTATTAATTTAGTCCCCCAATAGAAGCCCATCCATCGTTGGTGGGACAGGGCCCTGCTCTGGGCCTACCCTGCAGTCTGCTAATAGCACCGCACCTTCTGGCCTGTCACTATAAGTGATAGTCTCAGTCCGTTTGTTGCCTCCTCGTGCGATTCTCCCATCAGGCAATGCGGCGCCCCCACTCTTTCTTCTCTCTCCCCCCCCCCACCTTGCCTCAGCAGTGGTTCAGGGCCAGGTGTCGTTTCTGTCACTCCCATCGCTCTCTCTGGTTGATGGGGTAGATAGACAGCTCGCGACACGGTGGGAACGAAGGTGATTCATCCAGTGCTCGTGTCTTTTCTTGAAAAGATTCAGGGAGGTTGTTTGGGGGTGGGGGGGGGGTGAGGGGTAGGTGGGTTGGATCTATTTAAGGAAGGCTAGGAGGCAGTGAGCAACAGGACAAAGGGAACCCGAGTGAAACATCTATCTCACATGGAGTGCTGTAAGTGCTTTTCAGCAAGCCGTGCGCATTATTCTGATACAGTAATTGCAGTTTTTTCCCTGAGAGATTGAAGCTAACTCTGATCTGCAATGCAGCATGATTAGAATGCAACAAATCAAAGGTTTGCGTGGAGAGGAAAAGGAATCCTGCTGTGTTCATAGTACCACAGAATGTGATCCCGACCTGTTTTCTGGTTGAGCTTGTGACAAGTAACAAAATGAAAGATGATTGGTAACGTGTTGCAGCAAGTATCATTGTCATTATCCTGCCAGAATATTAATCTTTCTGTCTGTGTAAGTTATCCTCACAAAAGCTGTAGTGCATACCTTGGCAAGGGAAAGGGGACCTTGGCAATGATAAGGCTCTGAATGACACCAGCACCAACTGTTACACTACCTCTTGCATCTGCCAATAAATTGCCTTTGTCCTCTCTTCGTCTCTTCGTCTCCAAACAGTCTCATCTGAAAACACTTCCCATTAGTCTTTGGCCAGCCCAATCACAGCACAGATGTTCCACTTAGACCAAATTTGCTTTTACATTAAAAATACATCTGTAAAATGTCTTCATTAGGGGAAAACTTACCGATCCCTTGATATTAACAGGCAAGCAGGAGTATCATTTTATCACCCAAATGGCGCAAAGATCTAAAAACAAGCTGTATCAGGCCTGTGGAGAGACACAGATAGCCTGGAGGTTAGACCACTCTTCGCCCACCAGCTTGCGTGACTAGCTTAATTATAGATCCTGTGTATATTGATTCAAGTTCATTAAAGCCGTTGCATAATTGATGTCAATGACAGCATATAGCTTCATTAAACACGTTGCGGCCTACATGTATTTTATGCACTTTTCAGACCGATTGTTCACTTTGGCAATACATTTGACACAGTTTCTAAGTAAAAGAGGTGTACGCAGGATGTGACTAAACTGTTTGAGGGAGAGCATGAGTGCAATCTTCTGCACTGCCAAATGATAGGGCATTAACAAAAATATATTGTATTAAACCATATATCGGTACTATTATTAACCTGTATTCACAAATAGTTTATGTTTGCAATAGGGACATTTTTCACCTATTATTTTCAAATAACTGAGTGTAGCTTCAGGCGCCATTATAGTCTATGAAAATCATTGTATTTTATTTGATCATATGCTGCCTCCCTGTGGTTGCTTTGAAAACATCCTTTTGGAAGAAAGCCTTGGAGGGCTGATGGTTGATAATGGTTGCAGGGAACATGGACTCAGATCAGGGAGGAATGCAGCACCACGGCAGCATCAACAGAAGTGGAACAGAGTTCGAGATTAAATATCATCTTTTAATTAAAACAGTTCCGCGTCTAGTAGCAGCCAGATCCATGTTCTTTTCCTGCCAAGTGCTAGACTAGGCTGGTGTCCAGACCAAACAGAACCATCTGTAGGAATTGGGGGTTGTCTTGTATCTCCTAAATAAGCTGCGAAGCTCTCTCCAGCTCATTTTTTCTCCGAACCGTTATTAAAACGACTCGGGCAAATCATTTTAATGAGCTTTCTGCCCAGATATTTCAAGGCAGGGCACACGTCGCGAGTGTGTTCCAGCACATTGTCAAAACAAACAAGGAATTCATGTGAAACTGAGAAAATGACCTTGGCGTGTGTATGAATCAGAGGAGCTCACCCACATCATCAACCTCTGATGAAATATTATTTGGATAGATGTCTTCTGAATGCAGCTCATTGACTTGAAAAGTGAGAGGCAATCCTTTGTTGTGTTAATAAATGGGACCCAAGGAGCCATGAATTAGGATGTCACGCCTCTGCTATGTCAATCACAGTGATGTGTGTGTGTGTGTGTGAGAGAGTGAGACCCAGATAAAGAGAGAAACATCTGTTTTTGGCAAGAAAAAAGGACATAGAGAGAAAGAGTGTACATGCGTGTGCGTGTGCATTTGTGAGCATGTGCTACTGCAACTCATCAGCAGATATTGTTACTTTAGAACAGAAACACTGTTATGTCAATCTCCAGCCATGTTAATGTTACCCTTACAGAAAAACCAGACAACATTTAGCTGTGGGGCTACCTGATATTAGTTGGAAATAAACTTTATTTTGTGCTTGAAAATTTCCTTTTACAGTTGTCTCTGACACAGAAGAGAGTGTTTATGAGATGCATTCACTTGCAGCCTCCCGCTTTGTGCCCTCAAGCAAAGAGAGCAAAGAAGTTCCCTCCGCTGTGTGTCAGGAGTTTCCTCTCACTAATGAGGTAGATGGATGGCTTTTGTTTTCGGAGGGAATTTAAACTGAATTTTTACTTCCTAGTCTTCTCATGACTAATACACAGGCTGTTGTGGAAATTAGCCCACAGCACTTGTGTAAAGCACCAATGTTCAACTCTACATATTGATCAAGTTAAGGTGAGACAATCCCCTGACAACAGACACACACACACACACACACACACACACGTACACACACACTAACACACATGTACACACACGTATACACACACGTACAGACACACTTACAGACAGAAATACAGTTCCAAGCTCCATACAATGTCCGTTCACCAACAGCATGCTCTCACCAACCCCATGAGCTGTATCATGTATGAACAGGCCCATCATATATCATCTTCCTTACATGATACCGGGGTACATTTTAGACAGGGAGAACCCAATCACCCATAAGCTGTTGTGAAGTGCGATACATGAAAACGAGACTTGGTCAATTTGCTAAAGACAATTTATTAGTAGACACTCAGCATAGAGAGAACAGCTGAAGAGTCTTCCTGAAATACGCCATCTGATTGACAGTGTAAAATAAGGCAAAGGGCTTCAGACCATTTACACACTTTCGCACCAATGATAAAACAGTAATACATTCACTTGTTACCGTAAATAGTTTTGCTATATCTCCATATATAAAAGTATCCATACTCCCATATCATAGTTTCCATAAACCACAATAAACCTAGAACACCAATATTATGCTATAAGCTTTGGACCAAAGTTTGGCTACCTACAAAGAATCAGACCACCATTAGAACAACACATAGATTCGTGTACTCTACATTGATATAATTGTATATACTTGCCATCATATATATGTTTACTCTTTAATATGTAAAAAATATAGGAAAATCTGAACATACTATGTATATAGATTTTTCAGATAATGTGCAGTTTTTTGTTATTAGTCACATAATTGAAGGTTTTTTACCTCTATAACACTAAATTGACTGGTGTTTTCCTTCCTCACCTTTGTTTCATATAAACTTTAATTTGTACAACACCAGAACCACTACTCTTTTGTTAAATAAAAGAGTAACATGATTAGTAAGCCTGTCATTATTATTTCAATATTGTCAATCATTTCAATCATTATTTTTTTTTAGTTGGAATCTTGATTACACGTGAAACCGAGGGTTCTACTGCTCTCCGGGGTAGAGTTGACCTGTCTTCCTTATTGCTGATGAAAGAAGACATTGATTATATCAAGTTCAGCCCCCGCCCCTTCCCCCCCCATTAACAGTAGATTTTCCTACTATATATGAACGTCTCTCTACAATCGTAAAGTAGTCGTCTGTAATACGGGCTTGACTCTGGATGATGTGACCCTGTGGAGATGATATACCTCACAGCTGTCCACACAGAGTGTCTGCACTGCTCTTCTTCTGCTCTGATCTGTGTGTGTGTGTGTTCTGTATCACAGAGCTCCTTTCACAAAGCTGTGCACACGACAATGAAAGAAAATCCTAGCAGACGTCCTGGTCCTCTCGGTGTTATCTCTTTATCTTTCTCCCTCTCTCCATCTCAGACACACACACACACACACACACACGCACACACACACAGATAAAGAGGAGAGGCTGCTCTCTGTTAGTGACAGCATCAGGAGAAGAGCTTGTGTCAGAACTAGTGTCAGCACACTGCTGTCTCCAGCACAGCAGTCTTACCACAGGGGGGATAATGGGCAATTGTAGTTTTTTTGTGTCGATTCCACACTAACCAGTGTACAGCTAATTTCTACAGGTCCTACAGTCATGTGGAACTAGAAGGAGTGTCAGTAGCATTAGCAGTTATTCTACACTAACCACCGCATCACTATAAGAACAATCAATGACATCAGAAAAGAAAAAAGTCCACAAAGAATCACTGAAATATAGCTACTGAAAAATACATAGAAAAATAGATATAGTCATCTTAATGCCCTTTGTACAGTTTTTAAATATCAGTGTCAGAATAAATCTCCCATGACAGTGTTAAGAATGTGATCTGAATGGAAGTGTGTGAGTGCAGTATGTGTGTCAGAAAGATAGGGAGCATGGTGGTAATCAATGGGCCAGCAAGGGGCTGGTAAATGGGCCATGGACTCATAGCTTGGCACAACATTTTGTAGAACAGTAGCTAAGACTGACTCTGTAACCAAACATAAATGTTAAAGAGGTAAACATAAAAGCTACTCTGAGTGCAAAACAGATGCAGATGGCCACCACATTTTAAAGCATCAAAGTTTTCCTTTACAACACTGACTATGCTGTGTGAGATCGCTTGCAAAGTTCATTTTTGGCAATAAATGTTGGTGCTAAGTGCAAAGAGGAATGGTTATCTGTAAAAATGTCTGTCCAAGACATCGCTGTTTTCTGTTTTTAAAGTGTCTTACATGACATACATGACTTACAATAACATGTTTAAAATGATTAGTCTTTTACTGTACACAGCTCCTATATGATCAAGTGGGAGAGATTTCAGACCAAGATATGGGGATCTCGAAGACAATCAATATAAATCTTTATAAGGTTTGGAGAAATTAAACATCAAGTAATCCATATAATAGTAGTCGTACACCCTCTGAATGTCTGAAGCATTAATCTGAGCAAAGTATTGATGTGTTACGTGCATGGAAGTTCTCTCATCGTCAGGGTTCTTGTCTTTAAAAGTGGGGGAGGGTGAGGTTGCCCGGGGCGCCCATCATCCTGAGCAGGAAGTCAGCTTCCTCTGAAATGTTTTCAAACATGCCGATGAAGTCATAATCCAGCAGGCAGGGGTGACAGAGCTGATTGACGGACTCCCAGTGGATGTCCATACCCACAGGCCGATACACGTCTAGCAGGTACTGAATAAACTCCTGGAAGGTGACCCCATGCCCTGTCATCAGGGCCTCCTTGGAGGCATTCGCTCTGTATTTGGAGATGATCGGGATCCCGAACCTGGGGTGGTAGTACACGTTGGGGTTCTCAAACTTGTCCCTGTAGGCTGACACCAGCCTCTGCAGGGGCTCGCGGACAACCAGCATCTTGGTGTAGGTCTGGAGACGCTTGGTGATGTCCTTCTGTTGGAAGGTGTTGAGTGTCCTCAGAACGCTGTTGTGGACTTTCTCGTGGTGGATCTGTGTGGAGGAGGCCAGGCCGTCTAGCACGAGCAGGATCCTCTTCCAGTTGGTACAGCCCGCCTTGGGAACCTCGCAGAACAGAATCTTGTAGTTGTCCTCCACGTAGATGCGAGACACGTGGTGCTGCATGATGGTTCGGTCCATGCTGCTCTTGAACTTGGCGCACACCTGCTTGACCAGCCTCCGACGAGCATCTTGGACCAGAGCTATTCTGCGCCAGGTCTCCTGAGAATGATAAAATAAAGTGTTGATGACAGTTGTTAATATATTCAATGAATTATATTGTTTATAATTGTCTTTTTTCTTCATTAATCTGAGTCTATTTCTCTCAGTATTCTACATTCAGATCTTAATTGCTTCTATTATCTATGAAACGGAATAAACAAGACCCTGGTGAGTTCCTGAGATTTGTGCAGTATCCAGATTTCACCACTTCATGGTGCTGTTACACTACGTTCTTCCTCTCCTTCAAATCCCTGGTTGAAATGTCACACGGTGCATGACCGACCAATAAACTGAGCCCTAATGTCGTATAAATGTCTTATAAACACTTAATGGGAAATCTAAATTAGAATCATATATCGCCTTATTACCATAGCTATCATGCATTCTGACATTTTATTTCAATTAAATGCCGTTATAGTGCCATAGAGGACAATGGCCTTGGACGTACAATTATTAAGTATGCAATGAATCAGGTGATAGAATTGCTGAAAAAGTCATCTAATCTCTCTCTGATTTCTAGATCTGTCCCAGGAGATGAGGAAGAGGAAGATGGGAGGAGGAAGGGAGTGGTTTATCCCCGACAGCCTCGCCGGCGGACCAGGTGCCCACCTGCCCACGTGCGGGTACTCTCACTAATGTAAACTCTCTCATCCCTATTGATGATCACAGCGGAGATGAGAGCACGCGAAGGTCAGGGGGAGAGAAGACACAGAGGGAGGAGAGGAGAATGCTGAGGAAAAGCGTGCCTGACATCTCTAACCAGACTCCTGTCCTCGCTCCGTAGCCTCCCACTGTGAGACTCCATTCCCCCTGTATGTGACTGGCTAGCCTGGTAGGACTGAGTAGCAACAGCTCCAGCAGCTGATCCCCCATAGAGGGATTCATCCCCAGACTTTGTCCCCTGAGAGAGAGCCCTGGCCTGGGCTTCTCCAGGCTGACTAGTGTGAGGTCAGACATAAAACACAGCTGTCGTGGCAGGGAGAGAATCGGGACTGACCTCCGTGTTGAATGTTGTAATAGATAACAAAGCTATTACTCTATCTCTCTATCCCTTACTCTGTGGATATCTATCTTATCTCCCTCACTCTTTCTTTCTATTTACCTCCTTTCTGTTTAGAGAAAATGAGTAAAACAAATTCAAACCTCTTTGGACTGACGGGGAGGACTTCTGAGATTCACACCTGCAGAGAAGAACAAGGGAGACAGGAAGTGAGAAAGAGACGGTAAAAAACAGACAACACTTAAGGAAACCCGACAACATGCTTTGTTAGCACTTGTCTAAAGAGCTCGAGCTAGCCCGTTGATGCATCAGGCCCTGATAATTCAGCCCTTTCCTTGTGCCTTAGTGTCAGACAGCTGGCTGGCTGCTGAGAAGACACCTCTCCTCCACACAGGCATGACTCAGGGAGCCCTATCTGTCTGCATAATGAGACTCCGCCACCATCAAAAGTTGGATAATGAGTTGTGGGCCCAGTTGCAGAGATTGAGTGAGAGAGTGAACAGTTTGCGCTGGGTTTCCATGTGTGCGTGGTTGGGGGCCAGGTGGGGTGGAGGCGGCAGACCGACAGACTGGAGAGATTGGTTTTGTGGCAGCCGAGCAGAAAGAGAGAGAGAGGGACGGCGAGCGAGGTTGAGGGAGAGGTCGCGTGCGTATTGGCAGCTGTAGCAGGTGCACGACAGCGATGTGTTAAGTGTGTTGTCGGTGTCTCTAGCTGGACATCGCCTATTTCCCAGCTTGCCACCACCCCCCATCCCTACCTCCACCCCCTCCCTTTGCACCCTCACCCCATTCCTGTCGCACCCCGTACAGCTGATGTGTAATCAGGGCGACAGGCTGGCTCGGTGGCTGCATGCTGGCTGATGGGAGTGCGGGGACACCTCTGTCTGAGTGGCCTGTCACTTCCAATCTGAGCCTGGAAGTGATCGGAACCTGGGGAGGGTGGAAGGGATGGAGGAAAGGAGGAATGGAGGGATGAAGGGATGGAGGGAGAGAGAGAAAGAGAGGGAGACTGAGAGAGAGGGAGACTGAGAGAGAGAAAAAGAGAAAGAGAGAGAGGGAGGGAGAGAGGGAGAGAGGGAGAGAGGGAGAGAGGGAGAGAGGAAGAGGGAGATGGAGGGAGACTGAGAGAGAGGGAGAGGAAGAGGGAGGGAGAGTAAGAGAGAGAGAGAGAGAGAGAGAGAGAGATGGGGAGAGGGAGAGGGAGGGATGTCGAGATGAATGGATGGATGGTGGGTGGGATTGCAAGGGGGACCCATACGCGGCCGTCGCCCTTTCTTAAGTGATGAGATAGACAGCGTGTGTATAACACTTAAGTGTGGTCCAGTACTGTGTGTGTTGTTATTCAGAGGGCGTGCGTGTTGAATGGGGGGCCGGGGGACCACCACACAGACAGATACAATGCTGTTTTGTATTAGTATGTGCTGATGAGGTCTCGTCTTCGTGTCTGGCTTTACAATCGGCCTGTCTCTCTCTCTAGACAGCCACCTGAGGAGACAGAATCACACATACACCATCCTGAGGCGTTAGAAGCAGCCCGTCTCTCTCTCTATGGACACCAGTCTGAGAAAATACAATCAGCCTGTCTCTCTCTACACACCAGTATGAGGGGGAAGAGCTAGACTGATGGAGGTGATAGGGACCGAAAACGCGTTTGACATTTTCTAATCTTGTTTAGGGCTCTGGAGCGCTTTGCTACCATGGTCCAAATGATGGCTCTTGTACGAATCTCTGATGTCAGTTTACATTGGCCCATGTAAAACACATTAATATTTAACAGGACTCAACATGTCATCACTGGGCCAACACTCAAGCACGCACAGCACAGAAACAGGGTGTGCTGCGCACACACACAGATACAATAACGCACAGTGACACCAACACACATTATTGGATCTCCACTAGAGTGTTGTGGTAAGCTCTTGTAGCTTGGGCTATCTGATCAACGATACATGCTTGACTATTGATCTAGGAACCCCATCAAGTTGCTAATTGAAATCTCAGCTCTAATTACTTCCTGCTAAGTAGTGTTTTTTGTCAGGGGGTTGTGGTGACTCTGATGTTGTTCACCGTCCCTCAAGCCCATCATCAAAACCATCAAGTCTATTAGTCCATCGAGATCAATTATCAGAAATCATTTGAGAGGTGCTTTTGATTTGATATTTGCAGTTCTGGGACAAACTAATAGGGGTAGCACTTTCATGTTACAGTATTTACAAATAGTGACTGAATCAACATAAATTTCTAAGTAGTCTGTTCAGGTTACAGATTCGATATATCAAATTAGATATTATATCTGGAAACAGATTAGACATGAGATATGATGTGATATTGTGTACTGTCTTCTACTAGTTATAGCTATTCTATAGTTATGGAAGGCTAGTCATGCCGTGTGTTTAACAAGACAGCTTGGTCCTCAGCGCTGGGAATACAATGTCCCCATGCTGCTGAGCGGAATACAAATGCCATTAGAGAAGTGGTGTTTCCACTATTTTGTGAAATAAACCACAATATATCACAGTGTAAACTTCTGCTATTATAATTTTGGAAGTTGTATTAACCAAATCTATCTCTGTCCCATGTATTTGGCAGAGGATGGTATTTATTTTTATTTGATTGCAATTTCACACTCGGTCAATTCTGTAGTCTTTATGCTATTGATTTTGTTGACTGTGGAAACAATGATAAATTGTTGAAAATTAACCTTTGCTTTACACAGGTTGAAAAAATGATTCTAGAAAATTCTGCTCGCAAGCAAAACTTGAACACTTTAGTCATTTTAGTCAACTACCATGTAACTACATAGCAATACCGAAAGTAGAAACATTGTACAATAGGAATTGTTTTATACTTAAATGCTATTAAGCGTGGTATAGATTAAATGTGGTATAGATTATTACAAGGTGTTGTAAAGGTCCAGTTGAAGGTTTTATTAACAAAACAAGAACAGTGTTAATTCCTTCAGGTGCTCTAACATTTACCGTTTCAGAAAACAACTTTGCTTTCTGCCAATCCCAACCTTGAGTCTTAAGATCCTCCTTGAACCACAGAAGCATGCATATTCATGCGGGACCCCAGTGTTACCGTAGGAGTCATGAAAGCAAGGACCACATCATTAGTGGATCCATTAACGCCTTTTTCCTCTGAAAGACCCCGGCATGACTCTCCAATACAGACGCACATCAAAGCTTTCCTTTCCCCTCTCCCTCCCTCCTTCCCCCTCCTTCTTCTCTGCTATCGCCCACAGAGACACATCCGCGTAGGACAAAAAACGACCTGAAATAACAAGCTTGTTAAATGAAGGATTGGTGGCCTTGTGCACACGGGGAAGGACTCGTTAAATGCCTATTCTAACGCGGTGGAGGAAGAGGAGGAAGAGGAGGAAGAGGAGGAGAGATCATGGAGCCAGGCCAACCAGACACAGCCTGGACCTCCCTTTCAGGCCCTAGCTGCATGGGGAAGCGCTGCATGTGGGGCCACACTAACCTTTCATCAGTCATTCAGCTCACAGAGCCTCTGACCTGGACTACCTTTCCTTCTCTGTGTGCCTTTCTCCAGTCTCACTCTTTCCACTCTCTCTCTTCTCTCTCTCTCTCTCTCTCTCACTCACTCTCTGTCTCTCTCTCGCACACATTCCCTCCTACGCATGGGAATACTGCAGGGCCTGTATGAGCACAGAGGTATGGTTTAATAGTGGATATCACTTGAAGAGGAAAGGTATTAGATTGTAAACTCAGGCCCACTGATGTTGCAGGTTGCAGTAATAGATAAAAAGGTGTTACACCATTCAGAATCTTCTGCTACAATCCTGCCTGAATTGAATGTGTGTGAGCTGTGGCTCGGGGGCTCGAGTGATGAGGAAAGTTGCATGGTAAGCTGCCTGGACAAGGAACAGTAAAATGGGTGATTGCCTACAGGTATCTGGGACTGACCCCACTTTTGGGGACATGGTTCAGGCTGAATGAAATTATCCAAAGGACAGTAAATGAGAGGATGTATGGTGTTGTGTGTATGATGAAGGTTAGGTGCGACCATGCTAGAGAGAAGAGAGGAGCAGGGTGTATGTTGGGTTGCGAGAGTAAAATTGAATTACGGGTGTTGCATTTCAATCAGAATATTCCAGAGGGGGGTGGCTGAGCGGTTAGGGATTCGGGCTAGTAATCAGAAGGTTACCGATTCGATTCCCGGCTGTGCCAAATGACGTTGTGTCCTTGGGCTAGGCACCTCACCCTACTTGCCTCAGGGGAATGTCCCTGTAAGTCGCTCTGGATAAGAGCGTCTGCTAAATGACTAAATGTAGATAAAAACAATGACATTTGCTCTACAACATATTCTGCATCAAGGTTCTCATGGTAATAATATATAAAAGGACATCAGAAATGACAATGGGCTTTATGACCCAAACAGGCTGTCTCCAAACATCTTCAGGGCCACTCCCTAATTTGACTCTAAATACAATTCCTTTTAACAGCTCTTCTGGGACACACAAGTATTAAAGAACACATCAAATAGATATTGGTGCTGCAATGCTTTGGCTTCCATTCAACCTCTGATCTCATCCGAAGGTCAGATTGCAGGCCTCATGAATCATTAGGGGCGATATGGCTTTCATATGCGAAATTCAAGATAGCATAGAAAATATAGGCTATAACCTCATTGCATTAATCAGTGTGCTGTTCTGTACCGTACAACATAAATAACACATGGTTTGGCTTGTACTCCACTCCTGCGGTTACGAGCAAAGCATATTAAGCCGCATCCATCTTCCGTAAGACGTGTGAATGCCGAGAAGGTCTATTTATTACGCGACAGACGACTCCCAATTAAGGCTACAGAATTGTTTTCCGAATGCTTTACTCTCACGATTTGATCCACCCCAGATGCTTATCCCAGCTCTCATCATCATTCCACCGCCGGTTATCAGTGTGTACACCAAGCGTAAGGAATGCAGGTAAGGTGATTTCTATAAGAGTATTTCCATGGAAACAGTGCGTTGTGGCAAAGTGTAAACAGGAAGGGGTGAGTAGAGGAGGGGGGGGCTGTTGTAGGATGTCTCGCCCGAGGTTTGACGGCTCACCAACGCGACGATGTGTAAACAAATGTTACTTGTCGACTGTCATCCACGGGTTAAGTGAATTATGGTACCTGAGATGCACCGCTGTCTTTAATTGGCAGCTGGCATCTCATCAGAATGCCAGAGCGCTCTTGACCTATGAGAAGGGGAGCCTAGCGCCGCGTTTCGGGAGACGCTCCCTTGTCGATGACAGCTCCGACAGCGGGGCCTGAGGTTGTGCGAAAAGTTCGAAAAGTGCAAAGCTCTCCGGAACACAAATGTATTTTTCTCTCTCAAAGTTCTCTGATGAGCAGGTGGACATGAGAGGTGATCCAGAAGGGTCTGCTGGGAGACATGTTGTTTGCTCCCCCACTAGTCCACCAGAATGAGAAAAAGAGGATGATGAGAGATGAGAAAGACCCAGAATGGGATCGAGGTGCTCTGAGCCTCTGTGTACCCCGTGTCTGTGCCCCACTGGGGGGTGTCTCGTATTACAGAGGCGTTCTGTCCGGTGTCTTTGTTAAGGATCTGCGCTCCGGTGTTCACCCTTATTTGTGGCGAGATTGGGAAGTGGAATTGGCTCTGTCACTGTTTACCCCGTGCTCTCAGCTTTAAGTAAGCTCTGAGCTCACACACATACTCCTTGGTGTCTTGTCACCCGGACCATTGATTACAGCAAGAGGCTGATGAAGGCAGACATGTGAGCACAGAGGAGGAACAGTGGCTGAATGCTAAGTTAATGGTGAAGGAACTGCCCTGGAGTCTGAAGATTCAATGCTCCCCCACTGACCACGGTTCAAGTTCGTCATCCCCCCCAGGGAGGAAGAGTATGAAGGGTTACTTTGGGTGAGGAGGGAATATTTCTTCTATCTCTCCATGCGATGCCGCCTATAACAATCCTGACTTTTGAAGGTGGATCGGATTAACGGGGAAGAAGTCGAAACATAGCCCAAGCTCGCGTTGCTCCTTGACACCGACTTTACACATGGGCACGATTGATTAGCTGTCAGAACCAGACCTTGGAAGCTGCCTGTATGAGTTTGGTCGGAAGACAGAATAATGGGAGAAGATATAAAGAGAGGGGAGAGAGAGAGAGAGAGAGAGCGAAGAGAGAGAGAGTTTGGCTCTCCCTGACTGTCTTTCCCTTGTCTTGCAGTTGAAGGAGCACAGAAATGTATTCCGAGCATGCCTCATGGCTCACCTCTAGGGTCTACAGCACCCTCGCCACACCCTTCCCCCTGCGGTTCTTTCCTGTTTGCTCCCCTTAGCCTAAAGCTTCTCCTATTTTCTCTGCTACCTACCCTTTCGATCTCAGACCTTCTTCCCCCCCTAGGTTCCCTGCAGTACCGTAACATTACCTCTTTGCTCTTTTTATTCCACCGTTCCTTCCATCAAGTGTCTTATCTGTCTCAGCGTCTCTTAAGCAGCCCACCTCATGCCCTCCAGCCTTCAACCGTTCATTTCCTTTTGCTCTGCTACCTGCACGCTGGACCTGCCTCCTTACACCCCATGCAATGGACACACTCCACAATACACCAGCACCACCTACACCATACTAGTCTAACCCGACACTTTAAGACAGTCTAAGGCTAAGACTAGTCTTAAACTAAGTTTATGCAACTGGCCCCAGTATCACTCACTGATAGAACAATAATACTGCACTGCCACTACAGTAAATCCAGCCACTGACATACACATGCTGACATTCTACAGTGATAATAAGGCTTACACAGAGGGTAATAACAACACAACTAACTTCTTTTTTAGTCCTTCCTGTTACTTTTAACACAACACTTTTCTTTCTGTGTCTTCTCTCTGCCCAGTGTGTTGAAGCGTTGACAGGCTGAGCACTGGAGCAGAGCAGCATTTACTCAGTTACTCCAGAGCTTCCTGCTAATGAGAACAGTGTATTGTGCTTCTGTGTATGTGCGTGTGAGGGTGTGTGTGTGTGTGTGTGTGTGCCTGTGTGTGTGTGGCATGCAGCGCAGCTCTGTCTGTCTGTCTGACTGACGCTCCCCAATGCCTGAAATAACTCTTGCAAGCACCTCAGGTGGCTTTTGCTCCTTGTCCCCGTGGTGGAGGTGTCATTTAGAAATGTGAAACACATACTCCGGGAGTCTTACGTTGTCAGGAAGAAACACCGACAAAAAAATAACTCTGTCGATAGCGCCAAGGTGCAGACTGACCTAAAACATGAGGGGGGGGAATTCAGCCTGGTAGAAATCTGTCTGTTCCTGATTTGTAATGGCTGCCTGTCTGCCTGCCTTTAACGACTGTTCAACACCTGCAAGCGGAGCTGCTGTAAGCGCTGTGATAGCTTGCAGGGGGGACACAAAGAATAATCACACTGATAGTTATATATCACACACAACCACACCAAGTCAAGGACAGGTTAAAAAAAGATCAATTTGGCAGATTTCACAACCCCAGCCAAACTAAGAAGTGGGTTCATCGTACAAACAAGGCAGCTGGCCTTTTGTCAGAACTGTTTGTATCTGAGTCGGTGAGGGAACACAGGCTGCTGGAGCCTCGCTGCAGACCGGCTCTGGCCAGACTGGGTTCTGCAGAACAACTTGCCAGGTGTGCCACTTCTGCTCGGGTCTGATGGCTGTGTCAGTGTCAGAACCCAAAACATTTGGTTGCGAGATAATAGGCTATTTTTGCAGACTCCCATCTCCTTGGGAGGAGAAAGATAAAAATGGCTTCAGCTCTCACTCACAGAGGAGACGAGACGGGAGACAATTCTGACATGAATTGAGAAAAAGTGAAACGGGTAAAGTTTGTCACTGTTCTTTGTGTGTTCACATACCAGATGGTTATATTGTGCACTGTTTAGGGAAATACACTATCCAACAGCTCAAACAACCACTAAGAATCGGTATGGCATCAAGCAACAGGAAAACCCAAACCATAAAAAACGATTGTCTCTGTACCAACACATCCATCCCCATCTTTCAATGCTAAATCCAGCCTGTAGAAACACTCAGAGGAGCAATAATGAGGGGGCCTACTTTGGGAGACTGGCAGGAATACGAGGTATCCGAGGGGGATCAGCAAAGCGGATATTCACACAGCAGCACCTTCTCTTTTATTCATTGCTCGCGAGTCCAGAGTGACTCAGCTCAGTCTCCCGCCGTCAAGGCTGTCATTATCCATTAGTGTTTCCCACCCAGACACCGCTGCCTCTGTGTGTGTGCTGGTGTGTGATCTGCTATGTGTTTACAGTATGTGTACTGTATGTATGTGTGTGCGTGTGTCTAATGTGGTGTGTGTAGTGTGTGTGAGCGTGTGTTTTATGTGTTCACATCACTCTCAAATGTTACCTACGGAGCCGAGCATCGGCGGAAGGTAAAGAGATGTTAACATGCGTCGGATGGCTCTGCCTCGACTGTTCCCACAAAGCAGACCCTGCATTGGCAGTGCGTCATTACCAATCGATCAAAGAGTCCATTAAGGAACATCTGAGTGGATGGACTAGCCACATGGCTAGCCCTGTGTGCGCTCTCAGGAACAAGTTGTGCGTGTGTGTGGATAGAGAAAAAAGAGAGGGAGAAAGAGAAAGACAGAGAGTAAGAGAGAGAGAGAAAAAGATGGGGAGCGAGAGTGAGAAAAAAAGTGAGAGAGCGAAAGAGTAAGAGAGAGACAGAAAGAGAAGCCGAGGAGGCCAGGGCCGGAGCCTGAGGGTCTATTATGCTCCGCTCCGCTCCCTAAGGAGGACAGGCAGCAGTCCAGCATGCCCCCTGCTCAGGCCTTTAGTACAGTACGCAGCAAGGCTGCTGTGCTCTGGTGTATGGGGACGGGGAGGGAAAGAGGAGGGTTGTTGCCAGCAGGCCTCACAAGCACTTTCAGGCCTTCTGTCAGCTGTGAGTGTTTACCTGGGGGTAGGGCACTCTCTGGCCATCTGTAGCACACTGGCTCTGCTGTAGACACTGGAGCAGCAGAGAGCAGCTGATGGTGAAGTCCACCGAAGCCCTTATATAAGACCCTTTACTCATATTGTGCATCGTAACCTGCACAAGTGCACGCAACATGTTTTGCCCAGAACCGGGTCCTCTATTTGAAATGAGTGGATCATGACAACATTTTATGATTTTTTTACAAAAATACCAGTATTCTTTTGGTATACAGGATATTATAATGGACGGCTAACGTTTGCTCAATTTCCCAATTAGATGTTGTTTTTCTCAGACAGGATACAGGAGGTGGAGTGGTTCTTTTGAGCCTCATACAGGACTTTTGGCGGTGGCAGAATCTCTGGGCTGGCTCACACGGCTGACACGGTACAGTGGTGAAAAGCAGGTCTCCCTGACAGAGCCTCCCCTCCGCCTCTGCTAAAGTGGAGCACGTCTGTCGGTACGCTACAAGGGCACTGTCACAATAGGGGATCAGAGTTATTGAATGGGATTCCCTTTGAAGGCAGGGCCGCCACACTGGCTGACAATGGACTTCTGACAGTGTTCTGTAGTACATGGAGACTGGCTGGAGAGAAGCCATGTAGAGTCGTGAGACACACAGAGAGAGAGAGAGAGAGAGAGAGATAGAGAGAGAGAGAGAGAGAGAGAGAGAGAGAGAGAGAGAGGAAGGGAGAAATATCTGACGCATATGGCTTAAAATCTCAAAAGAAAAAAAGATGTATACATTGATGCTGCCTTCATAGCAGTTTGTCAGCATAATATTTAGTCATACTAAATGAAGGACCCTTTGCTAACCAGCCTGTACTGTGTACTGACAGCGACGTGTTACTCCTAGTGTGTCATTGAATGAGTGAATTCTGAGCCGGTGTGTGTGGGGACTGTCTCCGCTCGATGGCTGCTAGGCCATTAATCTCCACGCCGTCTGTCTGCACTGGTGGTAATATCCACCCGTCTGCTTCCCCCCCCCCTCCCCCCCAAGTGAACACTAGGGACGCGTAAGGTCAGCTCACATGCGATCGAGCTGTCACTCCATTGATGGACATGCCCGATGACGACTCACGGCGTCTGCTCGAGCTAATAGGCAAGGAAGGGGCCTCCTGCTCCGGGAGAACGGTGACCCGCTAACGACAGCACCCGCTCACACCAGTCCACTGTTAAGTCCTGAGAACGCCCTCCTTCATGTCAGAAAGGTGCGGTGTTATTAATGACAGCCACTTACAGTCTTATTACACCTCCGGCTTATGGGTTTTCTCACTGACGACCTGCTATGGTGGCGTGGGCCAGGTGATGAATTAATGACGTGCTCCATGGTGTGGCTGAAATAATGTTGAGGTACATCAGGACGTGGGTGAAAATGAGCCAGTTGCTGATGGTTTGGGTAGGCTCAGATAATGTCCAACCTTCTATCAATACTGTGCTTCTAATGACACAGGGTTTCATTTAAGAAACAAAGAGAAGTATAACAAAGTTATGAGCATAAAACAAAGTTAGACATGTATCTGCTCAAGTATTTAAATTCCTGTCATAATTTACCCTGGGCTCAATGCGCTGCAAAATATTCCCATGCCCATAGGCTTTCTGTGTGCTGTCAGGTGAAGTTAGACTATCATTCATTCCTTCCCTTTTTTTCCAAACAGAGAAAATGGGACAGATTAGTCTCCATAAAGCCTTCAGCCTCTGACGAAGAGGTGCAGCCGACTTTCCGAATGGCAGTGTTAGGTTGCCCTTCTTTATGAAAACGATCCCCCGTAGTGTTGTACAATAATTGCACCCGCCTGTCAGCATGAAGTAAGTGCCTCCTATTGAGTGTTTCCATCATCTTGGATGTTATGGCACTTTGATAGTACACTCCCAACTAATTGTGAATTGTAATGTCATCTTATCCCTTGAGATATGACTGTCAGCAGTACTCTGGCATCAACTACTGGGAAACTAAATAGAGTTCATCATCAACGCTCATACAAATGTACCAAATAGTATATATGTTTCTTATCCACGGTAAATACTTAAATATAAACAAATATACTTAAAAAACTTAGATCAACACATAATGTATTAATGTGCAGACATTTTAAGTAACATTTCAGACAGTGACAATGCCCCACTTTTTATACAGTAGTTTGCTCATAACTTGTGTTAAGTGTTCAGCTTAATTGCTATCTTCCATTATTAACGAAGGTTGTATTTGTCAAATGAAATACTTTCCAGAAAGTTCAAGGTAATGAATGAGATCACATATTAAACTTCATCTGCTTGCTTTTATTTTGTTCATGGGATCAAACAAATTGAGCAAAGCTGCGCTTCAAAAGGTGCATCGTTAGGAAAGCACTACATTAACGAGCCATGCTAATTACAGCTGAAGGTGGAGATGGAGCTCAAGGCAAAATATACAGTAGTGAGAGACCACCCCCTCATCACACTCACACAAACACACACACAAACACACACACAATCACACACACACACACACGCTATAAATAGGGTGAAATTGCAGATGACTAATTCCCCAACTGTATCATCGGCTTTTGCTCTGCACAATAGCAATGTTTCATCTTAACAAGGCTGATAACCAGAGCCATCTAACCCTGTCTGGATACCAAACCTGTCTGTGTGGCTGAGTGATAGGAAACATTTGGCCTCCCTAGCTCAATATGAGACAGAACATAAGCTAATTACTGTAGCCACACATTACCTTTACCTCAAATGTGTGTTCAGAGCTGGTCCACTGGGTGTCCTTCTGTCGTGGAAGGCCTAATAACTCTACATCCTAAGAAGATTAAAAGAGACTGTACATCTGCTAATTAACCTTAATGGCATATGAAACCCGGTGGCCATCATTCATAACAGCTCTGTATAAACAGCAGCCCTATTGAGATGTTGGTGCTGGTGACAAACAGCACTGTTGGGAGCCCTTCTCCTGTTTCTAACACTTTCACACACTTTTACTTCCATTTCCCCTCGATCCAAATGTTTTGAAAAAAAGAAGAAATATGTATTTTACCAGGGAAAAGGTCACGGAGCGAGCACTGATATGGCTCTGGTAGTCGCCCCAAGTGCCTTCCATTGGCAACCAGATAAACAGGAATGAGATCGTTTTCATAATTGCCAATCTCCAAACTTGGCGTTAGCAGTTCCCTACTGGATGACTTTGGACCCGAGGGCTAATGAGATACTTTGTCCTCATATTTGCTCCTGTTGCTGTTTTTCCAGCATTTACATGCTTTCTCAGGGTTGCAGACTAGTCTCCTTTTCAACATTCTCAACAGGCCCAATGATAAACTGAAATAGATTGAAACCTTTGCTCAACATTTAATTACAAAGTGAGTTGCGTCAACGCTTTTCAAATCCCAGAGGGTTAAAGTTCATGTCATGTTGATTATGTCAAGGATCAAGAATTGAGCGACACAATCTGCACCTATTTTTCTGAAAACCTTTGTTGTGAAATCCAAAAGTGGTATGAGGCAAGAAGTCAGAAAGGATGACAAAGGGTTTGATGGACGTCTGTTGATTAAGTGGCCCGGCACAAAGGAAGACGGGGCATGAAAATCAATAAAGGGGAAAAGCTGGTTGAGGGTCCTCAGCAGTGTGGCCTTTCAGAGCTCGTGTCCAGCAGAGGAATACGACAAGAAAAGGTCAGTAGTGTTTTCAAAAGAAGGACATCCCCGCTGGATTGCCACTAAAGCAATTGGTGTGGAAGGTGCCAGTGGATGGACCAAGAAAGCCTGCCAGCAAGTCTGCCTGCCTTGGGTATGCAACACACAAGGTGACACACATGCTGACACACACAAACACACACACCTGCAGGAGTTGACCTTAAATTAAACCCACTGAGCGCCAGAAGTTTCATCGCAGACAAATCACATACTCTAAATGCACTGTAGGTCTCCAAATCCAGAATGCACTCCCCTAATGGAGATGTTCCATAAATAAGGACTATTTGGCACAGGGCTAAGTGACAGGGAATGCTAATGTGCCTGTGCTCCTTCCTCTACAGTATGATACATATTTTTGTACAGGAATACCTTTCCTGTACGAAAAGGTATTACGTACAGGTTAGCTGACATGCTAGCCTGGCTATGCTAACTTGGCAATGCTAAGATCTCATCAAACTGAGAGGGCAGGGTGAGAGACGATAGAGACTGAGACGGCCTGTAGCCTACAGGGGGTACTGATGCCTTGGAAGCCAGTGACATTTCAGAGAAGCTGCCTCCCGGCCTCCCCAGTCTGGTGCCCTAAATGGCTTTTAAGAAGGAGGAAGCTCCTTTGTGGCAGAAGAGGGACAAATGCCACTCTCACAAAGGATCCCGATTTTCTTTCATGCCCAGTTGAAAGGCCTTTCATAAAATCACAACATTTCCATCAATAAAAAAACCCTCAGGTTAGAGAGAAGGAAAGAGTGTTTTCTAACAAAAAAGTTAACTATATAGGAAGATAGGAAGAAAAGTCTGGAATTGTGGCACCCCTAAAATACTGGAGGGAAATAGGCTTTCTATTTTAGCGGCCATCGATTGCCAATGTCTGTGATCTATTCTTAGAACCCCTGTGTGTTTTGGCTTTACAAGTGTGTTGCTAGGTACTGGTGTTCAATTCCTTAGTGACTACTCCGCCTGCCAGCCTGTTGGTCTAGGTGTTAATCAGCACAGGGGAGGATGTGTTATTAAGTGATGAAAGGGGAGAGTCAGTACTCGGCCCTATTCCTCTAAATCAATAGTTCGTATGGGTCAGTGGAATAAAAGGATTTCCAAGCTATTTCATTTAGGCCCCCCAGTCTGTACAGGTGGGTGGGGAACAGAGGTGGGATAGGCAGCGTAAAATATCTTTGAGGGAGAATTCAATATTTCATCAGGCTTTGGAGAAACACTTTAGCACTGTTCGCTGAAGTTAGCAGACACAGAAAACTCAAACAACAACATCAAAAAGAAGCTCTGCTGTTGGAGCTCTTCGGTTTTTAAACAGAATGTTTTCTTATTAAGTGCATTGCAGACATTATTCCAGCTTCGGGCATGCGTTGTAATTACAAATTTGATAATTGATGTTCTGAATGTTTTAATTTTCAGGAAAAATTGCGATTTGCCGGTGAACATGAATATGATGCAGAAAATGAGACATTAATACAGGAATATTACAGCTGGATTGAATTTCACAGACGAGCACATTTATATGCTCTAGATTTCTTCCATCGGAAAAACAAAGCAAGCTCCAGGGCTAAAAACAACAGGTCAGATGATGCGCTGCTATGCTTTTCTGATTAGACATACACCCTCACCAATCCTTCCACAATCTCAGGTTTTTTAAATGTGCAAGGGAAATCGTATTTGCTTATTAAAACATATATTTCCCTTGATAGCCCTATGATGATATAATGAACATGATTGGGTGATAATTCCAATTTGAGCTTCAATCAACAATGCCAAGATGATCTTACATCAAACCCAAAAACCCAGGGTTAGGTGTTTTCATGAAATGAGTGTTTGTGTGTCTGTGAAATTGGGAGTGTGAGCTTACATAAATGTGCTGGGTGCGCACAGTATGGGTGTGTGTGAAATAGCTGGTGTGTGTGTGCGTGTGTGTATTTTTAGGGGCTGTCTCTACTGTCAGAGACGAGGTGTGCTGCAGCCCAGAACACAGGTAGCCCATGCAAAGCACCGCCTCATCTATTCGCTGTCACACCGTGGCCATAGCAGATCTGATAAAGGACAGATTGTTTTATAGCGCCGGAGTTTGCCCCAACAGCATGCAATTCATTTGACACTGCAGCTAATCTGAATGCTCCATCTTATTCCTGCCTGTTATCAGTTACAGCGCTGCATCGGTTAAGCAAGGTGGTGTGTTAAAGCACAACTCGTCACAATAAATAGCTTCCCCCCCCCCAGTAAGTGGAAGATGAATTACAGTGGTTCCACGGGTTGAAAATAACATATATTAGCCCAGGGAGAGGCCAGTGTCTTTTACGGGGGGCCTGAAAATCAGATGAAAAAATGAGCTCATTCTATGAGGATCTGAGCAAGGGACAGAGTGAGTAAGTATGTGTGTGTGTCTGTGTGAAAGGTGCCCTGTAGGGGTGTAAGTGTGAGCATGGTTGTGTTGTCTGAAACATAAACCCACATTATTCCCAGGGTTCTCAGCCCACCAGTTTTACTCTCAGTACACTTAGAGCTGCAGGACAGCTTGAGATTACCACCACCTGCGGCACAGCAGGAGGGGGACAGGGGTCGAGGGGAAGGGTGGAGGGGCAAGGAGGGGAGGAGGAGGGAAAGAGATGAGAGTGAGGGTCATAATTACATGGCAAAGCAGATTCATTTCTGGTGTCTAGGCACCTCCACACCTCTTGCCCCCTCCCCAAAAAACAACAAGCTCTGGTTTCTTCCACTCCCCTAGGAAGCCTCCTATCCGTCTCAGTAGGAGAGGAAATCATCTATCACAAAAGAGTCAGGGCACCAACATCCCTAATCTTTAGAAGGCATGAACCATGTTCATCTAAATGAATACAATGCTGGTCTGTTGGTGACACATTACACTTAAATACAAGGCATTGTCATGGTCACATGCTTTTTTGCATCTAAGTCCGTTTTTGTTTCTACTGAAATGTCAAGTTTCCCATAGTTAGAATTCCTCATGTGAAGCTTTGCTGATTAGGTGCTGTGTGGTGAGACAATGCTATATACTATTGCTATGTTTCGTATGAAAAATGATGTACCCTCTGTACCTCTGTCCTTACTAGCTAATGAAGAGAATCTCACTTTGAAAATGTCATTTTATAAACTCAGATGCACCTGAAACCAATAAATAATTCAGCAAAATGAACAAACCCCCCACTGAAAAGATCATGCAATTTCTATTATGAATATCCAAAGCAATATTTTATTGTTATTAAAATCCGTGCGTCATACTCCCCAGAGAGACAGTTTTAATATCTATATAATTTAATACCTCAGCAGGTTCTATTATTATCTCTGACTCAAGGAAAATCTTGTTCTCCATCTCATATTGTGAGTCAGCAACAACCAGAGATCGCATCATATCGATAAAAGAGAATATACAGGTCATGGAGATTATATCAGCAGATTTACATATTGTATTAACAGCAGTGGGTAATGATTCACATTTTCTGTTCAATTGCTGCAGACAATTACATGAAAGAACGTGTGGGGGGATGGATGGTTGCATAATAGCTTTAGAGTTCACCGCCTGCATAATTTGTACTAACACAGGGAAGGTCAACAACTTATTTCATTTAATGGAATATTAATTTATACTTAAACACTATTTACATTCTCTTTACAAACTCCACTCGTCCGGCAGAAAAAATCCGTTCGTATTTCTTGGGAGTGTGGCTGTTGTGTCGAGGCCTGGAGTGTCTCTGTCTCGGGGCTGTGGTGAGTGAACAGGCCCATGAGGCCCATGGGTGTATGTGGAAAACAAAGGAGAGCTAATGAAAACCCTCGCTGTGCTCGCAGTGCCTCGTCTCACCTCGGCTTGCCTCGACTCGTCTGGTCTGGCTGACTGTGTGCTCACCTCACTGGCCTCAGAAGCTGAAAAGCCCCCATGGGGTGAGGAGTGAGAGAGCATTTCGTCGGTGGCGCTGTTTATCTGAATACACTGTGACAGCCCCTCAGCCTCCTGCCGCATCAATATTAAAGACTGGTGGCGAGCGGGCGGAGAACACACACCTCTTGGTGCCACCTGATGCCCCCTACAGCGCTGGCACAGAATGCCAACGAGGAGCCTGGACAGCAGTAAGGTCGGGGCAGTACAGGCCCAGAGGGGGAGCGCTTTTATCTGCTGACACTTACACTGACACACACACACACACACACACACACACACACACACACAAGCATGTGCACGTACATGCATACCAAATACTCATTTGGACACACTTTGCAGAGTTGAGGCTCAGAGTGTGAGGAATCTGCATTCATAACATACTCAGTTTAATTAGCGAGGAAGGGGGTCCACTTACTGTGTCCGAAAGTCTTTTCACACCACTGTTGACTAGGGTGCTCCAGAAGACTAAATTCAAACTGAACAGAAAAGTTCAATGGTTTCAGGAGTTTCTAGGGCAGTGTGCACAATGCCTTCAGGGCACCTCATTAAGGTAATTTTGAGTATCATTAGGAAGGTTCTCATCAATCAATGATATGATCTTAATTATTGACAAGGCCACAACTGATCAATTCTGCCCCTTGAAATAAAGTTGACTAATTGCATTCCTCTCTCTATACCTCTCTATCCACATGTTCTTGTTTCCCACAAAGCCCTCGTCTCCAGTCAACACCGCTGGTCTCCAGAGGTGTTGCTATTAGGTGCTCAGCTCAGCTTTGGGGAAGAAGATTTCTTTCTCTCACCTTCTCTCTCTCCTCCCCGTCTCTCTATTTCTCTCTCTTTACCCTTCTAAGTACATCTCTGGATGTCTCATTAAATCACACAACAGAGCACTAAACAGCGCTCTGTACACACTCTGCCCAATAAGGTGCTCAGCGAAGCAGGCCTGGTGCTGTGCAGGCGACCGACTGCGCCTCCCCAAACATACTCCCACTATCAGTCCATTAGCAAGAGACAGCAGAATGCTCGCTGATTGGCCAGGGTAATGGGGATTGACTGCCTCTGGGCGTAGTTTGGTAGGCAAAGGAAAAGGTAGGTGGGGGAGGGCTCTCTAAAAGCTCTAATTCAATGTCTTCTCTGGGATTGAGGGATGATGATGCAGAGTGGGCCATGCATGCCTCCCTCATCAGAGCCCGAGGCGCCGGACTCTAATCTCTCCCTCTTGTGTGTGAAGGTAGGGAGGAGGGAGGGGAGGTGGAGGATTACAGGGAAGAAGAGACTAGGTTTCATTTCCTGCTTTGGCAGCCATCGTCTGAAGGCTCCTCTGGGACTCTAAAGCTGGTATTATGCTGGGGCGGCTCACTCAGACCTACTGCTAATGAAATAGGAGGCTACTCTGATGCCGCCTCTGTCTCCAGTTGCTGGTTCATGTCTAGTGCCAAGCCCAGGCGGACAAGACAGCTCCCTGGTCCTGGAAATGAAGACTGGGTGTCTGCTTCCTTATATGTTTTCTTCCTTTCCTTCCTTCCTCTTAACATTGGATAAATAGCTGATCTGATATGTGAAAGGAACAATCTTCAAATTGCTCTAGGATACAAAAACAAACCCCTTTTTTCACTACTTTTCTTTTTTCATATAACACAAAATTTTAAATGTTGAAAAAGTCACTCATTATAATATGCAACATTTGTACCTTTTTAGATCTTTCAGCAAACTAGGTTTGATAAGGCATATGTGTTTTAGTCTGTTTATTTTTTAAATGTGTCTCCGCTAGTTGATTTAAGATATTCAACCATATCAATGTGTGACACATCATTTGAAAGCCTACAATCTGCTCTTTTATATTATGTTAAAACCAAAAAGGACCATAATACCAGCTCCTGTCACATATGATTGGATTGGTAACATTTGTGTGTGGATTTGTCCATGCCTATCCAGTCACACACACACACACACATACACACACACACACACACACACACACACACATCCACACTATAAATAAAACATGGCTGTGTAAAATAACATGCAGGAAGTGTAGGTCTGGTCAGAGAAAACAGAGGTATGGATTTTCCATAGCCAGTACAGCCTTGAGCAGCCTTCACTCTTCAGTCGTCTGATAATATCTCTACATTTCTCCATCTATAGCTCTCTTTGTCTCTCTCCCACAACCACCCACACAACAGACCTGTCCGTCCCAGGAAATAAACGGTGATGTTTCAATGAGCCTCTATTACTTTCAATTACCGGTCTAGGTCCATGACATGGATGTGGAGGTGAAAGAATATCACTGAGCCACCGTGTCATCCGTCAACCCAGCACTAGTGTCACCCTCTCAGTCACTGGCATTCAGTAGGGGACAAGATGACAACTGTGGAAGAGCTGTCAACATGGCCCCACTAACACACCTTGTTGTGACACGGCGTCTTGGGAACCAGGCCGTGACAAGGACACAGCTGGATAGATCAAGTATCAAAGGCACCAAACACTAAGCAACAAGGTTATGCCAGATACCACTATATCAATGATTTGGGTTAGGGTAACTGACATACATCAAGTCCATACAATTGGTTTCTCACATACTGTACAAGTAGCACAACAATCGAACTGTACTGAAAATGTGTTTCATCCACGATAACCCATTTTTTCTCCTGCTTTGGAGTCTATGTCTCCATGCCCTCCCCTGTATAGTCTGTATATGTGCTGTCCGCTGGTCCTGTTTACAGCAAGGCTGTGCTGCCCAGCCTCAGGCCTGCCCCCTCTTGCGCCTTGCCTTCTGTTCACAAGTACTCTGTGTTTGCATTGCGTTCCAGCACAGTGGGCTGCCAACCGCTCTCTCTCTCTCTCTCTCTCTCTCTCTCTCCCTCCTCTGCTCTCCACCCTTCCTTACTCTTCCCTGTTGTTGGACAGCGGCCCAGTGTTCTCAAGCTTAACTAATGTGCAAACCTTCCCCTACTCTCTCTCCTTCCCTCCTCACTCCTCCTCCTTCCTATCGTTTCTTGTCCTTCTACATCCCCGTCAACGCCTACCTCCCCACCTCCGTTCTCCTGTCCAACTCACCCTTTCTCACTCCATCTTTCTCTCTAACCATGTCTTCCTCCCCTCCATCTCTCACAATTCTACATCACTTCTTTCCACCCTCCCTCTCACCCTGGAAAAAGCAGTTAGTCTCGTCACCTGGAGTCCAGTTTGCAGTCTGTTCTATCCAGAGAGCTAGCAGAGCTAGCTATTAGTAGCACTATCTCCATCTACAATACCTTCTGTTTTATTTACCAGCCGCCATGTATTATTCATGACAATTTAGCCCGGGCTCGAGTCAATGAGAGGAAATGACAAGCCATATTATAAGCAAGGCTGAGCTTGGGTCTGAGAGAAAACCTGATGGATAATATACCGTGAAGGAATTAATCTGTTTAAATAAACGTCTGTGTGATTCATGGGGAGCGCACCGTACGGGGCGGATAAACAAAAAGGTTGGTAGTGGTACAGCCTCTGTCCTTTGTCTGGGAGCAGCTGCTGGAGGTAACACTGTGAGGAAAACTGAAGCCACGGGACGTAGCCTGGGTTGTCTCCCTGCTAATGAGAGGGACAACATCGGTGCCCAGGACCCAGGTGGGAGGTGTCAGCAGCAAAACTGTGAAGAATTTGACCGCAGTCCCTCCCCTTTTCATCGGCTAGATTTTGTCTGTTCATGACGACGTTCTTCACATCCCCTGACTAAGTGATCCAGCATGACGTGTGTTTCACACCGCAGTTGTCTGGAAAATCAGCTATCTGTATCTTCCTCTGCTCATCTGCTTTACGTAATAGCTTTCAAATCGTGGCTCTGATAGAAATGTTATGCCTGCTGTGGGATTCTATGTATAATTAAACAGCCTCTTTACTATTGCAGGTAAAAATGAATTCTTTATTGTAAGCCTTCCGGCTTTGAAGCCCAGAGATCCTCCTCATTCAGTTGAAAGGTACAGCGAGATCCCATTTCTTTTCAAAACTAGTCTCGGAGGGCCCCCGCTAAAAGTCAGCCCCCCACCCCATCTGCTGGTCAGACGGCTCGGTGTGGTGAGTGCGGATGGCGGAAATCCTTGGTGGCAATTGTGCTGTGATGAGGATGTCATCAGCTGGCAGCGGGCCTCCCGCCGTCCAATCTATTGTGTGTCAAATTGATTATTCAGTCTTTCGCACTGCATGACTGTAATATTACAATTTGGGATTTCACGGCAGCTACGTGCAAAAACCTATTCACTCGCCATTACATCACGGCTGTGACTCATCGCCGATGCTCTACGAGGTGGCGTTCCTCTGACCTCATTTCCTCACCTTCCTCACCTCGACACAAGGCTTTTTTCACGCTGGTCGTCGTGGTAAAGGGCAGCACGGTGGCGCAGTGGTTAGCACTGTCGCCTCACAGCAAGAAGGTCCCTGGTTCGAACCCCGGTCGCTCCAGGTCCTTTCTGTGTGGAGTTTACATGTTCTCCCCGTGCCTGCGTGGGTTTCCTCCGGGTACTCCGGTTTCCCCCACCATCATAAAGACATGCGTATGAATGTGTATGAATGTTGAATGAATGTTGGTGGTCAGAGGGGCCGTATGGCGCTGAATGGCAGCCTCGCTTCTGCACCACCGGTATGACTGGGTCTGAATGAATACTTGACTCTGTTAGCCCTTTGAGATCTTCGGATGAAAAGGGCACTATAAATTAAATTCATTATTATTCATTATTATTATTATTAAAGACTCGCTCGGAGTTGCTGGAGTGTGACTGTGGGTCGCAGTGGACCTCTGTTATTCTTAGCAATACCATACCTCCAAAAATAGCGTGTCTCCGGCTAGCCAGCCTCCCTGCTTTGTGGGTCACCGCCTGGATGATATTGATCTCTAGAAATTACCGAGAATAAAATAACACCTTGGCCCAGACGGCGAGGCTCTTGCACTCACGGTGGAGGTTGACCTTAAACTAATTCTGGGTGAATGCAGAGGGGTGGAAAATGTGGAGAACTGGCGCCATCCCTGCCTCAGATTGATTTATTCTGTGGTGAGAGCATATTCCTCCTTAGCAGCACAACAGCAATCTGCACCATAAGAGCTCGCTGATGGCTTCCACAGACCGACGCTCCCAAGGACAGGATGATAGGAGGCTTAAAGAACCCTGTGAGAGAACGTCACACCAATCAAACTGGGTTGAGGTGTAAAGGCTCCTAGCTGACCCCCTTGCTAGCGCAGCGAATCATATTTCTCCACTTAGTTTTAAAGTGCTGAGTTGTTGAAAAGCTCTGAGGCATACTGTAGGCCATTGTGTCTGAGGCTAATGGGATTGGCTGGGCGTTAACGTATCACGGTAATCCTGAGAACAGAAAAGATTGGCGGAGCCCTTTCACAATATGGAATATAGTATTGTATCTTTACATTTAGGGCAAAATTGTCCCTTTTGAAGATATTGCTTTGCATATGTCTCATTGGTTTCACCTGAAATGAACGACATCGCACTACAATGGAGAAACACTTCTAAAACATCCCCATTTCTTACAGCCTCACCTCAGTTTGAAGCTGTAAGGGTTGTGCACACATGCACACACATTGCACTGTATAAATGACTTAAGGAGAGTATTTCTAGGAGAAAACATTGCATAGCAGTAGAGAAGGAAAGGCTCTCACAAATGCATCTTCAAAGGAAGCCCTGTAGATAGGCGCTGTGTGATTGCAGTGTTTCTCTCAGCAGGCCAACTACAAGTGGAGTGCTTCACACCAGTGGATACCCAAGCTATATGGGACCATCTGCTTCAAAGGCTTCTCATGAGTCTTCCTCCACCATTCTCCCCAGTTCGCCCCTAGCAGGTACGGTGTCTTTTATCCTCTGACTAAATGAATGGAACTGCTGCTCTTTCAGAGACTGCAGCTGGGAGCATCTGTTTGTGGGAGGATGCCTGTCCAGTCGGAGGGAGGGAGGAGCAGGAGAGGAGGGAGGAAGAGGAGGGAGGAAGAGGAGGGAGGAAGAGGAGGAAGGAAGAGCAAGGAGGAAGAGGAGGGAGGAAGAGGAGGGAGGAAGAGGAGGAAGGAAGAGGAGGGAGGAAGAGGAGGGAGGAAGAGGAGGGAGGAAGAAGGAAGAAGAGGGAGGAAGAGCAGGGAGGAAGAGGAGGGAGGAAGAGCAGGTAGGAAGAGGAGGGAGGAGAGAACGTAGGAAAAGGCAGTGGAGCGGATGTGGCACTCACAATGGGAGGAGTCTGGATATTTGACCACAGTCATGCACAATGGCCTCAAAGCATCTAAGAAGTGCTTACAAACACCATATGTTCTGTAAAAATGATGTTGGTGCCCTTCTTTATGATTGAAAACAACCACAATAAAAGAGCATTTCTTTTAGATGACACGTTGGCAATGCTGCTACTGTTTAGTGACTGATGCCAGAGGAGAGTAAAAAAAAATCACAAGGAGCACAGAATGCTTTATTTGGCAGCCGCTAGCAGCGTTGAGCTAATCCTCAATGACATTGCTTGTGTTCTTTTGTTCTTACTCCACAGTTAAATTCAAAATAGATAAATGATGCCTACTTCATGTCAGTGTCATACAAAGGTCAATAGTAAATTCAAGTGGGGCCTGACCCTGTTTGGGTTACGAGGCACTGATGAGCGTAACAGCTTCCGGTCGAAATTTGAATGTGATATACAGGTCTAGGCCAGGCGTCAATTAAAATGTGTATGAAGACAGGAGACATGCCTTGTATAGTGCTTTGCACCATCATGCTCTGTATTTAACATTCCTCTCAAACCATATACTGTACTATCAAGATTTGGGAAGAGGAGAATCATTTTACAATTTGAAAGCATCTAGTGATGGAGCATAAATGCACGTACGCACGCACACACATAGAGCTCCCACATTGACTTGGTGGGGATAAGAGCAGAGACTGCAGATGTTTTCAGAGACGTGAGGGACTCCTTTAAAAGCCTCTGCTTTTCAGCCCGTCAGAAGCCAGTGTCCCACTCCATCCCATAATGCTGGTGTCTCTCTGAGACAGTTCAGTCCATCAGTTCTTTGAAAAAAGGAAACATGTTTTGGCCATTATTTCGTAAAAAAAAAGAGCTCTGTTTGCACATACAAACTTGCACAAACTTTTGCATTTGATGTAGAAACTTTCGGGAGTATTTGGTATTATTCATATATGAATTTATATCAATATTAAGCTGTCCACAGTACATCCTTCATTTATCTTCCCTCACTGTGTTTAAATGACTGAAGAAAAAAGCTGCTTCCCATTGGAGAGGCTGTTAGCTTGAAAGGAAACCTTCATCCAGGGCCTTCCGATTGGCTACTGATCCTTACTGTAATGTACTCTTCAAAGGTGTGTGTGGTGTTGTGCTCAGGGGAGCAGGGGACATCAGGAGATTAGTAAGGTTGTCTGCCTTATCATGCTGTGGTTGCAAGACAGAGCAGTACGTGTTTTTTGTATGCTGCAGATCGGTGCTCTTTATCAGGTGGCAAGGAAAACACCAAAGAGTATTGCCACTGGTGGGACCTTGATTTACTATGACTTGACCAAGGGGCAATGTATGAGAATAATGACAATTCATCTTGTATAGTAGACACACAAACACACACACACCCACCATCACAAGCTGAATCATAAATGTGATACAAACAACTCCTTCTGTGGTGTTTCATCGATTATCATCATTCACGTGAGAGTGGGATGCCTGTCACATGACTTTAATCTGCTTAATGTTCCGACTGTCGTCTGAGGACATCATCCCAGCAGCCATGCCGGCTAATTTGAGCGTGAGCGCTAGCTGCCAAGGGGCTGTCTTGGTGGCTTTTTGGCTGAATGAGGCAGACATTAACGACACGCATGAGGCGAGAACAGAAAAGGGCAGCATTGCCCTGCAGATGCACTGGCCTGATAACAGCCTCATTAGACAGAGATCATCTGACAGGACGGATGTACTAAAGTGTTTGTGCTTGGGATGGCCTGACGTGATTGGGTGTCAACATATACTGACACTGAGTAAGGCACTGCAGGCCATGAGCAGAAGAAGAAGACGAGAACAGGAAGAAGAATAGGAAGCAGAAGAAGAGGGAGAAGATGATGAAGAAGAGGGAGAAGATGATGAAGAAGAGGGAGAAGATGATGAAGAGTAGGACAGCGCAAAAAAAAAGGGGGACAATAAGATGCTGAAGATGATGAAGAAGACAGACCTGTTTTGACATACAACTTCCTCGGCCTCTTCTCTTGGATGTCCTGACCCTGCACGTACTGTTCTGTATATGGGCTCAGCTACAGAGGCAGCCTACAGAGGAGTGACGCTCTACACATTCAAGTTCGACAGAAAGGTGTGGTTGGAACTCGTCAACCAGTTAAAATTGGGTGAAGCATCTCGTCATATCATCATTTTTTTTTAATCTGAAATGTCAAGATACATTTTTTGTGGCTTGAACTTTTCTCAGGGTCACTGGAGACATCTTAAATATTTTAGTAGTTATCGCTTAGAGTTTCGAACTAAGTTTTCAGATGTGACTGCTTATTAACCCCGATTTACATAACTGTAAAAAATCCTGTAAGTAGAGTAGCCCTATTCTGATGTACTGTAAAAACCCAACTGGATACAAATGAGCTCCAGTTAAAACGCTCTGCATTTGACTTCATTTGAGCTAAACAGTATTATTCAAGGCCTGTATTCTGAGCTGTGGTAGAATTAGCCTGGGAAAATACACCCCCTCTTTTTACAGAGAACAGAGATACAGCGAGAGAGAGAGCGAGAGAGAGAGAGAGAGAGAGAGAGAGAGAGAGAGAGAGAGAGAGGGAAAGAGAAAGAGAGAGAGAGAAATGACATGGACACAGGCTTTCAAGTTCCTCATGTAAGCAAACTGGGACTGTGGAGACAAAGCATGCAGCTCCATGAATATGAAAACAGATCTGTGCCACAGGAAGAGTTCTCTGTTTCTTTCTCTCTCTCTCTCTCTCGCTCTCTTTCTCTCGCTCTCTCTCTCTCTTTCTCACACACATGCTTACCACGGAGAGAAAAAACAGGATGTGTTTTCCACTCTCTTCAAGGGCTACATGTCCCTCCATTATTTGATAGGCTGAGATGCATAAACCACATGCAAGCACAATACTGTCTGTGCCTACTCATGCTCAGCAACGTGGAAACACACATTGACATTTCTTACGAATGTGACATCTGAGGGCAAACTACACAGAAACACGAGTGGGATTTTCAATTAGTGCCCTTTGCATCTCTCCAAGGACACTTGCTGCAGAATGTCTAGAGTTACTTTTATTTACCTTCTCTCAATTCAACCTTGTGGTCTTTCTGTCTCTCTGACACACTGTCTCTTACACCCCATCTCCTCACACTTGGCCTAATTCCCCCCCCCCTCCCCCCGAGATAGAGAGAAATGTGTACATGTGTTCTACTCTTCGGAGATCAATTATGCATCTCTACAGCAGAACTGTGAGAGACAGAGTTTCTTCAGTGCAGGCGCGCCTGCAGACAGTTATACCTTCAGAGTACATTCTGGAACGATAACTCAAATCACAGTTGTGCATGTGGGTGTTGTGGCTGTTGCTGTCTCACCCCATGTGCTCTGAGACAGTGAGATCACAATCGATTTTCCGGAGGCCGTTATAAATGTAGGAATCCTGACCATAGCTTGCTATGGAATGAGAATAAATCATGCAATGCATGAATCTATCATTCTATCAACGTATCTACATGTCTGTCTGCTATGGTATATCATTTTAGTTCAGATACAGAGACTGTGAACTACTTGTGTGAAAGAGATTGTGTTTGTCTCTCCCCAGACTCGACCAGTTTTAATTGGGTTGCTTTTTGACTCTCTTCATCTGATTATCTTACAATGAAAGGTGAGATTTCTCAGAGATGAGATGCGGGGGTAAGCTTCACTACAGGGGAGCAACGTGTCTCAACAAGGGATACATACTTTTACCTGTGTAAATCTTCCCAAGGTTGTCGGTTGGACAGTAACTGTCTCGCTTGTATCTACAAATAAAGCCCCATTGCGGATGATCAGATATGGCCATTATAACAAAAAATAAGGTTGATGCTTTGAACCAATTTTTGGCGTTAACTGCACTTTGTGAATGTTCGAAAATACTAGCCCTCTTCCTAACAAGGAAGGCCATATTGTATGACAGGGTGTTCGTAAGGGCCTAGCTACACTGATTCAGTGCTGAGTCACGAAGTGTGAATTGGGAGCCTAATTCAACTGCTGCTCCATGAGATCCTCCATCTAAAATGTGTTGCATTTCACCCTCATTAGTATTCTCTGGCGAAGACACTGGAAATAAGCATTTTAAACACAGGAGGAGGTAAGGACAGAGACTTTGCTGTATGTGGGCTATAAAGCACTTTGTCCTTTCCATGGTTAGACAGAAAATAAACTCATCTCTAGTTTAACCAGAGGGGCTAACATGATCTAAGGTGCAAAGCGAGCTTCCTCTTGTCCCCCAGTGGATAAATATTGACTGTGCCGGATAGCAGCAGATGGCCTGAGTGGTGAATGTGGGGCTGTGGTGGACAGTGAGTGTTCCAGAGACATCTGGTCCCTGGGCCCAGTGGACCTGGTTCCTACATCAACCAGCCTCATTAGAACTAGCCTGGGCTTCAGGACCCATTCTGTCGCCAGAGTAGTACCCTCTCCTCTCCCCAACTCCCTCAATCACCCGATCAAATCCCTCATTTGTAACCCCGGCCAGGACACTAAGGGCTGAGCTGTGTTGTGCATGCAGGTTTTACACATCATGCTCTTCCTCGTCCTACTCTGCCAGGGTCAGGACACTTGCCTCTTGGGTGATTTTTGTCTCCCTCCCTGGAAAGGGATTCCACCACGGCCCCAGACTGGAAGACTTATGCACACACAGCTGGCAATCAGTGAACCTTTTTTGTGTGAGTAAAATGGCCTATACAACTGGTAGTAGACTGGGACATTTACATCCTACATTTACATTTTAAATTACATTAAATTCTTTCCCCCAAAATACTATAGAGCATATATATAAAATACACCAAGAAATCAAGGATCAGAGGTGTATTAGTTGTAATAGTATTTTCGTGGTCAGAGTCAATTAAGGGTCTGTACTGGCCATTTGACCAAACATGCACCAGAAACAATCATGGCTTTGAGATGATAGGGAGGGGAAGAGACTTCTCCCTATTGGGACCTGCTGTTGCCCCACTGATGGTGACACCTGATGATGACAATATTGATGCAGATGATAACAGGGGTGATAATGACGACAGTGATGACGATGACAAGGAGAAAGACGTTGACGACGAAGAGGATGATTATGATGACAATGCTGGTTTAAGGCTTATGGCCACAACCTCCCCACACGCACAGGGTCACAATCCCAAAAGACATCCTCTACTTATGGCAGAGAGAGTTGCTTGGATTATCACACCATGGCTAATGACAATCTGTCACGCCAGGGATTTCATAATCCTCAACACAAGCAGCCATGTTCGTTCTGTACTCGTCCTAGTGGCTCCTCTTTCCCTTCTGGCTCAGTCCAGCCAGCCAGCCAGCCAGGCAGCAAGTTATCCTCCCCCACCCCTATCCCCACCTTTATCTCAGGATACTAAATCTTTGTAAGCGCCTGGCTTGCGAGAGTAAAAAGGATTGTGTGGATGGTGCCTTGGGTGACGAAGCACCCCCTCTTTGTGGGCTGACGGGAATTCCACTGGCGTGTAAAGAGCTCTGCTTATTTGCATTCTGGTCCCCTGACTTACAGTGTTCCTGTCAGTGCAAATTAATCAGCCTATATGAATCAATAACAATCAGCAAAGGTTTGTTTTATTTATTTGAACGATAAATACGGATTTACCATGCTGTCGCTTCCTGATTCAATATCTTCTATTACCCGAGACTGAATTACCCTTGTGTGCTTGTTTTCTTGTTTCTTGACCTTTAAACTCAATAAGGGCCGTGCTGTACTGTCCACTGAAGGACAAAGCCAGTTTGCATAATGAGCTCTGTGTCTTCTGTGATCAATTTCCTTGCATGTAGTTTCCTAGGATATACCCTCTGGTGGGTCGGCATCAAAAAACGACACTTGGATGGCAACCGACTTAATGCCTTGCAATATTCTCTCATACAAATACAATGTAAACAGCAATATGAGCCCGAGGAGCTGAGAAAAAGAAGATTAATCCAAAATGAAATTGTGAAATGTCCTCAAGGACTCAATTTCTGACCAATCCCCTTCAGTAGAAGATGTGAATGGAGGAAGAGCAGTAGTCCTGTTTGTAATCTCAATTATAATTTCAGTCATCCTATCGGAGGACTAATCTGAACAGCATACTTCTTTAACCCATGGGGAAGGCTTTTAAAATGTGTCAGATTACACAGGGAATTCTCTTTTCTAAAGATAAGAATAGAGTGAAGTACAAAAAGATCTCTAATCCCTGAAACTCCCTGAATTTCACTGTCACTAAATATCATGGATATTACCCCTAATACCCTGTTGACCTTTACATGTTTGTATTTGCTTGAAGATGAAATCTGTTGAGATTCTGTGCAATGCTTGTTCACATTAAAAGATGAACAATATTTTGCGCTGGAAACTGGAAAATACCCAGAATAAATGTGACATTTGCTATCGGCTTTGATAAATAGAAAATAAAGAGAGAAAAAGATAATATGATATTACAAAAAGTACTTTTAATCCAGAAACAACTAAATTAGGAATTGAAAAAATAGCCATAAAAGATTTAAACTATATCCCTATTCTACATGAAATCCTATCACATGCCTGTCATTACACTGACAAGGCCGATGGTACTGTTCAGTCTGACATCATCCCATGGGCATTACGACAGAATCCGACAGGAGACTCGATGCCTGAATACGAGGTCTTAAAGGGCCTCTGAGTGCTACGTTGCTGCTCACATTAATATGAAGAAACCCACCCCAAGATAGAATATTGATAAAATGCTTTTTGTTGGATGTGTAATGCTAGGAGACTTGCTAGCTCACTGCACTAAATTGTGGCAGTGCACTTGGGCATACTTGGTAGTCAATAACCAGTCCTCTTTTATTCTGAGGCTATTCCAGGCACTTTGAAGGAGGTCGTCTTCAGTAGCAGCACTCAGGGTAAAAAAGACGCACCGACAGAGCTGTCCAAGATAGACTGGTCAAGGCAATGCCTTCCGTGCAACACCAGCACAATATTGGACCGTGGCACTGAATGCATGATCTCAGTCTCCAATGTCTCAAAAACAGACGTAACCAGGACATTTTTAGGTTCTTTCTCAGGAAGACACATTGTGGGTGCTGCAGATAGGTACTGATTTGACAGCATCCCTGCTAGAGACGGTGAGTGTTTGTAGCTGCGAAACGCTTTGCCGTTGTATTGTAGAGCCAGTGACATCTGTCTCTCCTGTGAATGAAATGTTTTCCCCTGGAGATGACAGATCCGTGTAGGATCGTCGAGAGCTCTGTCAGACCGGATGGCACGGAGACAGAAGCTGGAGAGAGCCTGCATTCAAGCAAAGGGAGAAAGGAGGAGGGGGGATGAGGAGAAGGAAGAAGAATAGGATGATGAGTGGAGGGAGGGGGAGATGAGGAGAAGGGGAATGCATGGATGGATTGGAGGGAAGGGAAAGAGGAAGTAGGAGCAGAAGGAGGAAGGGAAGGAAAAGGGCGAGCAGGAAGAGGAGGAGAGATTGCCAAGTGCAGTTGTATCATAAGAGTGCTTTTCCTTCTACCATGAATTATAGAAGGGGTCTTGAAATGTTAACTCAAGTGTTTCCAACAGATTTAGACATCACCTGAGTGAATCGCTGTGCTCTTTGCAGCAGACGCAGTTTCCCTCACGTTCCTCTCTTCTCAACAGTAACTCGGTGAGATAGAGGGAAAAATCTTTGGTATATCCTTGTACAGTAATGTTAATACTTTCCAAAGAGCACAGTGGTTTTTATTTAGCGCTTGTATACATTATTCATGAACAGATATTTTTGTGAAGTTTCAGTATGCATTAGAATAACCCGAGACAGGCTAACTTGATGAAAACAAGATGCCTGACGAAGGTTTTAAATTACAAAACAAGCCAGACTCTGGGCCTCGTGCCTGAGAGAGCTGTGCACGGGTACCTCATATCGATCTGCAGTGTTTGCCTGTGCTCTGATTACATGACTGGAATTGAGACAGCACAATCTTGCGCGGGGGGGTGGGCTGGGGCTGGGATGTGTTTATTTATAGAGAATAATGACTCTAATTGGTAAATTGGTCTGGTGATTGATTCAGTATTGAGTCTAGTGTCGTCTGTCGAGGCGCCCAGAGTGAGGGATGTCTTTAAATAGCAGAGATGACAGAGAGGAGACAGTGGAGCCCATGCTGCTCCTAGAGAGCAGGATCAGTCAGATATCTGCTCCAGCCCTTCCCACAGAACATTCCCAAATGAGTCCTGTCCAGTGGAGGCAATTAGACACAGAACTGACAGTCGCTGTGCCATTTTATGTACTAAAAAGGTCAGTTTTATTCATACACTGAATGGGAAATTGAATACCTTTATCTCATGTTCTTTTCTTCACAACTTCCCCTGCGCCATTCATCAACATCCAGTGAGTTTAATGATGAGACTGATGCAGATCTTACAGAATCGCTATGTGTTGGACACAATGACAGAGCAAGTAACAGATCAGAGGCAGTCCACACCCCGATAATCAAAAATGCATGTGGATATAAATATCTTCAGGCTCTGACGAACCCACCCCGGCACTTGAAATTAATCGGATATTTCAAAGCATGTGTTTAGGAATCGCTCCACAAATGGATCTCCAGCTTGCTGTAATTAAATGTCCTTAACCATCACCTTAACCTTTCATGATGGTCCTGGCGAAAAACTAAATATAGGCCTTAATTCAATAATTGCTATTTATCTGTCAATCTATTCACTGTATATTATTTCCAATCTGGTAGTGTGGTTATAACAAATGGGGGTTGGTGCTCCCCATGGCACAAAGCCCCCTCATTACACAAGTTGAGAGGCGCATATGAATTATTACTCATAGAATAACAATATTCCACCTTGCACAGAGGACGTGGCTCAGGGCCCTGTTCACTTCCTGGATCCAAGTTTGAAATTCAATTACCCAATGCCCTGGGTTGCTGCTTGCTGGAAGCAAATCATGGATCTGAGGTAACATTTAATGGATTTGAAATATAATTTGGTTCTGACTTGGGCTCCTCAGAGACAGGTCACCATTACCCATAACCACATTAGAGGTAATCAAAGATTCTCCTGAATTTGTTCGCCAGAGACACAAATGTGCTCTTCCAGGATTCCTGGGACATTTATTTTCCATTTAGATGTTTAAAAAGGAAAATTATGGAAAAGATATGAAACAAGCTATAGACAATCATCAAAAAAATCTTATAGACCTGATATGGGTACCTACATTTAGACCGGAGTGATTCGGAGAATCAGAATCGAGTGCAGTCTAGATATTAATCCTGATGTCAATTGAACAGAAGTCATCAGGGAATAATTGTTTTTCACGATTTTGAACAAAACCAATTCTACTATTGTTTCTTGAGTATATGAGATACTTTCATGCCACAAAGTGATAATGGCTTTAAGGGTAAGAACTAACTATATTTCTTGCGAGCCACAAACAATATTTTTTTCAAGCAATAATAATGGAGTGCTCAACACTGTGTGCTCTACAGGCCAGGCCGTACGTTGGCCTCGTCACCTAACCTATAAACAATACGACCAAACCAAAGTGACTGTCACTGGGTATCAACACCATATAGAACAACAGGCCCCGCTGCCTTTCCATCTAATGGCAAATTGGCAAAAGATTTTGCTCGTCCTATCCTCACAGGCTACCCTCCCACCAACGGCCTCCTTCCCTCCTCTCCCTTGGACACCTGTTATTAATTTATCTCCTTGTTTAATCAGAGAGCTGGGAGGTAACAGCATCTCCTCTGGCCTCACAGAGGATGACAAATGAATTGCCAGGACAGAAAAATTGACTCAAATTCATCCTCTGCTGGATTTTCTGTTGCAGGTCCATGAGATCTATTGTTCCCCATTGTGATAATGGATGGTGTGGCGCATGGAAGCACAGTGCAGAATGTCAATAAATAGTTCATGCCTGTGAGAAGTAACCTGGGAGTCCCTTGCTCTGTTGGTTTAGGCAGAATCTGACTCTGCTCAAACAGCGAAGATCCTTTAGTCAAAATGGCTTTAAAACCGGCCCAGTGACAACAAACTTCCAGCTGAAACCTTTTTCTTGCTGCATCTCATCTGGCGAACAACTGAATAAAGATGGAGAACACAAAGAAACAGGTGATCATTTATAAAACTGACATGCTCTTTTAAAGCCATTTAAAGTCCTCCTTTGCATATAAAGTGACTCCATTATATTCAGTTTTTAAATCTTTTTCCTGTCTTTCCTCAGTTTGTGGAGCTAGCTACCTGGAAATGTCATCATCACGTTCACACATACAAATGCAATCCTTCAATCCCTGTGTTGAGCATATAAAGACAAAAGGACCATTCACATTGAGAATGTATAATCTCACAGTGGTTGCATGCAATATTTCCACTGTGTACACTGCAATTTACTATGCTTCACACTATTTCATCTTTTTACCCCTTGCATGATCAAGATTGGAGCTTGTTCAATTATATTTGACCTGTGTTTGCTTATCATTCATTCAATTTAGCATTGCTAAATAAACATTTTACACATTGCATTTGACAAAGTTCTTACTATGACGTGAGAGTTTTACTTGCAAAGAAAAACCTTCTTAATCTCAGTTGCTTTACTTGAGAAAAAAAGGAACATAACATATTGCTAATTTATGAACTGGTTTGCTGGTGAAGTGCAAGATTTTCTTGTCTGCTGGGATCTGGAGCCGATTCGGAGCAGTGAAAGTCAAGTCGGCATACCACCCAGAGAAAGACATTTAAATGAATATAACCCTCATGGAATGTTTTATGAGTTAAGTTACATGTGGTATGCAAATGTGGTAGTGATGACAGACCTCTCCAATATGACACGTCAGTAGAACCCTTATTAACATGAAAGCCACACAACACAATAACGTTCGACTGTACAGACAGTGGGTGAGTTTGAGGATGAGGGTGTTCCAAGTCCCACACAGATCCTGTTGTCTTAACATCAAGGGTCCAGACCTCAGGGGATTCCCTCCATTCTATTCCCTCTGACAGCTCACTAATGTGCCGTCTTCCCAGCTCCAGACAAAGTGTGCTGATAAAATAATGCCGGCTGATATGCAATATTTCTACTCCATTTCTCGCTCAGTCTCTATTACCTTTGATGTTTTATAACCTTGAATGTCCGGATTGTGTAGTAAAGCATAGAGATTTAGTTCACATGAAGCACAAAAGCCTAACAATGTTATTAAGAGTAAGTATGCTATTGAAAAGAAAAATAGAGTTGCAACTATCATTGTGCTCTTGTGATATGTCATAGGTATAATGTCCTTGCAATTGTGATTATTAAGGTGTATATTTCAGAGAATAGAACATTGTCTCCCACCACTTCCATTCATTTGAAGATAATTTGAGTTCTCCCTACAACAATAGCCTCTGATGTGACAGTGTATGGCAGTGAGAGCTTGCTGTGAGGTGTGAGAATCTCAGAAGCTGAAAATGTAAAGGTCTTCACTGTCTTCAACAGGAGTATTTTCTAACGCATGACACAGCCTCGGCTACCCAACGCATAAATCCGCCCAGTGTCGCCTTATTGTGAAAAACTAACACCATTATCAGAGCTCCCGAAGCTAGGCGAAAAACTGGCAAATTAATTGAATTTTTTTAATGAGCCCACACGTTAACTCACTTTGAGAGCCTGGCTGAAACAAGATAACGCTCCCTAACAGAAAGTAGTTTGACTTTCCTCTTAATGAGACTAAAGGTCTGGGAACCTCATTTAACGAGCGATATCCAACCGCTTTAATATTTGAGCGAAGTGAGAATTAGGGAAGCGGGATTAAAAAAATTAAACAAAATAAAAAGACCAAAACAAATAAGATGCGTGGGCTTTCAGTGGAAACAACTTCAAAAGCAACATGAATGTGTGGAAGTGGTCTGTGTTCCACAGAACCGGCCAAAGGTCAGGCGGGGCTACTGATTGAAAAAGCTGGTGGTAACGTGGCTGGTGGGCTGGGGAGAAAACCATGTGAGGTGCACTATCCCCCAGCTATATCTCTCTGTGGGAGGAAAACACTGCCGCAAGGGGATGTGGACTAATCAATAGGATAAAAAAGACAGAAAGTAGTATTTAGGGAAATTAGGTAGCTTTGGAGTTCACTGGAGTGGCACCGCGTAGCAATGTTTCTTCAGAAGCACAATGAGTACAATCTTATAGGCAACAGAGAGTGATGCTTGGGGATGGCCCTGCATCCATGTCTTTCAGAATATACATGTAACAGTGGCGAGAGGTACATCCCTGCACATACACGAACGGTTGTCGATCAATGACTTCCCAAAACGCATCGAGGGAATCGCAGGGAAGGGGTATTGCCTTGCGGTAATTGACAGGTTGATGAAAGCATCTTGGGACGTGGCCCCTTGTGAGTGACACGTCTCAGGCACAGTGGCTTCTAATCCACAGAGCCCCCAATGGAACATGGAATTACAGAGCCTTCGTTTCAGCCAGCGTTCTATTTCCCCTTTGAAGAAAGAGTGGAGGCAGTCTTAAGCTTCTGAAACCTTTAATGCTGTTTGAGTGTCCTGGCAGATTGAAGCAATTCTTCTCAGACTTGTATTGTTTTATGAGGTCATGGCCAGACCGTGGCAAAGATTTCTGGTCTGGGCTTTAGTCGTTGAAGCATCATTGCAACAAACAACCATATAAAACTGCAACAGCCATTTTTAGCTGTAGCTAAGAATGACAAATGTTTCACAAGCTTGTGTCATCCTAATGTTATCATCGACTCCTTTATTTGGCAGATGGGATATGGCATTTTATACTTGCATGTACTTGGTGTAAAAAAGGTGCACCACAAGTTCTCATTATTAATTCATGATATGAGAACACGACTTGCAAATCTATCCTTCAAAACCAGCTTTGAGTCAAGCCACAATCTAAGGCTTGTTTTTACAAAAATGATACCACAGCACATTAATGTTTCATGCTATATCTTATTGTCTATCCTCATCAAAATCGTCCACATGGAGACTGTTTGACTGCATAGCTATTGATTCAAAAGATTGCCTTTCATTGAAAACCTTCTGATGATTCTACTGTCATGCTCCATTGATTCCTGACTACAAACAAGGAAGCCCAGCCATACCATCTAATTTAATTTAAGAGGTCCAGTCAAGACTCTCTAACCAAAAGACATTTTCACAAACACACACAAAAACATGCACACACACAGAGTTGTGGGCGTTCCACCTGTAAAGGTGGTGCTGGTGGGGCTATATGTGGCAGTCTGAAGAGGATTATGTGGAGGCCTGGCTGTTTCTCCACAAACCATGGGAGTTTGACCCTGATAAAACTCTGCCAACTGTGAGGCAGCACGGCCACATTTTGTAGCGACAGGTTCATGGTCCGGCTCCCAATTAATGCAGGGAGGCTGCTGCTGGTCTGAGACGACTTGGGTTGGAGCAAATACAGGAACATACAGGAATGTTGCTTTCTAGGGTGGCCAGGATCTAAGAACTGTAGTCACAAGGTCCTGAGCTGACAGCTGTCTCTCTGAATCACAGTCGCTAAGTCTTTTAACTCAAAATCAGCAATATTCACATGAGTTATGATCCCTTATGATTCACATTTTTAAACGTCCACCAAAGTGACTCAGCAATTCAGAACGAAATGTCATTCTTAAACAAGTGAACACCTCCAGGGGAAAAACAGTAATTGCCTTCAAACGAATGTCTTCAAACGAATGTAAGTGTGTAGGCTTTGCTGAAACATTCATGCTAGGGCCACGTGCTATACTTATGTGTTTTCTTTGAGTGTGAACAAGCACCCTTGAGAAACTTATATGCAATCTGTTTTGTGTTTGCTTAGAAGACATTTAGCAATTGTGTAATGTTTAACATGTCTACAAGAGTCGAGATGCTGGAGGATAAGGAGCACATTCGTTCTAATTACAGTTTTACCATAATCGGTTACGTATTATTTACAAGATAGTTCTACTTTACCTCGGTACAGTATTATTTATATGATAGGGGTCAATCTTTCTGAGGACATCTTTGCTGTGTAATAAAACTATACAGAGTACAGAATTCTGGCCTAAGTAAAATGAAAAAGAGAAACATATCTTACCTGTTGGATCTACACAAGGAATACGGCCATGAAGAGGGAGCAAGAGAGAAAAAGGAGAACATTGTTAATCTCTCTAAAATGCCTGCTACAAAACATACTTAAAATAATGAACATACTTATTTGACTTGGAACTTGTAACAACACTTCACATGCATAAGAAAATTGAGCTCTTTTTGCAAGTTTGCTGAAAAACGGAGAATCCCTTGAGTGCATTCAGAAGAGACAACAATCACTGCAGACTTTCCCCCTTAAAGCGATTTCCGCCCTCGGGTGTTAATTAATGCAAGACTCCTACCCTGTAGCACCAAGCTAAGATAAATCTCCTTGCCCACAGTCAGCAGCCCCTGAGGCAGTATGTGATGCTGGCCCTTGACCCACTGCCCTCCTCCTCCACCAAAGGCCTTTAAGCTAAGGGTCACTACCTAGGCATTGCTCAAGGCAAGTTACCCACAAATCAAATGTGACCTAGAGGTGTTCGAGTGAGGGGGTGCTTGGATTAACAGCTGGCTCTGGGGATGTTCCAATGGTATACAGATCTGAGATGATTCATCTAATTATGTTAAGCACATACCGATACCATATCTTTTTTTTGGTAGTTAACCAAACTATTTAGAACATGGTTTCCACAGGAGAGGAATTAGTCACCGTTTCAGTCACCATTTCCCTGTTAATCCCAAGATGGTATCCTTTCAGAGACAGGTTTTAGCCTTGTGTCTCATATCATGACAGTAAAATATGGGCTATTTTAATATCACGCTGGTGAATTAATTACTTTTATATTCATATTTAATATTAGGGAAATCATATTTCATTAACATAGTTATCCACCTTTGCTATTAATCTTCATATAATAAAGCTTGGCCTGTTTTAATTGGAAAAAGTAATGACAGTGACATTGCTGTAGGCCTACACTTTAAAGATGGGGAAGAAAAGGACATTGCTTTTTTCCAAGCTTTAATTACATTCTATTAGTCTGTGAGACTTGGAGGGGGCAGTGATATGTAAACGACCAACTGTGAACATAAATACTAAACCTGGCTCTTTAAATTCTCCAATGAATGGATATCTCAACTGTTATCTGACATTATTATTATTATGACTGGTGCAATTAGACTTTTAATCCATCCATATAATTGCTCAAAAATAATATAGATATTATATTACCGGAATTTCTGTACATTTTTAATCAATGAAAATAATTAATTTAAGTAAACAGATATCCTTTAGATTAGCTTGGCTTGATTTACGGCCCAGATTAAAATGTATGCGTGAACCACCACAGCACTCACTGCTATGCAACAGCAACGATATGTATTCTGTCATTGAGTAGAGTGCCCTGAGGTTGCTGACGAACAGCTCATTAAGGTCCTCTGTCATCTAAAAAGGAGTTGAAAACAGGAGTGGTGTGGATTGTGCTTTGCTGATGCAAAGCTTACAGCACCCTTCAAAAGCATATCTGAATGAAGACATATTTCATGAACGAGCAGAAAATGTAAAGCTCGGAGATAAATACAAATAATCAACATTTTATGGTCAACTTCAATAAACTAGAAACGTGTGTATTCTTCTAAAAAAATATATAATGTAATATTGATGGTATTTTTCATCCACTCAAAGATAAGGTAGTAAAACAGGGAAGTCTGAAATTAGACAGCATTAAGAGACTGGATAGACTCCTTTTGCGATTTTACGTTTCCCCATACTTACAGTATTACAGCTAAGGCCTTGCCCATGACAATACAAGAAACAAACACAGCAGCTCATTATATCAACTTCACCAGAATCCCATTTACTGTATTGTGACACAATAATTAGGAGTCTTATAACAGATCATCAAGAGAGCGAAGCAAACTGAAAAAGAAGAGAAAAATAATGAACGGAAATAAAGAAATAAATTGTAACTTAAAAAAAAATCTAAGTCATATACCATGACAGAATGGGCTGTGCGTGGGCGCTGAGGCATAGCGGCTTGCCAATTACAGCAAACCAAAGTCGGTTGGTTCTACCTCGATAATGAAAGTCTAAAACGATCCGCTTCCGTTGTTTAGCATCAGTGCACATCGCTTATTCAACATCTCCATCTAATGCTGAGCTCATTAGTATGTAAACAGGTACCTCATACTTCACCAGCCTACCATGCTGAATGGCTGGGGGAGGGGGTGGTGGTGGGGGGGGGAGTGGAGCGGAGGGGGTAGCTGGTGGAACTAGAGGGGGTCAAATGGCTGAGCGGTTAGGGAATCGGGCTATTAAGTAGATGGTTGCCGGTTCGATTCCCGGGCTGTACTAATACGTTGTGTCCTTGAGCAAGGCACTCCACCCTACTTGCCTCGGGGGAATGTCCCTGTACTTACTGTAAGTCGCTCTGGATAAGAGCGTCTGCTAAATGACTACATGTAGAACGCATGTTGACCAACCTTTAATACCCTGACAACATGATTCCAATATAGCCTTGGAATCATCTGTATCACTCCACATGATGAGCCTCATGTCCAGGCTCATGCTCCTCCATGCTTCCATTACTTCATGCTTCACCTCAAGTGTGAGCGCTGTGCCTACACTGTACTGTCTGGATAGTGTTAGGATACAGACAAGAGAAAAAAACTGTAATATATTTTCTGAATGTCAGAAGACAGTTCTGTAGGCGGGGGGGGCTGGCCTGTGCTTGGAAAACACTGCTGCACACTGCTCAAGAGATGAGATATATGAGACTTTTCATGGCCGGGGTCAGATTCTCCTATCAACAATAAACAGTCCCCCCACCCCACCGCCGCCCTTCTCCCCTGTAACTGTGATGCCACGGTACTGCACTAGTCTCAAACACATACACAGCCTTTGAACACATGGTTGTCTGATTGAGCTCTTGCCCTCCTCCCACTAACTCACACAGGCAGCCAACATGTGACAGCCCTGTAACATGTCTATTCCCACAAAGCCTTATTATTTCAGGGTGCTGCTACACAGAGACTTTGAAATTAAATTACAAGTCAGGATATCATTCATTCATTCTTCAACGGCGTAATAACATTAGTCTTCACATTTAATTGAGCGTGACTCATTGAAACTATGAAATGGTATTGAGTTGAAATACCCAAAATGGGTGGGGATATAATATAGGGCAAATTCTTTTTTAATATTCTTACATCTCCTGTAGTTCTTATTTACTGTTTTCTGCCACATTTACAGAAATGAAGGAATAGAAGATTGGTCATCAGTGAGGTCATAAGACACATGGTAACTTGTGAAGAACACCAGCTATAGAGGTCCACTCCAAGTTCATGTTCAGATCACTTTGATCATCCCACATGCAGGTCTTTTACATATAAGTAGGGCCTGCTGAAAGCTTGTTGTAGGCAGACAGGGGCTGAATCTCACCCTATCACCTCTCTCATGTTCTTTCTCCATTACGATGCCGCACGTGTCAGGATGGAGCGGTGGTGAGATGACAAGTGATAGAGGGAGAGAAAAAAAACGACAAGCAGATGGGAATGTGTGGACACCTCTCATCTCCATGGCTCCACCTTGCAGTGTTGTTAAAGTGTATAGGAAATTACGTCTGGTTGACATACCCTGGCCCTCATCTCAATGCTATGGTGATATAAGGGGGAGAGAGGGAAAGGGAAGACTTGTTTGAGACAGTTTTATTGAGTATTCAATTTAAGGTAAACGAAGACTGGGGAAGTGGAAGGATTCATCACAAAAGACATTGATTCGGGTTGAAGGTCTGTGCTCCCTGGGTTTAACACAAGGTGAAAACACGAAGCCCAAACGAAGGCTAGCACAGCTGTGACGCAGAAAGAGATGCGAGAGAAAAGCCCAGAGGTTGCGGTTCGCCCACCAGGTGTGAGCAAGCTGACAGGAAATGAGGTGTCTTTACCTCTTGTCATGTTTGATTGCTTCTGATTACTTCCTGTGTGAAGCTGAAGGAAAGACTCAATGGAGATCACACCAAATAATCCATAGAATCTGTTGCTACATTGCCTTTTTCACCCTCTGACATATTGGCTCAGGATATACTGTACATACAGTATGTCACACACTTGTTTTCATGTCTTTTGAGAGACAAATGGACCTGAATGAAATGGAGAAAACATAACAATACCACCTTCTTTTAACACTAGATATGCAAATATAATATATTAATTGTGGTTTCTGTCAAGATTGTACTGCACAGATTCCCGGGGTCTATTAGTCTAAGTACCATAACACTGCATGTGTTGCCTCTCAAACCAACGCCCATGTCACACGAGAGATCAGATCGTCTCAGCATGAAGAAATCTCCACTGGCGGACAAGGCAAACATTTTATGGCGGCGCAGCCAAATTAATGGTGTTGCACATACTGTTTTATTTGAAAGAAAGTCGGTCATAAAATCAACATGGTCCCTGGCTAGGTCTCATAAAGCAGACCCACTGTGACTGGGGGCTTTTGACAGAGCTGCCCAATCAAGGCAGCAAAGGGGGCATATATAAGTCGATAGAGAGTGAGTTACGACTCGCCTCAGAGTGTTATTTTAATGGGCCTCCATGCCTCTGCTGTAAAACGCTCCGCGTTCTTTGGCACTGGCAACAGGGACCATTCATGTGTATGTATCTTCCAGATGATATAAACCCTATGTGAGGCATGACTGCTTGGTGCTAGGGGGTGGGGACCTCAGCAGCAGATCAGCCCAACGGAGAGCCAGATTATGACATGCAAGGCCGCTGGTAAAGGAAAGATGACAAATGGATGGGTTGAAAGATCAATGGTAGCATGTATTGTAACCATGAACTATTTCAGTATGTCTTCTTGTAGAAACTGGACTATTAGGACTATTACTTTGTGCGAGCAAAACACCTGAATCAAAAGGAGGAGTTGATTACTACGGTAACCAAGGCAAGAGAGCCACAGCAAGGCCACCTAAGATGACAACCTTTCTATTGTTTTCAGTGAAACACGGGAACATGAATCTGAGTTGATTCTGGAGCTTGATAAATGTGCTGTGCCTCCTCCTCTTCCTCCACATCTCACTCCCACAGTCTGTTCATCCGAATCAAGCTTGACACTTCCCCTCTCTGCATAACACCTCTCCAGATATCAGTGTCAAAGCATTTTGCAAGTAAACAAACAAGAAACTTCTGAGTATATTTTGCTTTGGCTGGAAGTTATTGAATAGTGTGGGTCAGGGTTGTGGTAGCCCTTACGCCATGCCGCACCAACTGTATACAACAGTCTGGTAAGACAAACTGCCTCCCAATGTGGATGAATGTGTACTCCAAAGGCAGTATTCAACACATTTCAGAAGGGCTTCAGTATTCACGGCAGGTAAAAGTGTTTTCTTCATCATGAGATAATGTGGTTTGTGTGATTTCCACCCAGCACTAAATCCAGTTTTGAAATGAATTTGTCACCGCGACCGCTGACTGCGTCTCTTTTTGGACATCTCATTCCATCATCCCCACAGCCGGCTGTGAATTTGCAACCAGGTAAACACATGGTCCGTAAACATGGCTAAAAGATAGAAAGCACATAGAGACATATGATGAGGTGTAAGTGAAGCAAGTGTGACTCGTCTTAAATTGACAGAAGAGATCCAGTGTATGTGTCCCATGTCTATTCAGTTAGTCCTATTCTCATTGCAGTCTTTATAAGTCAGTTTGTTGTTACAACTACTGAGTTGAGTTTGGGAGGGGATATTGGCATAATGTCAGTGTAATACAGTGGAGTGAAGATGGAGAAGAGGAGAGGAGGGAGTGTACACGAACGCCTTAATGCGATGTTTCTGTAATAGGCTGGTGATTGAGAGGGACCGCTCCCCAGTCATTTGACATGCAAATTGATTAAGAAGTAATAGCTCGCAAGGAAGGAGAATCACCAGAGATCATGAGACGCAATTTTAAAAGAGCAATAACGCCGATGCGGCTGAACACCACCACCGATTAATATACAGGCGACCCATAATCAAATGTAATTTCCCACAAGTGCTGCAACAACCTATTGTAGTGTGACTCGAACACAACAAGTCGGGTTCATTGATATCGTCAGCTGCGCAAAATGAATGTGGGGCTCCATCATCGGAAACTGCTGGTCTCCCCCCTGTCTCTCTGTGGGGTTGGTCTCTCTGTCCGCCCTCGTCTCTCTAAGGCCTTACTGGTGGACCACTTCAAAGAACTGTGCAGATCAAAAAAAACTGAGACAGGAGGATAAAACGCATCAGCAAGTTCTTTATGGTCTTTAGTATCTGCAGGACTCGGATGAAGTTCTGGTTCATCAGAAAACGCTGTGTGAAAAAACACTGGCTTTTTGTTGGGTTCATTCAAATGCCATGTAATACAATCAAGCCGTGCATTATTGGAAACCCAAGTGAGCCACTTATATATTAAACACACAGTGAATAAGTACATGGTAGACCTCCTATCTGGCTATCGATAACATCTCCCAGTTGCACTGCTCTCAGGCTCATTTAAACACTGCTTAGTCAGGTGCTTCAGAAAATAATTTATTGGCTAAATTAATTACCTTTTAGTTGAATTAGAAACAACATATGAAAGAATACATGAGGCTGTCTATTCTCTGAACGTCTGTGTCTTTCAGCAAATCACATTTTCTCTGTGAAACCAGGACAGGCATCCACACTTAAGGGTCAGTCGAACCAATCTCTGCGAAATGTCACAAAAGGCACAAACCCCCGTTCTCACCTGATTGGATGGACATAAGTACATTCAGAGCATGTTGATCATTCATGATCATTACATGCCTGACATAACCCATGATCAAAGACATAGTTCTGTTGCAGCCCTTGAAATAATCAGGAATGATCGGAGATTAAACTAGGCCTGATCAATGGAGAGCAGGCCTGTGAGTATTTACCCTGAGGTTACAGCATACCAAATGAGATTCAGGTCTCTGGGTACAAATGAGTAAAATGGAGACCAAAAATAAGATGCTTGAAATTCTCATTGCTGTCAGCCATGTTGCTGATCTTTCTCTCGTTAGTGTCCGTCCTGCCGAATGTAGAGGGATGGTTCTGGGTATCGGGAGGATATTAACATAAGCACGATAACAGGGACAATTACTGCCTGTATCTTATTCCTCTCTGCACAAGTGGACAGCGGAAAAGCGAGAAGTCTCAGGTGATTCGTTCTCAGTGAGGCCCGGAGATCAGCATAATAACTAGCGTTTCTCAAATGGAACATTGATAAACACACCGTATGCCATTAATCAGCAGCGTGGGGAAACGGGATAGTCTTAGCTGCATTCTGGTTGATGGACAGGCTCATTTATTGAAAGGAACAGCTTTTCATAGGGATGAATGGGACTTTTCCTTCATTGGCTAATTGAAGGTGTGAATCTGGAGAGTACACTGGGAGATGTGCAGTGGGAGGTCAGTGTGAAACACTAGGATCTGTCTGCAGGTACTGGGCTACAGCAGAGGCTCACCCAGGAGAGATGGGGGTGTGAATGAGGCTGGTCGGAGAGCCTGGGTATGGGCAAGCGACTGGTGCCGAGGGGGGTGGGGATGGGGGGTGGTTGGCTTCACATCGGTAGCCATAAACTACAATATGTTAATAAAGGCAACAAGAGTATGCAAGAGTGTTTTTCCCCTTCATTCCTTCTAGCCATGTGAGTGTGGTCCTGAGCGTCTGAGTCTCCACCATCGTGTTTAGACATGACGACACGTGTGCTTCGTCCTCAGTCTCCAAGCATGTCTTGTTCCCGGCTCCCCACTGCCCTATTTTGTATCTTCTATCCTGTTAGCATCTCATCTGGTCTTACACATTTAATTTGTTCATATTACATCTGTAGGCCAGGGCCTGCTTCTGCTTGAATGGCTACATTACGCCATCAGGAAAGTGGGCTGATGTCTCAAGACATCTGACCTCGATTGAGGACCCCCACTCAAATTAATGTTTTTAAGTTCAACAAAAATGGGTACTGATTTGTAACATATAGAACTGCAAGATTGTTTCTATTGTGTACTCAAGTGTGCACCGTCACAGAGTGTTACATTCTGGTCAGATATCAACTACAGGTTACATCCATAGAATGATCTGCTCTACCCTCGAAGGAGAAAGACAAAGCATGTTTAACATTGCATACACACTTGGGTCCTGGGTCATGTGGGTGAAGCTGCAGTTACAGTTGTTATATGACATTTCTGTACTAAAACCATATGTAACTTATGTCTGTGACAGTGGGAAAGTGAATACGATTATATTTTGACTGTCGGCCGGGCAGTTTAGAAAGATAGGGAGAGAGAGGGGTGGAGAAAGAGAGAGGAATGTAAAACAGGGGTTAATGGCACTGCCTCAGCAACGTGGGAGCTCCCAGGTCTAGCCCCAGAAACGTATTTTCAGCACACCTGAGTTACACCCAGAGATACGTCTCGGGGAAAAAGGAAAGAAAAAATCTACGGGGCTGCAGAAAGTGAGACGAGGAAGAAGAAAAAAAGAATGAGGAGAAAGAGACAAAGAGATAGAGAGAGTGGGTGACATCAGCAGCAGGCTTCCTACTGTAGTTGACTACAGGAAGATAGCAAACATCCACCTCCATAGTGTCAGCACCGTCTAAGTCCTTCTATCTATTTCAGTGTGGGAAAAGTATGCGAGGACTAAATATTTCATTAAATGAGAGCTTATTTCATTATTTAGAAGGTGTTATTTTCTGCCTCAGTTCACAGGCGTTAAGCCAACTGGCAACTGGAAGACCTATTTAAATGAGTAGGTCCCATCTGCCCTGGCGGTTTCTCTTTTTCTCTTCCCCCTCTCTCTCTCTTTCTCCACTCTCTCTCTGTCTCTCCTGGCGGGTGGGCAACTTGCTAATTCAATCAGCTTCTAAGATGCAGGGTGGCTTCTGTTGTGTCACCTGCCCCATGCTTGCCATCTCACTCACCTGTACTCAAGTTGGGAACCCATAACCAAGGATAAGGAGCCACAAGTACAGTATGGCTGAATATTGTCAGGCCCAGAGTATCGTTTCACACACATGCACACACACACACATACTGCCGAGCCTGGATTTTGACTGACACATGTTTTCTAATACCATGTCTCTTATCAATGGCCTCCTTGTGGCTAAATAGACGCCTCAGTGAAGCATCTATTCAGAGGATTTCCTGGCTAAGAGCAACTGCTGATAAGCTGTGCAGACAGGCCGTGAATATATATGTGGGGTAGTCCTCTATCGATGACATGAGAAGCATGTATAATCATGTTGCGTACTTTAAGGATTTCTGTGCTCTGTGGATGAATGGTCCGTTTGTCTACTGGACCCTGACAGAGGGGTTTTAGAGATTCCAGCGCCTCACGGTCCTTTCTCACTCGTTATTCTGAAATCAAAATTCTTACCTTTTAGGTCATTTACTAAAGTATCGTGGGAGAGACTGTATTGTATTGTATTATATTATTAAAGGGTACCACACATCTGTGTTATGATGCTTTTTCATTTATTGAGCTGTTTTGGTCTCGATGGGGGAAAGTTTTATCTCCGGTTCTAAAACTCTCTCTCGTGTAAGAGCATTTTGCCTTTTCTAAGCCAACATGAACACAGTCTCTTTTCTTTAACTTCATTTTCCAAACGATTCAGTAAATACACTTAGGTTGACGGAACCGGGAGCCACGCTACATGATATTTATTAGGAGATTTGTGTTGCGCAGAGCATTAAGCAGAAAAGCCGAATGAAATAAAGGAATGAGCACAAGCCATAACAACAAGCATCTGTTGACATCCTCTCCATTACGTAAAATATGACCGTAGCATGCATTCTCATTTTCAAAAACACAGTTTTGGATTTCAGTTTTTATCATCCGAGGAACACAGTTTTCATCATGTTATGAAAATCTCATTCTTAATTAGATGATTTGGCTCCTACCAGTCCCCAGTGAGCTTAGTGATCCCTTGTTACACTGATGCACAACATAATCCCCCTACTTTGCCAAATGTCCTGATATCTCGTAATGCAGTGAGAGTTAATTATCATGGGCCGATCTCAGAACATATCTGTGCCCATTTTCTATCATTTAGGACCTTCATTGTGACACACAGTACGTATTAGATCATCTATATCTAGAGATACACTGACGACTTTAAGAGAGTCTACAAGTGGGAGATGTCTACAAGCTAAGCAGTTGTCATTCTTAATGAAAACTCTGATTAGTCTCTGAGTGCCGAATCCCCACAATGTACATTCAGCATCCAAAGTTCAACTGTGCTAAAGTACGGCAGGATTTGCCTTCAAAGCTCACTTTAAGTCTTACGTGTATTAGCTCATCTACCAACAGCTCCATCTCTCAGGAAGCAATCAGAAATGAAGCAGCGAAAAAAGTCTGCAGTATAATTAGAGTAATTAAGGAAACAGGGGCCAGGCAGTGCCTGAGATGCTGTCAAACACTAAGCACAGTCCCAGGGTGATAATTACATGTATACACTCTCCAAGCTATGTTTTACGCTGTCTGCTGCTACTTACCCTTACCATTACCAACAGTGCAGTAAAGCATGGAGAACCTTTACAATAGGCAATGGCATAACTAATGTATGTACCCACTGAGGTAATTTATGCCATCTTCTGTATTATCAATATTGTTAGTGCATGAATTGTATTGTTAACACTGTATTGAGTAAGATTAGCTATTTAGTTCACTCCAGAAGAAGACAAAGCTTTGTTTTGGTCCTTTCTGTATTTATAGAGTGGATGGCACTGGATTTAACTCTCTGGTAACTGTTTGCCAAATCAAAGGTGTCAAAAGCTTCCATTCTCCAAACCACTTGTCTTACAACTGTATATATCTCACAATGTGCGAGACTCAGTCTGAGACACTCCAGTTTGACATAAACAAACAGATCACTTGAATGTGCAGTCTACAATGTGTTTTGCCGACCATGAAAGCCTTACTTTCACTAATCTTCATGTTCTTCTCTAGGGGTCATCCTGTGCCCTGAGTGGCCAGCCTGGCTTGGCGACCCTTCTCTGTGCCCTGATTGGCCAGCATGGGCTTGGCGACCCTTCTCTGTGCCCTGAGTGGCCAGCCTGGCTTGGCGACCCTTCTCTGTGCCCTGAGTGGCCAGCAGGGCTTGGCGACCCTTCTCTGTGCCCTGATTGGCCAGCAGGGCTTGGCGACCCTTCTCTGTGCCCTGAGTGGCCAGCAGGGCTTGGCGACCCTTCGCTGTGCCCTGATTGGCCAGCAGGGCTTGGCGACCCTTCTCTGTGCCCTGATTGGCCAGCAGGGCTTGGCGACCCTTCTCTGTGCCCTGATTGGCCAGCAGGGCTTGGCGACCCTTCTCTGTGCCCTGAGTGGCCAGCCTGGCTTGGCGACCCTTCTATGTGACCTGGCAGTGAACTGCATCAGCAGGGACACCTTTTTATCTGGATCTGTCGGTGAGAGTGAGCTCCCGGCCGGACATAGATAAGAGCTTCCGGTGACTTGGGGAAGCGTTCCAGTCAACACGCTCTATTACAACTCCGTTTACATTCTCCACACAGTCACATTGCGGCCTCATTCTGACCCATATATTAACCAGTCCAAAATATACCACATTAGATTCATCCCTCTTACTTCTCAATTAAAATGACTCAACCTTACAAGGCGGGTCGCACCCCAGACTCACGTCAAATTTAAGGGCAGCAATCGCTAACTAAATGTCAGCTATTGTTGATGTGAAATATTGCAAATTGCTCTCGATCCTCTTAAATAGGATTGACTGTATAAGTGGTGGAGGTACAAGTGAGATGAATCTGAGCTGATTTATTAAAAAGAAGACAAAATGTCACTTTATTGAAAAGGAGGAAACTGTGAATGATTTCAGACTAATTGTGAATATAATTTCAATTTCACAATTAGCCTTTGACTCTTCAGCTCCTGAGCATAATTACGTTAGTATTACTTCAATCTGATACATGATTCACTATGTCCACAGTCCATGACAAATTTCGTGTTCAACCACCACCTGTGCCTGTCTGTGTTCGGAATACATTCTGCAGTTTTTATTGGATTTTGTAATTATACTCCATTAATTGTGCCTAGAAAAGGTGAATAGGTCTATATTGTTTGAATCTCATACTAAGATTACCATGTTAATAATTTCTCCCTGTCCTTGGGAAATATTTAATTAGACGTTGAAGCTTGTTAATAATATGTTGTATATCAAGGATGAGCATGGGAATTTTTCTACACCAGGAAACCGTACGCCAAGAGAATAAAGAGAAAGAAGTATCAAGGTCAGTTTAAACAGTGTAGAAGGTCAAGCTTGTTGACAACCTAGTTGCAATTTTACTCCTTTATGCCTTTCAATTACCAAACACTGCAGAGTAGGTGTAATTGGGTTGTCATTAATGGCCGTCTCGATCAAACTAACGTTGGAAACCTGTCCCTTTTTGAGACTAACTAGTTGCTATGGCTACGCCGTACACTTTTATAGCACTTTTTGCCAGACTTTGTTCTTATACATTAACTGAGAAAATCTCATTAGTTCCTACTAGATTACTGTCACCTTCCATTTAGCGTGCGAGCAGGACGATAGGCGGCTCTACATACACCGATTGTATCGATACATTTATATTCTGACAGGCTCCTCATCTCTTTAACAAGCGAACAATCCTTAATGTATTCCAGGTAATTAATCATTTACATACTCTGAGTGTCACCTGCTCGGTCATCCCGCTGAGCTCCTCCATGGCCTCCTTATTAAAATGCTAATCTAAACCGCTGACCCATCCTGTCAGGGAGGAAGTTGTCTGGTAACGAGGACCTTCGGCCACCATGGAATCTCTCCCTCTCTAAAGAGATGGTCGGAAGGACCCTCAAGACCTTGTGTGTGTGGGGTAGAGCCCTGGGATGCAGCGTTCTCTTCCACACAACTGAGATATTCTAAGCAGATGTTCATTTATTCAAACTGGTGCGCTCACCCTAGTGCAGGAGTGAAGGCCTCATTAACCAAATGGGAATCTTTTAACAGCTTTGCTTTCACAGACTTTCTCTGAGTCTATACGTCGCTTCCTCCTGGGGTTGACCTCATGGAGAGGGAGAGGGGGAGAGGGGAGGGAGAGAGAGAGGGAGGGGAGGGAGAGAGAGAGGGAGGAACTTCTGACTACTCATCGACCAGCCTCCTAATATTAGTGAGGAATCGTAGAACGTGATGATACACTGTTCACAGTAAGCTGAGGCTCCCTCGCTTCAGCCACCAAGCAGGCGCAGGCATGCATAGCAACTAGAATCAAGCCTAATCTGTGTTTTCATCTTAGTATTTATTGCCAACACTCCAAAAGAATAGTTTTTGCACCATTCCACCCCAGCACACTTTGCTATCTGCACAGGAGGCCTTAAGCCCGGCTGCCCCCTCCCCCCCCCTCCTATCCACATCTCCACATCTGTGACCCCCCAGGCCCAGTTTGACCCACAGTCACATCCAACAGACAATGACCACTAGCGCTAAATACCACAGTGAGACAGTAGAAACGTACTCTTCCCCCCTGCAGGGTGTGATAATCAAACGCCTGCGTAGATATGGTGCACTTGTTTGACCCTGATAAGAAGGGCATGTAAGCACACACATGAATGGACGGCTGCACATCTAACTAGGCATGCCAGCAACCCATGCCAGGCACAAGCCCACCCTGCCTGGTTTAACCATGGCTAAAGCACTACAACACCAGAGTGTGTGTGTGTGTGTGTGTGTGTGTGTGTGTTTATGTGTGTGTGTGTGTGTGTGTGTGTGTGTGTGTGTGTGGGCATGAAGAGAGATTTGCTTCCTCCCAGTTGGCAGCACATACACATGCACACATGCAGTTTTACACACATACGCTCACACGCCGCAGTCACTCAAGCTATCCCAAACACACACACCCACAAACCAACACACACACTGTGTAAGTGTTCTCTGGTGCCCATTAGAAACTACATAGGATGATTACTATTTTGTGGATGATTACTGGGGGGACCACTGACAGCATGACAGTAATTATCAGTGAATTCCTTTGAATCCTCCTCTCATTGATAAAGCTGTTGAAATACATAATTGTATACTCTACGTATGGTGATGATCTGAAACAAAAGACTGACAGACATGGCACAGTATAAGCACAATGTTCCATCTACTGTCTGTAAATAAAGAAATTAAATAGTCAGTGACATACAGTAGGCACTAAAACTATGTGCTAAGGATTTCATGCAAGCTGTCACATTATAGCCATTGCTTTATACTGTCGTATATAAGCCAAATAAGCAATACAGTTATTAATAGCACCTAAATGTAAATGAGCCTAATCCTTATTCCTAGAAATATAAAAAGGACATGTTGTCTTTCAGTCACCAGATTTGTATTTATTTTATTGAAATGAATATCCTCTTCAACTCACTCCAGATGTAGCGTGTATGGTCACATTTAAATATAGACATGCCAAAACAAGCAAAAATATACAGAGTAATTATTGTAAAATCGTAGTCAATTTGAATGAATAAAAGTATTCCATGTCTTGATTTGATCCACACAAAGCAGATGCTCTCAATTTGTTTGCGTGTGAGAAAAAAATCTTCGTCAGGGTTTTAAACGTAGACTTTCATCAAAACTGTCCAAAATCACGTCCAACAGTCAACTAGCAGAGAGGAGAGGAATTCAGCTTTCCACACATTCACTTAAGGTACTCCCCTTTTGAGGAACTTAATAGCCAACAAATGTCTACTATACATCTTAAACTACCCAAAAAGTCAAGGTATTGTCCCCCAAACAGTGTTCCAACACGTTCCAACAATACTAAAGTTGTTTTTAAAAGCTAGGTCTATAAACACTCTTGACAGTGTTGATGTATTTAAGTCCAATCAATATCCATAAATTCACATGACCTACACTGCTTGAGTTTGTTTTAGTAAGTGACTGAAGTAAAATGCACAAATTCAACCCAACCAAATAATTGGAGGCTATAATACCTGTCTCAGACGTAATTAAAGAAAATACTTTTTCCAAAGAAGCCTTGAATAAAGAGAATCAATAATCCAAATGTCAAGATAGCTCTTGGCAGATCAGAAAAAAAGCCTTCACCCGTGTCTCCTGTGAAAAGGAGTATTTATCATTGTCTCGCTGGCACCTTACTTATCGCCTCCTTAACTTCTACGGGAATAATAATACGGTTGTGATTTATCACTGGTCAACAGGGAGGCCACTGATCCCCCTCCACTAATCCATGCATTATTCAAGCTGCTTCTAATCAGCGGTTAAGGATTGAGAATGTGAGAATGTTTATGCTTTATTTTCTCATTTTATATTTTTTTCTGTAATGTTGGAATGAGAGTAAAGGTTTTTCAATAGTGCTTCTTGCGAAAGAAGACACATCTACCACCTGGTCAATGGATGGTCAATAATGTATTTGTCACCAGGCACCAGGAACTCCAAACACTACACTGAATTCCTTTGTCACAAACACTAAAAACCTCTATGTCATATTGTTTGGTTGGATCAATATTAACGTTAAAAACCATAGAGAAAAACCACTGTTAAGAGGCATGACTGCTTCAGCATTGGTACCGTATGAGAAAAACATGGCATCGGTCACCATAAAGGTTAAGTCATGAACACCCTGTGCTCATGTCATTAAAAAGAGGGGTACCAAGCCTATCCACCACTGTGGCCCCAATCAGAGCAGGGGCCAGGAGGACAGAGCATGAAGAGAGCACACGGGGCAAAATGACACTGAGATGCTTCATTAGCCGAGCTTCGCAACACAATGGAAGCCTGACCATGTCTCTAAAGCCCGCTCGCCTGGCTTCCATCGAGAGTCGAGACACGTTGAAATGAAAGATCTCACTTTGCTACTGGCCTCGGACTGAAGGAGGAAGACAGATGGATTTTTGCTCTCAGCAGGTCGGCTTTGTCTTTGTGCTCTGCGAAGATGGTGATGAAATAGGTTGAAGTGAGACTCAGTAATACAAAAGTGTTGTGTTCCTAGGAATGGCTACGCACTGTGTTGGTTTACATGCAGATGGTTGATCACAGTGGATACTTTTGAACTCTTGTGTTCCACAATTCCACACATTCCACAATTTAATGTAAAGGCCCTGTCACACCATAACGTTCTGGTCAACGTTCTCTGAACGTTTATAATCGTTCAATTTCGAGCGTTCTAGGGCGAAGTGGACACATCTGGCGTGTGACTAACGTGTGACTATAACGCATGACTATCGTGGGACTGATGCATGAGGAGCGTGTAACAGCGACCAAGTAAGACACCCCTGAAAACTATTAGCGTGTGATGACATGGGTCGCGACGACGTGTGACGAAAGCAAACAATGAACAACAACCAAGTAACGCTAGGGCAACGACTGACTAACGATAGCCAAACGTGTGCAACGTTACTCAAACGTTACACAAACATTCTTCAGCGTTATCCAGCGTTTAAAATTAAACGTTGAAGAGCGCTGGTCTCCATGAGAACTTTTGGGCATTTTCAAAACTCCGCCGATCACCGATGATTACCAGCGTCACCAGCGTCCACACAGCGCTCTTCTAGGGCTATACCAGCGACCATGGACGATTACCAACGCTATCATCCTCTAACGTCATAGAATGTTGACCAGAACATTTTGGTGTGACGGGGCCTTAAGCAAAATTATTTTACATGCATTAGTGGTAGTAAGTAAGAAGAGTATGTGTTTTTTCTGTTTCTGGCTGCCTGAACCAACTGGATTGAATTGGAATTGATCCCAATCCTGTAATGTGCACACTGTACCCCTGATTAAGCAGTGCTGACATGCAAGGCCAACACTCTCCAGACCATTAGACGAAGTGCAAACAATGAGGCTGGGCTAATCGACTGTTTAAATTTGGACACCGTTTGGACACCAATCACCTCTCTGATGTGGTCAGTCATTAATGGGTACTGCTTGTGGCTATCCAAGCCATTTGGAACAGGACATGTCCATAGAATGGCTGATTGTCCTTCTATCAATGAAGCCTAAGCTAATTTATGGCTGTCCAGGAAATACAGCTTCATTTATTGACAGATCTCTATTCAAATATTTGAATACGCAAATGAGAGAATCTATAAAGATAGCTAACAATGCAAATCTCTCCCTCATTCATTAGGTAAGCATGACTCAGCAAATCACAAAGTCAGTTCTGTTGTATGTACTGACAAACCTGGCAGAAAGTATGCTGGGATGCATTGTCAGTCTACACATTCAATATCAGTTGGACCCATGTAGGAAAAAGCAAATATTGCATATATATTTCTGCAGATAGGGAAAATGCATTCACATCTCTGTATTGACAACATGTCTCAATAGATATCCTAACAGTAACGATTAAGATTCTCTTCTGTACGGGCGTGGCGTCTCCTCCACAAGTCATCTTCCCCAGTTTCACCATGGCAACGAGCCTGCTGTGCCACTCCCAGTTTGTTGTCGTGGATACAGAGGCAGCGGTGGTAGCTAGTGCTATGTCTGGCAGATGGAGCAGCTGTTGGGGTTCCTCATAAGGAGTGGAGGGATGGAGTGAATCCGCTGCTGTTGCTGCCTTTGAACTTCATACAGTCAACAATCATCCTGATTCCAGCAGCGCACAGCCCCATCCCATCAACTCCAGCCCCATCACACCAGCTCGCCACATACTGAGAACCCCAATCCCCACTATCAACCCCAGCCCCATCACACCCCCTCGCCACATACTGAGAACCCCAATCCCCACCATCAACCCCAATCTCCTCCCTAGTGAGGAGAAGAAGCATGTGTTCCCCATCAAGAGAAAGGTGCAGCTCCATGGGATCGCTTTCTCTCTGCAAACACATCACGCATGTCTTCCAGCGGACGATGGCCCAAAACTGACGCCGACACCCCTGTGCCTCATTAATCTTCGTAGAGTACAAAGTCAAAGGGTTTTTCTTCACTGCCTGTCACCTGTGTGGCATCCTCCTTAACTGAGCAGAATGTAACTTTTGTCTAGACGTAAGGAGCGTTGACACACACACCAGAAGACTGGAGGTGCACGGCGTGAACCAGATGAAAGCCAAATAAATCATGTATTTGAGCATAACGTGCGTGACGGTATTTACGGAATTAACGGCTTAAGCGGCTTGGGAATCTCCTCTTCCTATTGGCGGTACCTGTGTCCATGGCCCCGCATACTGTTAGAAAGCTTACGATGCCTGGCTAGAGTGTGTTTGCATTCTTTAAGTCTGCAGATGGATGCCTATCATTGAACGCATACACACAGGACAGTTATCTTCATGCGAATAGCCTTGAAACTATTCCAGAGAGTTGACATGCCTTTGGTTGCAAGGATATTAAGCACACACAAAAGGCCACCAAGGAGGTATGTGGTATAATAATCGAGACGGTGCCCCAATTCTGTCAAAAAGCTCTCTCTGTGAGGCATCTCTCAGTTGTCTCCGTGCTCTGCTTTGTGGCAGCCGGCTGGTGTCTGTGAATCAGTTCCCTACACCCGTGTTGTAGTCAAGCCAAGACCAAGACATGACCAAAACTAGAGCATATCTAGATCGAGACCAGACCAAGACTTTAGAGTCAAGATCAAGACCAGTACATGTTCTTACCGTAACCCTGAAATAACACATCACCTTTGCATAACATGTAATAAGCCATCTGATCCACAGCACAGATTCTCTAGCTGTAGATATCTAAGGTTGCAGGCCCGGTTATGCTTTTTATTCAGGTTAGTTTGGGGTCTTTATACAGTCAAGGTGAGAGAGGTGTCCTCTCTGATATAATCTACACCACCTGATCTTGTAACTGAGTAACTGATTGTTCCTCCTAATAGGGAAAACTTTCCATGGATGGCAGACACACACACACACACACACACCACACACACACACACACAACACACACACACACACACTATTCCCTGGCCTAGCATACCCTGGGGCCAGGTTCCAGAAAGGCAAATAACCATTAGGCACAGACAGCGGCATGAGCAGAATTTATTTTGTCAGCTAAGGGTCAAGAGCTGTGACCTGGCTCCAGTACTGGTGGCAGATCCCAACGTCTCCAGGAGCAGAATGACAAAGATTAACTGTCGCTCTGAGCTACAGCGTCTCATAATTAATGCTGCCTCACTTCCCTCTGAGCCTGCTCTGGCAAGGGGGATTGACACACAATTGATAGATTTGCCATTTAGGGGTCAGTCTTAAGAGGATGGGACAGACAGCGGCCTGGACATATTTGTCAGCTCTGAGCCGGCATTGATCAGGGTGTGGAACTTTATATCATCACGTGATCTTTTTGTGGAAAAAAAAAGTTAATAATAAAGAAATAATAAAAAGGCAAACATTTGATCATGGTGGGGTCGCTGGTTCTAAGTATCTCATATAAAAGAAGGATGCTTCTTCTGGAATCGAAGGGATATCACATGTAGGCTGGGTAAATAAGAGGATAGATGCTTTTTGATGAAAAACACAGATGAAATACCAAGCCTGAACCTGAAGAAACGAGGAAATCCTAAGTAATACTGAGAGATAGGATAGATGGGATTAGAATAGTGTCATAAAGAGACACTGTGTTCCAATGTGAGGGGGGTGGGGGTGTATACAGTATGCAGTAACATCACCTATATACACACACCCAAACACACATCTTAACAAATAGAAAAGGGTAACCAATACCCAGAGGGATATAAAGATACTAAAGAGCCCCCCACTATCTGGGTCTGGAGGAGAATGACTTGGCTGTGGGTTGAAGAAAACAGTGGCTGGAGACAGTTACAGCCTAGGAAGGGGCTGCTTTTAAAAGACTCCCTCCCACCCTCTGAGTGGGCATTGCAAATCCCTCCATTGAAGTGGGCTTATTTCTTAACGGTACTCTACCATTTTTCCAGCGGATTCTTCAGAATCCTCTTTCCACATAAACACACAATAAAATTCTCAACAAAAAAAATAAAGAAGATGTGTATACAAATATATACATACTGTACCAGTCCTGTCATGAATTTTCTTCGCCTGGTAATTAATTAAAATAAATAGGTAACTGTGTGTCTTTTTAAACAAGGTCTCAAGGTAATGGTGGCTAGAGTCCTTTGCATAACATGTAATTGAGGTGTATTTAACGACTGTTACACAGCAACAGCAACAGCCAGTGAATGAAGAATAAAGAACAGACTGCTATACGTTGTGGTAAATCCTTTACGTTATCATTCTTAGCCAATCCCCATGCAATACAAGCCTTGACATCTTTTTACGGTGGTCTATCGGGAGACAAAATGCCTCAAAGACACTTACCCGGATATCATAACAAAAAATTGTATTAGGGGATCCATCTCTCATTCTGTTGTTCATGGAAACAACAGAGCAAATAGGATATGGCTAGTAAACTACTCCATTTTTCTTGGTGTGATTTAATGGCCTGTGTTTCCTCACAGGCTCCCTTCAGTCTAATTCAGTAAATACCCACTTGTGAAAATGCCTCAGATTCTACAAAGAGGATGTGGCTCCCTATCAGCTGTCTGAAAGCTTTTCAATATAAGGAAGGAAGGGAAGTTAAAAGGCTCCAGGGTACGTACGCCTTTAAAACTGCCACTCAAGCCCTTTAGACAAACTGCCCTATTCAACCTCAAGGTTGCATGTAAAATGCATTTGGTTGGATAGGAGAATATTGGGATAGGAAATGAGGACTATAACGGGTGGTCGCAGCCACACTTTGACATTAATGGCTTCTGGTGAAAAGCTGCTCAATTTCATCCGGTTGTAGGATGGCCCAGACAGCTGGGGCGTTGTGGTATGATGTGTGTGTGGGTTGTGTTATGTGTGTGTGTGTTCAGAAGGTGGTTTGGTGTGGGTTTGGGGGTGGTACGGTGGGTGGGGTGATAATTGATGTAAAACATGTGCTCCCTAATTGCACAGTCTCACCTGATTGAATTCATGGCAGACACCCCAGACAAAGCATGTGTGTCTCCCTAAGATACACTAAGAGAAGAGAGGCATGGGAGAGACAAGGACAGACAAATATGAGAAGGGAGAGAGAGAAGGAAGAGTAAGAGTGTTTAGCTGAGAAGGAGATCCTGAGGGGAGAGGAGATGGGCTCAGATCCGACGAGACAATTTCTAATTTCCACTCTTAACCATGGAGTCGTGCCTGATAGCATGATGAGATTCATTTTATGTTTGGTCACTGTCAGCCAGGGTGCTAGAAAAACAACAGAATCGGTTTCTCTCTTAAATGCTCTCAAGCTCTTTTTCCTCTTTTTCTCCCTCTCTCTCTCATGCAGGCTTTATTGGAACCAGATTCTCAGGCTTCTTGTAAACACAGCAGCATCCCAGTTAGCCTAAAATCTTTACCTCCTGGTTGGCTGCTACGCTACAAGTCAATTCCTCCGACTCTACCAACCAGAGCCAAAATATAGGTTTTAACAGAGACCAGTTATGTCTAAAGTATGACTGATGAGGAAGAAGGATTCACAACATAAAGCTTTGACATACAGTCTGCCTGCCCTCCCGTTCATGCATCATTGCCATGGTCAACTAGGTTGTGTGTTAACTATATAGCTATGCCTGGGTGTGCAAAAAGTGATCAAACTGACATGGTTATCTTCCTCATGTTCTTTTAATCAATAATTCAGCACAGCTTCAAAACTGCCTCTCAATGCTTGCCGGTCCTGTTTGGTGTGAGGGATGGAGGCAGGTAGAGAGGGAGGGGTTTTAAAAGCTTCCAGAGCAGAGCATATTACTCTCAAACTGGGCAACAAAGAGAGCAGGTAAAAGTATCAGTTTCATTCCGTTCGACAGCTACTTATGGATCGATAGCCTCAAAAGCACGGAGGAACACGAGGCTCCCGTCAGTGACCACCCTGCCCTGAAATGTGCTCACCGTGGCTCATTTATTCACTGTGACACTACTGTTGAGACCGTAAAATGCTATTTGGGAGGATCAGAAAACGTAATTCTTTACCCTATTAGAGAAATAACCCCTGACAGCTCCCAACAAAATGAATGCCTCAATTGCAGGACTTTCATGGCTAATACAATCAAAGATGCCTTTTGTGCATTTTCTTAACTGACTGGATAGCTGGGCATGGGTCATTAGGAGGCCATTTTTTACTTTCATCATTTGAGAGAAACAAAGAGGACAGGGGGTCAGTGCTTTAGAGAAAGAGTCTGGGCCAATTAACTATCTGACATCGCCTTGTTAAAGGGGGGAGGTGATTCCCTAACTGGATTGATTTACTAGCCTCGGCTTGCTGACAGTTTCCATATCACACAGATTCTCTCTCTCTTTCTTACTTGCTATCTCCCTCCATCTCTCTTCCTCTCTTTCACTCTCTCTCCCTTTCTCTCAGTCTCCCTTTTTCTCTGTAACTCTCTCTCCCTCTGCCCACTGAAGTGTGCATTATTACTGACTGTTGGCAGCAATATGGCTTTCACATCTAACAGTCTGTACCCAGATAGAATCAACGGAAGCTGCATGCTAGTTGAGATCTGAGAGCTGTCTCACTTAGGGAACAGGACCTTCAGCTTGCTCGCAACATCTTGTCATGGCCTAACGGACTATTATCCCTCCATCTATCGGCATACCTTCATTCATTTATCGTCTGATGATTCACCACCATCGTCATTGTGATGGAGGAAGGAGAGTCAGGAGGAGAGGGAGTGCCTGTAGCTTGATGTGCTGTCGTACATGTTTCTGTTTTAAATAAGGGGAGGCGGTATATTTGTGTGCTATCGCTGGTGGAGCCTTTGTCCAGGCACTGCAGGCTGGTTTTGTCCCTCTGCCAGGTCCAATGCTCTCTCCATCACAACATGCCATTCAGACAGATAAGCATCAGGCAGGCCCACTCCAGTGTCACCGCCACTTCCTCGCTCGAGTCAGCAGATTACATTTTGAGAACTTGACAGCTTGTTATCACTCTGGACGGCAGGAGGGCTTAATCTTTTGTTCTTTTTTGAAGGGTCAGAGAGGTAGGAAGGATGGGCGGAGACGGGGGAGTCCAAGACTCCGGCCGCAAACTCCACTCCTCGTGGCTTCGGCTTTGCCATGTCACGCAGTGAATAGGCTCCTCTTTCTCTTTCTCTTTCTCCGTCTCCTTCTTTCCCCCCGTGCTCCTCTTCCCGCTCTGCCCCATATCTTTCTGTCTCTTTGTTTATCTCTCTTTTAGTCCCTACCTCTCAGACCCCAGTGCTTTGTCAAAGGATTCGAGTGATGGCAGTCTCTGCAGGGTGTGGGTGGAGCAGGTCGCTGGTCCAAGACTGATTCACTACCTGATAGGTGTCCTGAAGGACTGCCTGTGTGACTGAGCAGAGGCCAAGACATTTTTCATGTGAACGTAAATTAAGGAACGTCAACTTAAATAACGGAATTTAGTGATCTAGTGATGAGAATGTTTTTATTCCTTTAAAAGGTGACACTCTGAAGTTCTTTCCACCGTTGGACCCCTGTAAGTCCTACTGGTGTTGAGTAATAGAAGCTTGAACACAATTAAATTAAATTGTATTTCCGCCTGTATTTCGTTTGAAAACACATGCCTGAAGAGGCCTAGAGGTGGTAGGTATTAGCTGGAAGACAACATTGGACCACAGCATGAAGCCTTACCTAATTCCAGTCAAAAGTCAAATATAATACCACAATATATTCATATTTGACTGTTTTTCTAAGAGTACATCCGGGCGTTTTCTAAAAGGGCCTTGAGGAGACTCCAAAAAATCCTTTGTAACCAAGGTCAAATACGGTATTATTTTTCATAATTGTTATCTCTAATGAAAGGTGGTACTTAGAACTATCATAGGGTATGTTTCCAGGCTGTAAATATCAACACCCTGTATTTTTGTACGCCCTTCGACTGGTTAGCCCCTGCGATTCCCACACAGCAGAAGTCTAGTAGTTAGCTAGCTCTACAATTTACCGGGGCTAGGTCAGAATCTAGGTGCAAAAAGGAGCACAGCTGCCAGCTGTAGGTATATGCAGGTAGCAACGCTAGTGCTACATAACTATTTCGCTGGTCGGCTCCATCAAGGCAAGTAGGGTGAAGTGCCTTGCCCAAGGACACAAAGTCATCGAGCACAGAAGGAATCGAACCGGCAACCTTCTGATTAGTAGCCCTCAGCCATCTGACTCCTAATAAATAAACCAATATGGATGTTTACGTGGAGCCATTTAAAGGAAGTGAATAAACTCTAATTTTTATGGTTCACGCTCATAGGACTAAGAGGTTTTGTAGAAGGCTTTTTCTTTTCTAAAGTAAATCTGAAGCATCTATGTAAAGACCTTGAACATTGCTGTTGCTATTGTGTTCACCATATAAAGCAACTGCCTGTCATGTCCCAAGATGCCTCCTCGGTGAGAGCTCTGGTTATATAAGTTCTCCCTCCCTCCCTCTCTCCCTTCCTCTCCTTTTCTCTCTCCATTCTCTCCATCTCTTTCTTTCTCTTCCTTGGTTTTGTGTGTGTGTCCGTGACTCGGTGTGATTTGCACCAGCCTGTTTCCAGCCTGCTGGGAGATGGGGTCTGCTCGGTCCTTGCTCACACGCTTCAGTCTGCGACTCATCTCAAGCCTTGGCTGTGGTTAAGACAAGTGTTCTTGCTGTGAGCTTTCTGAAGTGAGTGTGACGGTGAAGACAAGCTTCCCGACAGAACTGGACAGTCACGTCTGAAAACCACAGTGCTTATGGAACAACCCCCCCCCTCCCCTTCCTTAAATTTGGCCGGCGGGAGTGTTCCACTGTGAAACACTCTAGACCTAGTTTACCTACTGTTCCACCTTTGATTACTTTTTAATTTAACTTGTGTGTGATGGTATGCAATGTATTCTCTTTGAATTCTCAACTAATTTCCCTCCAGTTGGTTGTGAGAGTGAGCCCCAATGTTAGTTTTGGCTCTGTATTAGACATATTCATGTTGCTACTCATTACGTAAGAAGTCTTTGATAACCAATCCGGTTTTAATTAATTGGTGTTCCCATGGCAATCCAACTTTTGGACTGAAAACAGGGATGACCATATCATGGTGAATAAACGGCCCAACTGCTTTAATCAGTGTCGCTAGGCCCTGTCCCTGGCTTACCTATATCACCTGTTCATTTTAATTGCACAAGATAAGAAGACAATGTCATTAGTCGTACTGTGCAAGGGAGACATCCAATATCCTTCTGAATCCTCAGAGTTACTTATTGAAAATGTGGTGGATTAGAATGGACGGATCAATTGCAGGGGCTCTGTACTTATAACAATTATTACAAATAACCATGTGTCATATTGATTTCTGTCAAAGGACTGTATGACCATGAAAAAATCAGACCGCTCGGTCCAGATACAGCAAAAGCCACCACACCTATGTGCATGTGTGTGTGTGTGTTGTGTGTGTGTATTGTTTGTGTGTGTATTGGGTGTGGCTCTTGGTCTCTGAGTTTGCCTGTGACCTTCTATGCTTCTGTTGCTCTCCCTCTCTATATTCTGTGTCTTTCTCTCTCGTCTCTCTGTTTCTGTCTCCCTGTCCGTCTGTGTTATAGCCAGCGATCGGAGACGCGTCACCCTCGGCTCAGGGTTGCGAGTGACACAGCACGGGGTAGATGTGCTAGTTTGAGTGGCAAGGTCCTCATACGACAGCCTTCAAAGACATTTCAAAAAGATGCTTCTCTGCTGGATCCACCTTGTACTCAACCAACGTTTCTTTTTGATTTCATATAGAGTTCATTCTAACAAAGCCGTGGTGTGGCCCTGGAGAAAGGGCAGCCGAACACCCCCTGCCAGGGTAACCCCTCCCTGCTCTTATCCTTGATCTGGGTTCTGACCCTGACTGCTTGTGGAAGGTTCAAAAGATGCGTCTTTCCATTTGTCTTTCAAAGTAGAAAGGAAGGAAGCCCTAGCATCAATTTTTTCACTCTTTGTTGATACATTTTGTTTTCCGAATCTGTCTTATATGGATGCTTTGGGAGCAACATTTTATATTTCATGGCTTACTGAATAGCACCAGATCAGCTGTTTTGAAGTTTTTCATGTTCAAGAATGAGAAATGGTTGCTGGGGAGATGTAGCGCCTGTCCACGCCTCAGTACTGCACTCATGTGATTTGTTGCTGTTTCCCACCATCGAGTGGATTCCATCACACAAAAGGACCACAGCGGAGTTGAGAATAAACACCAGTGACAAAACAGATATCATGCCTTCTACAAAACAACCAGGTCAATCTCTACAATTGTAATTCATGATTTCAGACAGTATATAAAGTACTTCTAGCAACTTTTGCCATTTCTGAAACTTTTATTTTCACAAGATTCATTCACTATCAGAAGGGCAAATGTGGCGAGGACAAATCAATTTAAAAACATGCCAGCCATCGGATGTGGGATCAGATGGCCTGGAAAACAGATTATGTTTCCAGAGCTTGTGGCATGACCCGGGGCATAGATGTTAATAGAACTGCACATGACCTTGGTGAGGCTGCAGTGCACTTGGGTTGGAAATCCAATTGTGATCCCTGAGAGGATCTGAAGAGAGAGAGAGAGAAGGTGATGTGGGCATGAGATGCCCAGGTCAGGCAATCCAAGGTTTCACTTAGCAAGGTCCATTCGGCTGGATCGTGTTTCAGCTTTCTCTACCAGCTCTGGAGGTACCCTCAGCACAGTCCCTGTGTGGTAAAGAAAATATCACCGTATCGCAGACTTGGCGTGAGCACCCGGTTGCCATGGCAGTCCCTGGATTGCTATCCCGGGTAATCACATGATGCGCACATTTAATGAGCAGGCAAACGCTGTTTCAAAGTTTCAAGCTCAGTTTTTTTTACATTAACTCTGAAAAAAAACAGGTCCCACCTGCATCAAAGGCTTACTGTACTGCACTTTAGAGTGTAGAATGACCGACGCAACCTTGCCAAGGTATTGCTTTTCAGTGAGGTCCCTGTTGTGTGAGATATGAAGCGTACAATTCTGCTGTAGAACTAAACAAAGCGAGTCTTTGTTAAATTCGTTCCAGAACAAGAATGGGAGGATAGTAAAATAATATCCCCACCTCCCCCACACACACATCAGCGGCTGGATTTGCATAGTGATGCTGCAGAGCCCCATGGCTCCAGGTCATCAGCACAATTTAATTACATTAAGAGACAGCTAAATTAGACTTTGCAAACAGACACGGCTTAAGGGATTACTGGACCTCTGACGGAGAGAGATCAAATTCTACTTTCCAGCTTGAAACAATATGCCCTGCTCCTGGCTCCAGTCTCCACGTGCAGAGAAAGGGATGGAGGGATAGAAGGAGGTGAGCAGAGAGGCATACAGTATGTAGAGGAAAAACTGGTTTCAGCTGAAGTTTTAGATGCCGTGGGGCTTCTTTTTAATGCAGAGCAACGTGAAAGATCTTAAAATCATGGGGGAGAGCATAGAACATCAGCCTTCGCATTTCTTTTGTCACGTTTTGAAATTGTTTATATAAGCTGATTATCTAGTCTTTAGGGAAATCATGAAAAGATTCCACAGCAGAATGTTCTGAGAATTACTCTGCCCTCTCAGATTCAAACAAATTGTTTCAGCAAGACTGGGCACTGTATTTCCTATATCTGTTCACATTGTGAGCATACAGTAAACATCCACAAAGACATCCACATGAACATACAGACACACACACATTGCCATATGCGTAAATGCACACACGTTGTCTGTTGCACGTCTAGTTATCGCTGCATGTCATCATCATGGTATGGTATAACTTATTCTGCAACTGTTTGAGGCGTGGCATGAAAGAGATTTTGAGAGTCATTTTGACGTGTTCTCCGTTAGCAGATGGCTTTTTACCATCGTCCCACACTTGGGCTCCCTAACGATGGATCATTAAGATACGTCAAGGACATTTGATAGGATTTTCTTTTCATGGTAACGGGTGTAATCAGAGAAGAAAAGCAAATGGCAAAACTGCTTTTGTCCAATTTGTGCAATTTCACACAGTGCCTGGAGGTACACAACATATCCCTGTGGATAAGATACTGAAACCAAATAGAGCTAGCTTACACCGTACTTTGCATGCTAGGAACTAGCGCCGAAACAAGATAAAACAATGCATTTGTGCCATTTTACTATCTGCGGTTACATTAGGGTACAGTGTGTGACCTGGTCACGAGGCACACACCCACCCTCTCACACACACACACACACACACCCACCCTCTCACACACACACACACACACACAAACACACATTGCTTGCCCTATCCTCCAGTGCTGATTGCTTGGCTATGTGGCGCTTTGACTGAGGACACCCCTTAACAGGGGGAGGAGGCAGGACACAACCTGTCCTTCCTGTCAGCCTCCACAGCAGGCCAGCCCACATTGACTGTACTTTGGAAAATAAAGAGTTGGGTCGGAAAACCTTGCAGGGCAGATTTTGTGCAATTTATCTCAGCTGTTACCTCTTTCAACATTTCTATTCCCCAGCAGATTGCTAGTGGTCTCCCCAACCCCCAATGCCTCTAACCCACCCCCTCAACCAATTGTCCTTAAACAATTACTCTGGAGTTCAGGGGATAGACTGCTGCCTGTTAAACTGCTACTTCCACTGCCATTGTATGTGTTATCTCGACCATAGGGGACCAAAGCACTCCGGTGCACTCCCAGGCAAACAAAGAGGATGAGCAGAGGAGGAGAGCCAGATAGAAGCTGACACCCAATGTATTAAAACTCAACACTATTAGATATGAGCTTGTGCTCGAGTGAGGCACCATAGCTTAATGCAAGAGATACTTCCCAGTGTTCTTTAGTGGCGGGGGAGGGAGCGGGGTACACAACATTCTCTATTTCATAGATCATTTAAGACAGTGAGGTTCTCTCACTTTATCTCTTTCCATATTGAAATGAAGAGGCCAACTCTGGAAAGAGAGAGGAGGCTGGACTGGAGTTTGTGTGCTGTCTGGCAGATGTCTACTTTTAAATTCTTTAAATGCATGGCCTACACAAACGTACATTCCTTCATGCAATAGACAATGTTACTCTTGCTATCTAGCTTGCCATAATGCCCCTGTTAAAAAAGTAGGCAGAAAGGCCATCTCAACACAGTCACATTATAACTTTCTGTGTATTTTTGTTGTCTATTGGTTCCTGCAAAGTTATATTTGCTTGCATGTGCCAAAGAATTGTACTGAATGTGTGTGTGTGTGTGTGCACGATTGTCTGTGTATGTTTATGTGTGTGTGGGCTCAAGTCTCTCCTGAGAGTGTCTGACAATCAGTGGAATATTAGAGCCTGTAGAGAACCCACTCTCTGTAAGTGGCCCTTATTGATGGAGAGGCAGGAAGCTGTACTGATCCTGATGATGACACACAGCACGGGTGACACATGATAGACCAATACACAGTGGTGGTGTCTCCCCAGCTCTGGCTCTGCCTGTCTGGGACTCAGTCTTGCTGTGCTGGGCCTCTGCTGGAGCAGGTGCTGTCTACCCGCGGCCTCTGACACGACCAAGGGCACTCTGCATCATTTTCATTTTAATGAACTGGCAATGTCTGGGCAAAACTCGTCAACAGTTACTACAGTTTGTCGGCGCAAGGCGTGACAGGGTCGAGAGGGTGAGATGGTGGGGGTGTTGGGGAAGCTGCTTCTCTCCTTCATCTCTCCTATCCCTCCCGGCCCGGACGATGAAACACTTCACCTGGACACAGCTGACGTGCGGGGGACCTTACTCAAGGTGAACCCCAGGAAAGCTGCAGGACCTGTCACCTGACAACCTGACTTCAAAGCCACCACCATCATACCGCTACTCAAGAAATCCCCGGCATCAACACTGAACGACTACCGGCCCATAGCAGTCACTCCCATCATGATGTTGGGAGTGAGTGCTTTGAAAGGTTGGTCAAGGCCACGTTGAGCCTGTCATTGGTCAATCATCGTTGAGCATCGCACACATTGAGCCTCGCCCCGAATTGCACATTGAGCGGTACTTGGGAACCATAGGAATTTATATTCCCATATTTGAAAGGTCCGACTGGAAAGGACTACCAGACTCAGCAACAACCTTTTCCCACAGGCCATCACACTACTCAACACACTGAAGAATATCTCATGAACAGGTGCTCCTGCGCCACATACACCCACTAAGGACCAACTGACTAAATGATTATTCTTTTTTAACTCTGTAAGGTCAATGTCTGCACTATCCACTTCATATGCACAATAACATATAGTATCCATGCTGCCATTCCGCACTTTCCACTTTACTCCAATATGTCTTTATATATTTTTATATATTTTTATCGTATATGTTGTTTTTTAACCTGTTGATGTCTGTTTGCAAGAGTATGTCAAATGTTAAAATGTTGTATAACTTGCACATTTGGAGTATGGGGAAACTCAATTTGGATCGTCTGTGTAACTACTTGTTGCACGGTCTGATTGACAATAAAGTTTCACTTTGACTTTGCCAGTACTCACCAGGCTCCTGTCGCTGCACCATCTCAGACAGGTCCTCCAGGTGGATGAAGAGCACCAGGCCCCCGGCCCCAAACAGCAGCACGAACCAGAAGAAGCAGGGAAGCTTGGCGGCCATCCGCCTAACCACGCGCAGACTCTCCCTCATTCTTCTCTGCAACCACGAGCTGCTCAGCTCAGCTACTGCTAGTCCTATCTGTGACCAAGAAGGAGGGAGGGGGGAGGGAGGGACATTAGACAAATGGAACAGTTTCACTCTTTAGGCATGTTTTAGGTCAATACAATTTGGCAAGATAATCCAGAACAAACCATCCATGAAAGTAATCCTTAAAAAACAATAGCCTTAAAAGAAAAGAAAATTGAAAATCCTGCTGAAACATACTCTATAAGCCTATTGCAGACGGAAGCATGACTATTAGACTAATTCTGATATTCAGTATGCTTTGATGACTCTCACACACAAAGCTACAAAAGCATTTACAGGAGAAACGTGACAGCTGGCAGGTGTAAACCCACAGTAGGGCGGTGTGGCGTAGGTGCGGTAACGGTGAGCTCAAGCTTTGTAGTCCTATATCCCTGTGTAATGAGTATCAAAGAATATATTTCAAATACGTTCTCTGATAGAACGTTGACGATGATGCACGCAAGCTGGCAGTAGAACATTTGTTAAGCAATATTCATCTATTGTTGCCAGGGCATTTCGACAGAACCCAACAGCAGTACAGTAGGCGGTTTGGTATGTTTACAGTTCAGCCAGTGAAAGCAGCTATAGGTACAGGGCATGGACCTGCAGGTAGACATCACGTTTGCTGAGAAGCAAGCTCCCTGATCAAATACACACATCCATGTAAAAATCAATTGCTGTGACTTCTAATAAATATGCATGTTTGTAATGTATTCTGCCACTTTTTATTGTTTTCCCTCAAGTTCCCAAATTCCCTTATTTGAATATGACTGTTTAATATTCACCGTAGTCTTTCCAAGCATGAATTTCTAAAAAAAGAAACACAGCTAAAGAAACCATATGCAGATTATTTGTTGCACAACATGCAGTGACAGAGAATGTTCTATGTGTTCAGAGTGTTCTATTAACACATTCTATAATGTAAATAATCTCAATCCCTTGACAAGGCTGTATTCCTGAATATTTGCGGTGGCCCAGAAATCATTTTTGGATCCTTGACACGCTTCACTATTTCATGTCTGAATTTCTATTGCCTTGTAAACAAAGAACAACATTGGCTCGGAAACAAAGAGACAATGACGCTGTCGGTGGCCCCATTTCATCAATTAATGAGTACCTGAGTCGGGGAATAGCAACGGGTAGAATGGGAGTGGGTAGAATCATCCTCACAGCAGAGCTAATTGTGCTTAATATGTATGACAGACGCACATCTTTATTTTCTTTCCCCATGGTGCTGTGATGTAGATTATCCATCATGAAATTAGATTGGCCACAACGTCTTTTTTCTGGGGTCTACTTAATTTCTAATCAAGTATTTATTAGCCGGGGCACCACCTTGAAATTGTTTTAGTAACCAAGTAAATCTATAGTTTAATATGTAATAATCAGTAGTCTGAAGTGTTTGATGTTAGTGTGAGGACAATCTGAATTATTTCCTAAACAGACCGTCATAGTCATAGTTATGTTCAGGGCCGCCCCTAGGGTTTTGGGGGGGCCTAAACAAAAATAGTGTAGGGGCCCATTGCAACGGAGCGCGCTGTCTCGTTTGAGAATGATACTTCTGCTTCAAGTCAAGTGTCATTGGTCAATCAAAATGTTGAGCCTCGCCCACATTGAGTCCGGCGGGAAAGGACCTGCGGCGATACCAATTGATGCCGCCTCTCGTATGTTTGTCTGGGTAAACTTAAAATACAAACCAATGGTAAGGCTGTGCTACTGCATTTCTCTTTGTCTCCTTTTAATCGTCATTCTGCTTTATAAACATCATAGGAGGAAATAACTCTACCTACCCCTCAGTACTGTCCACCAAAACTCTAGCCAATACAAGGACCAATGGGCATTGGCTAGGCTTTTTTGTGGATTAAACATTTGCTCTCAGAAATGTCAGGAAACGTTTCCTCTCTTAAATGTTCTCACCTTTACAAATTTAGGCTAACACAACACAGGATAACTCATTATCAATCTGACCGGAGCTGTATTGAATCCATATTGTCTTTCATGTACGTATCTGGACCCTGTTGAGGAAGGTTGTTAATTCCAACACAATGGAGGAGAGGTTGCTAGATAGAGGGAGGCCTCAGCTAACCGTGATTGCTAATACTGAGGCACCCCCTAAGCTGCCGTTCTCCTTTGTTCTGTCCTTTGGTGAATTATGCTCTTCACATTCGATGAAATAATTGCAGCACTGAACATCATAATGCTAATTAGAGTTTAATTAAATTGAGAGCTGGTTTTCCTTCACAGTTGTGTTCAATGAGCGCCCCTATTAAAAGGAGTATATTATGCTGTAATGTGAAGCCACCTCACAGATTGTGTGACTCACACACACATTGTTTGTTGGAATTGTTTTCACCAAGAGACGAGGACCTTGGAAGTTCAGCATAATTTAAGTGTGTCCTTGGTTAGCTGATAAAGGAACTTTAACAATATACTAATTAATAAGCAAGGCCAATAACTACAAGTCCTTAGAGATTGCATTTTGTTTGATGCTGTCTTTTGAGTGGTATTGTATGATGAATTACATGGGGTGTGACATTCATAAAATACGCATGTCAATGAAAACAGTACTGACCCAAGAAACATATACACTGTAGAGTGCAGTAAACCATCTAAACTAGTTGCCAGTTGAGGTTGACTGAATCATGGATGCAATACAAAGTGAAGCTACATGAAGGTAAAATGTTCAAGCTTCATCAAAGCCTCTTTCAAAGTGGCATTGCTGCTCCAGTAAAATTAATGTCCCAGCTATTGTTGTGGAGGGTATTGGGAACAACTTGGGAATGATGCATACCCTACCTCTGCCTGTGACCCAGTTCCTACTCCTGGATATCAGGATATTTACCTAAGCCTAGTGGACGAGTTGCCAAGAGGGGACCATGGTTCAACCACTACCTGCAACACTGCGGAACCTCCTAATCCAAACCAGAAAACACACAACACCATTAAGCAATAATCTTGCCACTAAATTTAAACTATAGTTACCAACCAAAAGAATACCTTTCTCCGACCCAGGAAAATAAGGCTGTACTGGTTGAGGTCAGAAAGCATCAGCAGAATGTGCAGGATGCAGCCCCTCCCCTGGGAGAAGCACCACAAGCTGCTGCTTCTTCTGTTGTTTTGGGATTAATTTGTCTAGGTGTTTCTAAAAAAAACCCACTGCAGAGTAGTCAATGATTGGCAAATAACATGCTGACAAAAATACTGTTTCCCGCAAGGCATGGGTTCATTTGAACATAGAATCAAAAAGTGCAAAACATGGTGAGTAGACCCCAAGCTCCCAAAATGTACTGTATGCTTTATGTGGGACAACTTCCAGGCTTCTGAGGACTATGGCTGATATATTACCATCCGTATGTGGTTTTCTCTCTATACCCATTGCACAATGTGAAAGCTGTATGTTGACAAGTCAAGTCGATAGCACTCAGTGAGCACACAACATGTCACGCAAACTGGTCCCCAGAGGCATCCAGACCTTAGATCCAGACCACTGACAGTTGAGCTTTGAGATTACTTCAGCATATTGTTTAATACGGCTCAACCGTGTGCAGATCATGGTGTTTTCTTGAAGATAAATGGTGGACATTGTTCCTGTAAAGGTTCTTTGGCTTCCCAGTTCTCCATCATCAACGATAACCACATCAACAGACAATTTAATAGTTTGGCCACCAGAGCGGGAAGATCTCGCTGGGGTATTTGTGTGCCCCACTTTTGTTTCACGGCCATCCCTTTAAAACACTTTGATTGAGAGCCTGAAATAAAACAGCAGCAACCTTTCATCCGACTTACTCAGACAATATATTGCGTGGGTGTCCAGCATTAACGTGGATTAACATGACAGATCGGAGGCATGCCACACAATCGATATTTGCGTCAAATCAACAAAGTCTCACCAGGAGAGAGAAAAACAAACAAATATCGAAAAGGCTAACCCTGGAATGCTTGGCGTGTGTCATCCATCACTAATTCTTGTGTGGTTGTGTTGGTAATCTTTGTCCGGTAAATATATGTTTTAAAAAAAGATCACAAGACTTGTTATTAGTCCTCTTCTCAGTCCTTATCTAAATGGATTCAGAAAACGCAGGCAAAATTGGTTATTATAAAAATGATCAAGTTATTACGTAAAGGGCAGCCACAAACAGATATGTGAGAATGGGCTTGTCTGTTTATGGTCAATTTAGCTTCAAACATTGGAATTGAAGGAATCCAGAAGGTTGAATCAGACGTTTGAAAATGCCACATCACATCACTGACATCAACAACAATGCAACGCAGAGACAGTCATCTGGTGGTGAGATGTGAGCCGACTCTCATTCATGTTTTCATGGAACAATCTTCTACTCTGAGGCTGTGGTTTATTATCCACCCTGGAACTAGCATAATCACGGTAACATTTTGACCTCTTCAGTATTGACATTGGATTGCGTGTCCTTGACCCATCTGCCACAGGAAACACATTTGACTCCACTCGGTGACAGTATTTGAAAACAGGTTAAGGTCCCCTCCCCCTCCAAATTGACGTGTTTATAAATGTTGTAGGCAGTCAGTCTTAGCTTGCGTATTGTGTCTTTTCAGATATATTACATTGTTACACACAAGGCCAGATGAAACTACTGCAAGTGCTACTTATATGATTTATAAATTATATTAAGAAAACATCAACATATATTTCCCTGATGGATGGCATATCAAGAAACAAATTTTTTGTTTTACAAAATTATTCATTTATTCCTGTCTCATCGTTGGCAAAAAAAAACACAAAACAGATACAACAATAAAAATGGATTCAAAGATATGATTATCTGAAGGGAAACTTCAATTGTTTGAAAGGCACTGATTTCACTGACTCCACAGCACTGGGAGTCCAGCACAAGATCCCATACAGTATCCAATTGACTTTCATTCCCATAAAATGAGGGTGAGGCGGTGAGGCCAGACTCCTGACAATTTGGGGAGGCCTGTGTGACCCAGACCCAGGACCCCAGACAGAGATCTTTCCCTTTTTGATGGCTCTGTAAGAGAAGCCACCACTGATGGCTAACATGTCTGAAAAACAGGTCACAACCCCGAGGTGCACATCTAAAACCATGTCCTTTGGTGAGTAAAATGTGAAGGTATACAGTTTACATCCCATGAAGCATTGTGGCTTCTTACCAAACAGGCCAAATTGTACAAATGATTTACACTTTTTCTGTTCTGTAAAAATGTTCAAACCAATTATATGAATACATTATATGGCCTACATATTGTTTTCCAAAAAATAGTTTCTCGTCCATTTTAACTGTACTCTTAGGTCTCTGAGTAGGTCTCTGAGTAGAAGCAAATGAGTCTTCTGCAAGATAATGCAATCTTCAGTAAGACTACACGGCAACTGATTCTAATACATGTCAGAGAGACATTGATGAATATTGATTCATCCTTTTCTGGCCAAGTGAAGCAGAACGCACATTTCCCCTTTTGTTAACACTGGAAGGTAAAGTCTAATCAGTCAAAGTTATTTCAGGAGGAACCTTCCACTTTTTAACAACCAGAGATAGAAACTCATCACAGTACCGAGAGGGCCGATGAGGCCAGGGGGACAAAAATACACCAAATCCATCCTCATCAGGAGAGGTAATAGAAGACACTGATGCTATCATACTGCCCATTCAATGACACATTTCCTCCCGTAATGATATCTAGGCAAGAGAGAGGTGATTTTAAACTAATTGCTTGCACTACCAGTCTGAGGCTTAAATCCTCTTTCTAAGCTCTCACTTCCATTGACATAGCAGATGAAATAGAGCATTACGGATAGCAATGGGACCTAGATTCGATAGTGCTCTTTATTTATTTAACATTTCTTTGTGGTTCGCATAATGGCACACTTGGAATCAAATGGTTCTTTGAGTTTAGAATAATTGTGCACTTTGTATCGTTGGATTTTGTGGATTTGGTTCCCTTTGCAATTAGTTAGCGTCAAGTTAAAACCAACAAAGGTTTACCAGGGACTAAACCTTTTCTCTCTATAGGAGTAAGCTACATATCAATGTCTATAGTAGCAATCAATGTCTATAGTAGCAACTTTGTAGTTACATAGGAACTGCGCTTTCATTATATAATGGTATAGCAGTACAAGTAGAATTTGACGAATTGTATGGGAGTAAAGTGTAAAGTATTGCCACATATTTCTATCCTTCCTTCCTTCCCAAACCCCAAACCAATAGGTAGAATAGAACAGAGAAATAATGAGAAAAACAATGGAACTATGACACGCAGCCTGCATTCTGTACACATTCCTTGATTAATATAAATTAATTAAACAAATATGGCTGGTTGTAAAATTTAGAGCTCAAGTGTGGGCAGAATCTACAATTGATATAAATGAACTCTGCAAATATATTGAATGGGTGGCCTTGGATGTTTTGGAGATAACCCACCCCAAAGCAAAATTACAAACCTCTGGACTGCAGCCAATCTCATTGCCAGATGTGTTTAGGGTCCCATTACTCTGAGCAGAGCAGAGAGACAACACTGTTGCTTCTACTGGACATGATTTGAATAGGATTGGGTTGAATAGTGTTTTCTGTGATTGCTTTGCCAGATAGCTAGGGCACTGGAAGAAGAGGACTATGTGCTTGTCTAAACGGACAAAGACAACCCGTCTAAGATTGTGAACACAATAAAGGTGGCATAAAGCATTTATGAAACATAGAGGGTGAGTTGGATCTCCTGTCGGTTAGTTTACAAGCTTTTAAGAGGCACCTAGCGACTAGAGATCCAGTGAGAGAATGGTAATATGGTATAATTTCACTCACATTTCAGTGAAAATAGTATTGTAAGACAACTAAAACAAAGATAAATGTGTTATAGCCTACGTTGTTTATGTGGTTGATCAGACCTTGAATATCTAAACATATGTGTTACAATCCATTTCAGGAGTAATGAACAAAAAACTATCAAAAGTCTAAAAGTTGTAATAAGTGATGAATGGCAAGCGGTTGCCCGTTTGCTGAAACAGCCTAGTTCGGGGTAGGCAACCCTGGTCCTAGAGAGCCGCTGTCCTGCATGTTTTAGATGTTTTCCTGCTCCAGCACACCTGGTTAAAATGAATGGGTTGTTATCAAGCTCTGTGGAAGCCGGGTAACGACCATTCATTTGAATCAGGTGTGCTGGAGCATGAAAACATCTAAAACATGCAGGACAGCGGCTCTCTAGGACCAGGGTTGCCTACCCCTGGCCTAGTTAAACCAATTCCATCACTAACAAGCAAGCACTGAGCTTTTTGCTTTTGCGGTTCCAGGCCTGGGTGATTAACAGGTAATAACAAAACTCTGTGAGAGTGAGGACTCATGCCGAGCCCCATTCGAAGCTCTTCCACCCCTGCTGTGAATGCCCTTTGCTCCCAGGTGCCTTTGTTTTATCCTTCGGATCTACCACTGGGGGTACACTGAAAACGGAGTCCATTTTGAACCTACAGAGAAGTAGCCTGGCTCTGCCCTCCAACGTACTTCCGCTCAATTTTCATTTTGCTTCTGTACTAGGTCTGGGCATGAGGTGATGATGTCTCAGGTTAATTTTACAAATGAAATGTACGAGAGTCTGGTTAGGACCAGGCTAACAGAGAAGTGCATCGGTGTCGGAGTGCAAGGTACTCACTTCAAGCACATTTGGTTTGTTCGGCCTCTCTCCATAGAAAGGGACAAACCAAAGAGAGGGTTATCATCACACCCACACTCACTAGCAAATGTAATCTCCATGTGTCTGCTGAGATTTGGAGGGTCAACTACCTTTCAACAATAATCACCATTCCACAGCTAAACTACCGGCTGTGAATGAGTACCTTTCTTGACACTAAACTCTCATGGCCAGCTGGGATTACTTGTTATCGTTGATTAATGTAGGCCTATGTCAACCAGTATATAACGTTGCCCTTTTAAGGGCAGTAGATATTATCTGTAAAATTATATAGTGGTTGATATAGCCAATATATTAAATCACAACATTATAATTCCACTATCTGTACATAGGTACAGAAAAATCTCAATGTAAACATGGTACCAAATCAACTGCTAGCATACAGTTTGAATCGGCAAGGTAACAAAAGGTGACTATCACTTTGCTTGAAAAATATTATACAAGAGTGTTACAGTTTACTAGGCAACCTTGCAAATAATATACACAGATAATCCACTTTACATTGTTATTAAGTAGATATTCCAGCTATGGGTTCTATGTAAGACAAACCAACCAGACGCTTTCTAAAAAAAAATCCTAAAACAAAATGAAAAAGCAAAAGATCAAATGGAAGACATGCCAGGGTGTTTGTTCTGCTGGTTAAGAAGAGAGGAGCTTTCAAGAACATTTTTCAGAAAGCAATTTCGCTTTGCTTGTTTACAAAGTGGCTGAGTTCCAAGATTAATACTGTACGATGAAACATGCAAAATACTCAGTCATCCGCCCTTATTCTGGAAACCAAAGTATGTTCACGACAGGTGACCGACCACTGGGCTTTCAGAAGATGATTAAAAAATGATAAAGGAGATACGACCAACATCTAGATTATCTTATATTCTTTGTTTCTTGAACATACAGAGAAAGAAAACTAAAGGCATATTTATACTGAATTGTATGGTACTGTCCTTTTCAACTGAAAATTATGTTTTCTTTTGCAAGGGGCGACATATTAGCAACACAATTGTCTCTGTAACTACTGTAAATGACACGTTTGACCAGTTCATTCGTAGACATAGAATAGACAAAGAATTTGACTGAACGCTTTAATCAATGAAGGCCTAAATCAGTAAAGATTTACTCAGACAAACTTACAAACTCGTCTTGGCAGTCTTATTGTAATTTATTCTGTCAAGGCTTGTGTTTTACAATGTCCCTTTTGTCTCACAAACACTTCCACACATAAAGGCCCCATTATTCCATCTAGCTTCCAATGTCTGCCACTAATGATGTACTCCCCTCCACACTGAACAAAACAAAACCTCTGCATCTGAAAGCTATCCCTGGGTTTCCGATTAGCCAACACTTTACAGGAGACACAAGATCCAGGTAGATGCAAGTAAGTAACCTTGGACAACAGGAAAACCTTGCACTGACTACCAAGTATTTCATCAAACAACATTTCTTTGAGCAAAGACAGGTTTGCAGAGAGTCGATCACAATTAAATATCTATATTCCTTCGGAAAGAGTACAGTTCCCGCTGCTCTGCTTAAGTCTGTTCCGGTGAATTATTTGCTGTGACAGCAAGGTCTGTTTCTGCACAGTGCCGCTACATGTTGCAACGACCAGAATCAGAATCAGAAAGGGATTTATTGGCCATGAAAGTTTGCACAGACAAGGAATTTGCTTTGGCAGGAAGGTGCATACAATAAACATATAGTAACATTGAATTTAAATATGTGGACTATCTATACTAAATATCTATACTATATATCTATACTATCTATACTAAAGTGGAATTAGAATTTTAAAAAAATATACAATAAAATATAAATTGCCTAATTTACAATATAAAAAATAAAAAAATACAGATATGAAAAAAAATACAAATGAACAAGATGCAGTAATGTAGTGCAGAAAGCAATGTGTTTAGGGCAGGAAGTTATTAAAGTCATTAAAGTCAGTAAAGTCAGTGTGAACCCTTGGCCTTGTTGAAGAGGCCAACAGCGGAAGGGAAGAAACTGTTTTTGTGGCGAGAGGTGTTGGTCCTGATGGACCGCAGCCTTCTGCCGGAGGGCAGTGACTGAAACAGGGAGTGTCCAGGGTGGGAGGAGTCGGCCACAATCTTCCTCGCTCGCCTCAGGGTCCTCGAGGTGTGCAGGTCATGAATGTCTTTCCTGTATCCTGTATCCTGTATCCTGTATCCTGTATCCTGTATCCTGTATCCTGTATCCTGTATCCTGTATCCTGTATCCTGTATCCTGTATCCTGAATCCTGTATCCTGCATGGGCATGGCCATACATAAGTGCAAGGTTTGTTTTCCCATCAAGAGTTAAGGTGAGAAAACAAAGACTAACTACCAGGGGTTGAGGATATTTGCTTTTGCTTTATTATGTAATTATGTCAGTGTACAGCAGGGGCAATTCTAGGATCAGACCTTTAGGGGGGCTCAGCACCCAATGAGAATGTGACTTGTGTTCTTAATCTGTGCCATGAAATTAACTACCTAGGCTACTTCTTCTCCTTTGGTTTTACTGGCAGACTACCATTAAAGGTGTATGGCGACACTGGATATTAAACCTGTTTAAAGCCCTTTGAACCTGTAATTGTTTGTCATCTGCCACTAACAGAAATGTTTGCAAACTCTTACACAACAAACTTATTTAAGATAATAATAATTCATAATAATTCAAGATTATTATTGTTTTATTATTATAATTTTTTATATAAAATCGCCAATGGTGTACAGTAGGTAGGTAGGTACTTTATTCATCACAAAGGGGAAATTGCAACATTACAGCAGACAATATTTTTGTACTTTTTGTACCTTTTTTTTCTTAAAAAATAAAATAAATAAGTGGAAAGTAATTTCAGAGCAATTGTCCCCAGTTCTCATAGCTCCACTTGCTTGCAAACATGGATGTCAATGTGACTGACCCCGATCAGATTAGCAATTGTGTTACACTGATTCTACAACAAGGTAATGCATGTTTAATAACTGCTCATAAGGGATGACGAGGGAAATTCAATTGTATGGGCTTCATAGTCTACAGTAAGTCTGAAGTCTTCAACCTAAAGCTACCCGTTGAACACTAATGCTTTAATACTTAATCTTAACTGCAATACGTCATAAAATATGAATGCTTGGAACCCAGTTCATGCTTAGGGAATAATGTTCCAGAGAGTAATTTGTGCACTGTATGATAGAGTATTTTATCTTTAACATCTGGTCCTGGTTAAGGTTCAAGACTTATCTCTGGAGGTTGCGCATGAAAATGGGTGCAGAAACATGTATACATGTGAGGCTGCAGTTTTGAATGGAAACTCATTACGTTTATTGTCAATACTAAGTGTTGCCAATTATCTTTGTCCTATGTTTTTTTTTCATACGGTGTGAGTGTTAGAACACTTTCTTAGTGATGATAGAGAATGACTCTTATTAATGTTTTTTCTCAGCGAGGGGGAACTTCAGGTAAGTACCTATCAGTCATTGTGGACCCCTACTGGGACAGAATGTGGTAAATAAATGTAGTAAATTAACCATCTAGTTAATGAAACACCGATAGAACAAGCACATTTGTCTTTAATGTGAGCTTAAACAGCAGGCTTAAGAGGCATCATGAGGTCAGGAGTTTATGATTTAGACGTGCAATAAATATGGATCAATTGCAAAAGATGATTATGGGGAGTTATTGGGGGGTTAAACACTATTTACTATGATTGTGCTTCGAACGAAGTTCTTCGAATGACGCAGATTACAGGCTAACACCTAAACAAGAAACGGTTGAGAGTGGACCGGTGCAGTGAGGCTGCAGCCTTTTATCAAGTGACCACCAGAAAATACATATACACAGTGAAAAACAGTGAAGACAAACTTCACAAGCTACAATGAAGCACTACCAACACCTACACCTTAACTGCTGTTTTGTGCATGGTCACGGTAGAACAACACAGCCCAGAGCTGAAGGAGTTAACGGAATGTAATCTTCTGCTCTCTCAACTGATAGCTCATTAAGAGGGAAAGGAGCCTTCCTGTGGCCAATCCAGAAATGCTGCACTGGTGTATGTGCATGTACAGTATAGTATGTATGTGTGTGTGTGTGTGCGTGCATTTGTGCGTGTGCACATGTGTGAGCATCACCAAATGAAATGGCTTCAGTGCATTGCCAGCTAATTACTGACAGGCTTAGGCAAAATAAATTAGTGTAATTAAGTTGGCCTGCAAGACTATGATCTAATTGATCAACATCTTGGCACCTGGGTTACTCTAGAATTAAGGCTTTGAGAGTCCCACACAGGGGCCAGGGCCACCCAGACCCGACAGCCCCCCCGCCCACCCCCCTTGGCTCTCCGGTTTGGTTTTCCAGGCACAGTGCCATCCTTAGAACTCAAAGAGCACCTGGCCCTGCCCAAGTCTCCAATCGCTGACCTTGTCTGCCCGGAGGAGGCGGGACATCCCCTAGAGAGCTGGATGATGTTATCTGGCAAGTACAGTACTGTCCACATAACTTACTAGTCATGTAGAGACCGAGAGTTCAAGATACATTTGCATAAATGGCAAGTTCAAACTCTGTGAATAAGGACATTATCTTTGAAAAAGAAATACTGACGTGAAAAAAGTCCAGTGTCATTTTTCAGTCAGTGTCCTGTGTCTTCTCATCAACTCTTGATTTAATAGATGAATCCAATGGTTAAGGAAAACTTTTGCATAGCTTTTACTTAAGTGTCTACAGTATGCGGACTCCAAAACACTGTCCCTTTTTGAAATGCCACTTCATCTTCCATCTGTGAACCTTGCTCTAGTGAGCTCGTATGCCTTGAGTGGCATCAATAAGATGTCTTCACTGACTGCCAATGACAGCTCTACAAACCCGACTGATGAAGCGAAAGTATTCAATAATGCAGCCATAACTCAACCCCGCTGAAGACTTAAGTGCATTGTCAATACATAATCATAGAATCGTATTGATCATGTTTTCTTTTACAATAATTACTGGGGCAAGAGGGAGAGCACAGCTATTTGCTGTAACGGAAAGTCAGTACCATTGAAAATGGTATTATCCTGATGAACAGATTAACCTCGTCGTTAACATGCATTGATACTAGCATGATTATTGGTTACAACTGGCAACAATTAAAATCCCTGTGCTGCCGCCTCCCTTCTGCAGCCTCAGTCACGTATCTCTCCATGTGCGTCTCTCCATGATCAGAGATGACAGACTGGGGGTGGTTTCTCTCTCTCTCGTTCTCTCTCGCTCTCTTTCGTCTTCGTTCTCGATCTCCCACACATGCTCCAGCCCCCTCCCTCCACCTCTCTGTATTTCTCTCTCATGCCCAACAAAGAGCACATTCTCAGACTCCCACCCAGACTCGTCAGAATCCTCCCTGCTGTCTCCTTCTAATCCTCCTACGGAAGAGACTCACATTACACCATTCTTCACTTTAATGCATTTTAATAGCATTAATATTTCCCTTTGCCTCTTCAGCTGTAACAAACACCCCTTTATGCCTTAAGATAGCTGCTTAAGTGCAATTGACAAAGCAAGTCTATCAAAACATACACCTTCGAGTAAGCGCCATAATGATTCATTGTGGGGGGAGATATCTGTTCTAATACATTGCGACAGCAACCTGCGCTTCTCACTTGGTAAACAGGCACTGGCATAACTTAGGGAGGAGAAAAAAAAACAGACTGTAAGAGTGCTCCCAGGAGTGTAACTTCCTCCTTATGTCGCAGTACTTTAGAAATGTGGCAACATGAGTCACGGTCACCTTCTGTGCCATCTGAGTTCCACCACGAGTGACAGAGAAGGTCAGCCTGAAATGACGCTGTTTGTGTGTGTGTGAGCGTGGTTATTGTGGTTAGGAAGTGAGGGGTGGGTATGGGGGGTTCAAGCATCTCTAACATCATGAATAGCCCATCAAAAACATCCCAACTGGACTGTGCTGCTTTTGGAGGAAAGAGAATCCTCCCTCTGCATTATTCAATGGATACGCTCTCCCCTCTAAATACCAGGCGGTGAGGATTGTTTGACACCCCCAATGAATAATTAAGGGGTGACCTTTTGTTCCCATTAGAGGTGATGGGCTTAAAGCACTTCCTGGGTGAGGCCCCAGGCTGTCATGTATTCCTCACATACTCGTGAGGAGGGCTGCATGCTCGTGGGCCTGGAACGCTTGTGTCCGTATACAGAAACACCTGTAGAGATGCTCAACCAAAGTGCTCAGCTCTACAGACAGGCACCCTGTCTCATAAGCCGTCCAACAAAATACAGAAGTATGCTAATTTCCCCTCAGGATACTTTAAGATTCACTCAACCCATTATTATTTTTTTCTGGAAATTTTAAATAAGCATCAATTGAATATTCACAAACATTCGTAAAACTTATATTCAGATTGTATTCAGTCCAAACCTGTCAGGTCAACAACAGGGCAAACATTCTCAAGTACAAATTGTGTCAGTTTCTCTCTGGTGAGGAGTTGGCAAAGCAAGGTGATCTCTGAAGGCAGTTTGTATGTTTTACTTACAGACCTTTGGCAATATGTATTATACTGTATGTGGACACCTGACCATCACACCTAGAGTTTACAGTATGAGATTTTTTAGACATTCCATTCTAAAACGATGGGTTTTAATACTAATACTACTTAATATGGCTGCATACTTTTTTGTGCAGCTATAACAACTGCCACTCTTCTGGGAAGGCTGTTCACAAGATGAATTTCCATTCAGAATTTGTGCCCATTCAGCCACAAGTGCATTACGGAGGTTGGGCACTGATGTTGGGTGATTAGACCTGGCTTGCAGATGGCATTAGAATGCATTTATCATTTCCCCAAATGTGTTTTATGGAGTTTGAGTTCAGGGATCTGAGCAGGCATGTCAAGGTTTTCCACACCAAACTTAACTAAACATATCTCTGTATGGACGTCACTTTGTACATGGGGGCATTATCAATTCAATTAACAACAGGCTGTTTTTCATGGTTTTGGGCTAGAGCCTTTAGGTCTATTGGTGGAGTGTAGCCTTTTGGGAAAGGCCCTTTCCTGTTTTGGCTTGATAACGCCCTCATGCGAAAAGTGAGACCAACAGGTGTAATTACCCCACATCGGTTCCCAACATCCGTACTGCTCTTGATGAATGGAAGCAAATCTTGCGTCAATCTTCTAATGTCAACTGGAAAGCACTGGCCTTCCCATAAAAGGGAAGGCAGTTATAGTAACAATATTGGATCCAAATCCATTTCAATAACCATGATTTTGGAATGAGAGGTACAACAAGCAGGTGTTCATATCCTGAGCACTGTCCACATACCATTGGCCATATAGTGTACACAGTATGTGTGTGTCTGTGTGTGTGGATTATTATGTTGTTATGTTCCCTCAATGGTCCTCGGGTGTCTTTCGTTCAACAGCAAAAAGAAGGACCTTGCAGTTGTCACACACGCCTCTACCTCTGCACACAGGATTGTTCTCAATCAAGCAGGGGAGTGAATACCAACAGCATCTCCCACACTCTGGGGTCATGCAGCTACAGCAGTGCATCATCATCCACGGCACAGCCTCCCACAGTGTCTATCGAAGGACAGAGTCTGTTCAACACAAAGAATGCATTCAACTCACTGGACTTATTCGAACAAACGTGGAAACTGCTTCTAAAAGTGGAAACCTGCCTTAACTAAATTCAATGGAACTTGAACAAAATCCCCGATAGGCCTGAACTGTTACTAATTAAAAGAATAAGGGAACGCTCGATAAAGGATGCACACAAAGACACGCACATGCACGCACTCTCTTTCTTGCTCATGCACACACAGCGGCAGTAAGACATCCCTTCCTTCCAGCTGGGCTTGGAGTGCTCTCTTCCTCAGTTCAGAGGCACCGTTGCACACCCCGGAGCCATCTGGACTGCTATGTTCCAGCTCCACTGGTCCTCTGCCAGCCTCTGAGCCTCCCAGTACCAGCACAGTGTCTTCGACCACACTCCGTACATGGCTACGCTTGGCTATGGCTAGAGACCACACTGAGGTCATTCCTTTTTGATACAACACTAAAGAAGGCTTTACTCTCGTCTCATTTGATAGAATAGCTCTGGCACCTGGATAAAAATGATACAAATTGATCGTATTAGGCGGAATTCAGAAGGTAAGCCTCCAAAGTAGACACATTTTCAGCACTCATTAAACCACTTCCAATACCCCTATATTTTGCCCCTAAAGAAACATGGTGTGGCGACCAAAGAGAAGAACATACTATTGTATTGTAGTTTAGGTCAAGTTGTATTATTTGACTGTATTAGGAAAAGGCTACATACAAGTTAGGGAATCGGGCTATTAATCAGAAGGTTGCCGGTTCGATTCTTGGCTGTGCGAGGACGTTGTGTCCTTGGGCGAGGCACTTCACCCTACTTGCCTCGGGTGTCCCTGTCCCCATGTCCCTGTACTTACTGTAAGTCGCTCTGGATAAGAGCGCCGGCTAAATGACTAAATGTAAATGTAAAGGCAGGAACTGTGGCCTAGTATTTAATTATTTAACTAGCAAATAAATTACTTTGTCTTGCCAAATTCCAGATTAATTGCGTGAACAAAGAACCAAAATCTTTTCATTTTGCAAGCATTAGACAATAGTGTTAGACGATATCCAGGTGCATTAGGCAGTACCCCGGTGTGTTAGACACAATCCCAGTGCCTTTCCGTTTCCAATTTATTGCCTTTATGAGTTTGTTATCCTTTAAAGCTGCGTTAGGCAACATTATGAAATAAATTCAAATATGGGAAACAGCAAATTCTGAACTTCAACGCTGTTCTCCACCTTGAGTTTTAATGACAGTGGTTTCACAAAATAAGCCATGGAGGAAAGCCTGTGTCACCGAAGGTGATTGGCTGGAAAAGGACTGGTGGAATATGACTGGTTGGAAAGTAGTGGGCCGCCAAATAATATTTAACCCTTCTCTAAACTACAAGTTATATGTAGCCGACTTTACTTGGAGTTTAAAGATGGGTTAAAGATTCTCCTTCAATACACTTTCAAATGTAAAATACATTCTCTAAGTGAACTGCAGAAAGGCTGCTTCAACAAACAAACAAAAATCTTCAAATATAATCACCTGTATAGGTTACAAGCCAGTACAGCACATTGTTTTAAGTGTTATGGAGTGTTCATTTTTCTCCTTCAGGGTTTAGGTCCACTCTCATGGAATTGACCTCCATAAATACTTATTGTGTTAAATTAACACTTTGCAATTTGTTGTGCGTGGATCACTAAACAATCTAGCACCCGAATGAATTTACCAAAGTGGACCTTATGTGCACACCTTACCATCAATCACCATGGTTGATGTTATTTAATGCATTTCATTGTGTTGCTAAGAAATACAAATATTATAGCTACATTATTAGTTATGATAGTTGAAATAACTTCATCCCTGTAATTTAATTCATAATCAGAATTGCAGACTAAAAGGGTGGGAAAGCAATGCAAAAATAAATCGTTATATTTGATGAACAATTGGCACCAATAAGACCATAAAGTGACGCTGTTGTTCGTGTCCATCTGATTTTGGAAGAATGACACGAGGAGTTTAGGTATAGGCTATAATCTACCGATAGCCTACCACCCAAAACAGCTACCCAAACAAAATTACTCAACAAATAGGTTACAGCTGGAAAATAAAGACAAGTATACAATTACGGCTACTTGGCAACACGCACAACAATTTCTGCAACAGTAGTAGGCTAAAGCTCAACAAACCTTTAAGTGGGATCAGAATATCGTAAAACTGAAGAGAGCCGGAGAGTAGCCTAGTGGGCTATGCCTTCTCTTCAGTCGTTAAGACACAGCATCCTATCTTCAGCATCATTGGAAAGGCACCCGCCTCTTTCGAAAAGGATAGGTTTGAAAAGCAAACTAACTAAACGACCGACATTCAGGCAATTGTTCTCCCAAATGCGATACCTTGCACCTAATCCTGATTTGAACTGACCTGGTTGAGGTTCCGTGTAGAACTCGCAAGTGAGAGATGCGCTGTTACAGATGTACAGGACTGCTTGCCTACAGTAGCGTGGCCAATCAGGCAGTCTGGTGCGCTTTACTCCGGCAGTTCGCGCTCGACTCATACACCCCGAGAAGTCTCCAAGGAGCGGTAGGCTATTTCTTGCCTCCAAGCAACCGGTGCAGCTACAGCAATGGTGTAGATCTGCTGAAAAAAGAACATGGGAAAAGTGCAATTGTATACCCAGTTTTAAATTACATACATTTTTGTTTTAAGCAAGACAACATGCCCAAAAATGCCCTCCTTCACAACAGCTGTTTTCTGACCTGAGTAGGATTCGATGGATGCAAGTTTGTCAAGACATCGAGAGGCTGCTACGATCAGGTATCAGACGAGCTTCTAAGGTCTCCGCTTGTAGAGCAAAGCTTAATATAGCCTAACCCACAGAACAGTACCACTGACTATGTCGAAGGCGCAGGTGCACCTTCCAAAGATTGTCTTGAAACCTAATTCCAAGTTGACATCTTTGAAGTCTTCACTCACACCTGCCGTTCGTACAAAAGCTAAAGACGTTCTTATACGGAGGCTAAAATTGTATGAAATGTTGGTACTGTAAGCTACGTTAACAGCAACGATTCTAAATAAAAAGGACAGCAGGCTAGCCTACTATTTAATCAGAATAACTTGAGCAAGTTTTGCTTGATATGTTGTCAATCATCGTCCTTTACTTAAACAAACGCATGGATGATCTTGGTGAAGAGAGAGACAGATAAGATGACGTTTTATTGAAACATTGCCCCTCATAATCGAGGATACGAGAAGGCACACTTTATTAAAAGTTTTCTAAAAATACTCCTCTGGTAATATCCTGTGTGTGTGGGTGTGCATGCATGTGTGTATGTTCTATATTGTCCAGTGAGCCTGATATTAGCCTTCAACTCAAAGGACATGAACTCCTTTTGACAACTTGGTGCACTGAACAGTACACTGGCTTTGATTTTAAGAGCCTCCATGCTGCTCACTGTAGGCTTTGATCAAAGACGATGCCTGCATCTGTAACCCTAGCCACAGCGCATATGTCAAACAATAGCCTTTGGGTAACATCATTCATAGAATGAAATGAATATGGACAAAGAAACAATACTACAATACAATACTTTATCATACACATACTAAACCATGAATTACAGCTGAGTTCACTTCCTGTATCCCAGCACTCAGAAGAAACACCTATTCATAATGTTCCTCTGTGTCACTCTTATGACATGTCATGTTAATCCACTATAGTAACACTGTACAATTGTCCCTACTTGTTACTTAATAATGCCTTATGTCCAAGTGAAACCGATTTGAATTGGTTAAAGTCACTCTTAAGTATAAATACCACCCACTCACACCTTTTCAGCAGCGTTGCAGGATAAAGTGGTGGTTACGAGAGGTGGTCGAGTCAGGAGTAGCTCTAATTTACATCCCGGCATGGGCAAATGAGGGGGGAAATGAGTGCACCACAGAGAAACATGAGTATATAGTAGATAAATCATAAACAGTCTACTGTTTATAGTAGTCATACAACACTGACAACAATTATCTTGCACAGAAGGATACAAGTTTTTTTAATGAAAAAACATACCTACAGAGCAGATAATCTTTGACTGTTTTTGTTGAATATTTCACCCTCTATTCTAGGTTTCAAAGGATTAGGTCTCAGGGTCAGGGTGTGGGTGGTAGATATCCAGGGCTCCAGCCATCTGACCTGCCATCCCCATCCTTTCTTGAGCACATCTCCCTCTGCTGGTGTTGGATGGCAAGGGAACCCTCAAGAGATTTTCTGGAAGATCATAGATTAAGCGCCTGCCTATAAGAAAGTACCTACATGTTGCTTTGGTCGAGCAGCAGTTGAAGCAATGGCACTGACTGTACTATAGGCACAATCCCAGTGAAAATTTACTAATTTATTAGACTGTTTTGTCTATGTGGGCCATTGCATGGTGCTGAATCGGATCTTCGAAGAGGCACCAGTAGAGCAGCTGCAGCCAGTCTCTGAGGGAGTTCCATATAGCACACTGGGTGTTGTATCAGCATATCAGCAGCAGACTTGAGTAGAAATATATATCCGAGGTTTGCTGAATAAAACTGATCCTGCTTCTCCTTTTGCACATTAGTGAGCCAGAAAAATATGTTCACAAGCACATCATTTCATGCCCAAAAGTGAGTTAGGTTTTTATTATGTTTTTTTAGCACTTTCTACCCTCTCCCTTAACTCACTTAGGGCTACCATTCAGTAGGCTTGAATACTGAATATAGAAAGACCAATAGTGATGCAGCTGGAAACTGATAAGAAGGCTATTACAGTGTTCTCCCAATGTATTTATATAGTCCCGTACAATGGCACCTGCTACCAGTCTTGAATATCAGAATAATTGGGGAAATAGGTATATTGCAACCACTGCCATATAAGATGTACAGTGACATATATATTACATATTTAAAACTCACCGACACAACACCCAATTGAAAATGTGTGGCTTTTAACATTCTTGAAGCATTGTAAACTGTTTTTATCATTTGATGACTCTACTTTTATCTACAATGTTGTATGCTTTATCTTTCAGCAGTGATTACTTCCTCCTGTACAGCAATGTGTCAGCCATGGCTGTTTTTAAATGTGCTCGATAAATAAAGATTGATTGATAAAAAAAAATGATTAAAAAAAGAGAAAATAATAAAAACACCACTTTTGAGCTGTGCTTACTTGGATTTTTCTTTTTTGAAAGGGCAAGAAACCTTATTCAGTTTCTCAGTTCACCCAATCTATGGCCAAATAATACCTAATCCCTGTTCATAGACTTGTAAGTGGTTCTTTGTCAACTTGATCTCACTTCCTTAACTTCACCTCAGCTTCTGGTGGATGTTGGAGTTTAGACACTTGACACGATCCCTTGACTGAAGGACCAGTAGTCCCCCTGTGGCACATACCGTAATTACTTGCTTCACTGCTCATCGGTCATCGCTGATCCTGTAAGTCAATACCAACACTGTTGTACTCGCATTGCCATTTAAAGAAAATTACACTTACCGACACATTAGTCTGCAACTAGTTACTTGACCTTGTCTGTACCGTTTAAGAAAAGTTCTGCGGGACTGATTGCTTTTGTCCTCCAGCAGGTCATGTGACAGCACATCAAAGCTCTGCTGTGACTGTCAACCACACTTGCACTCTATCGCTTTCAATATATTGATCTGAGGACTTACTCTCCAATCTACTCAACCAGTGGTTCCACATATATATTGGTTAACCCCTTGACCAGTTGTAAATCTATAGATCTTGTCCAAATGAATGATTCATTGAACCCTGACAGTGGCTGTGCCCCAGATCTAATAACACCTTAGATATTAGTCCCTAAAGTTACCTCTGACTCAGCAACTCTGTGGCTCAGCACAGCAGTAAATTGCTCCACTGGCCAAGCTATCCTCCCATTGATTATGATAAATGGGGATGAACAACAGTTTAATAAATTCTTCTAACAAGTGAAAATCCAACGTTTACTATCAGAACTCCATGACACGATGCATAATGTGTGACTATTCACCGCTACACAACACAGCAAGGTCACTAACATCTATTATGTCGACCAAGACCATCTGCTGACTTGTGAATTTTTGTGAAAGCGATGGTCAATGTCTCATGTCAGCAGCCTTAATGCATCTGCAAAGACCATCTACCCTCACACACCAGAATATCTACAGCCTTGTTCGTTTTTTCTGAAATGCAACAGAGAAGATAATGTTTTACTGAGAGAAGAAGAAAAAGATCCACCTAGGCTTTGGTGTGCTACAGCTTCAGGGCTTCAGAATAGTGTAGCGAGATAGCAGCATCAGCTTTACTTCTTACTCTGTATAATGGTCCTTGTGACCCTCCCAGATATGCTGCCGTGGGATGAAGATGAATGTATCTGTGCAGCGCCTCATTTGAGGTTTCCACAGAGGGCACACTAAGCCCGAGTCAGGCTCTGATCAATAGATGTGCGGGCAGACATGGCATGGCGTGGGCAGCCAATCCCTTGGCTGAGTGCTTCTCCGCTTCGTGTCCGAGGACAGAGCATTAGAGGCCCATCCTGAAGGGGAGAGAGAGGAGGTGGGAGCCTGGAAAATCACATCGCCATCATACTCCCTTTGGGAAAGACTGGTCTCTGAAGATTTGGTTAACTTCATTTAACCTTATGTTAAAATGCTGCAATAGAATAGTCTGTGAAAAGCCCATCTGGCGCTAACTTTGGTATTTGGAATAGAAAATCTCCTTTGTGATTTTGCGGTTCCTTGATTTCAAACCCAAGGACAGTTTACTATGGCCTCTTCTGAAAGAAAGAAAGAAAGAAAGTAAGAAAGTAAAAAAGAAAGAATAAGAAACAGCTTTAGTTATTGTAGCTACTGGTATCTGTCCCTGTGCACCTGGCTGGAGCAGGTGGTGTGTTTGTGATGTCTTTATTTGGGTTAGGAGATTCATGTTTGTGTCAGGGCCACAGGATGATCTGTCTCTCCCAGAGAAGTGCAAAGTGATGAGTTGTGACTTCACTTGTCCCACGGCCATATATTTGACACCAATATCTGCCAGGGTCTGTGCTCCGAGAGGCTACCAATTTTCTATAGTCCACGAGACAGGGAGAAAATGAACATAAAAAATGTATTTCAGGTTATATCAGTGGCTGAAATACCCTTCCAGTTATACAGGTATTTTTGGTACGATCCACTTTCGTCAGTGTTGGATAACTGTTGTTTAATAATATAATAGCACCTATAATATTTTTTTAATCATACAAAACCATTTTCCAAAAAGTCTACCAAAAAACTCAGACAATAATCTAGGGGCAACTGTTGATGTCAAATTTAAATAGATGAGGATGTTTTCTCTCCAAGACACAGAGAGAAATCACAAAGGAGAAGTACTGTATGTCTATTCACTGAAGATACTACATGTGCACGTTGCTCTTTCATGGCCTACAGCCCACTGTATTTCACAGGGAAAACAAAGTATAATGTAAAAGGCTACAGAATCAGAGGCAACCAAGGTCCCTGTGTGCAGAGCCAGTAGACTGGGATAGTCTCTGGTGGGTTGGAGTGCTGGAGAACAGGAGGAGGCTACAGAGTAATGTGTGCAGGCACCAAAGGGGAGACTTTCACACTGCACTGCAGGTCCATCTTCCCCTCTAGAGCAGCCTCCTTGCCTCACTGCCCCCCTCCCTCCCTCCCTCATGCCTGCCTGCCTGCCTGCCTGCCTGTCTGCCTGCCTGCCTGCCTGCCTGCCTGCCTGCCTGCCTGCCTGCCTGCCTGCCTGCCTGCCACCACATATCTGGATGGTGCATCTGCATAATATCACCTTATATCACATTCCCTCTGATCAAGGGCTACCAAAAACCCAGAGGACTGATGACGAGGGATTCCAAGATGAGTATCGCATTCTGGTTCAAGCTGCAGACTCAAAAAAGAAAGTTGAAAGCATAGATGGCTTCAACCAAGGTTTTATTCAGCAAAGTTTGTCACAAAGTGCTTTGGAGCGATACAGTGGCACCTCCTGTCCTCCGCTGACCCCTGTTCCTGTAAAAATCTGATGACTAAAAGCAGCATTGTGATGGATGTGAAGATTAGAGCTCTCCCTGTAGATCTTGTGTTGTGGTGAAATCTTTGTATTTTTACTTCCATGTGAACCTGCTGTGTTTTGCACTTGAGTGATCGTAGGACTGGATCTTTGGAGAAAGGCTCCACAATGATAACAAGCACCCACAGGTTCCAGAGAGTAAACCATGTGAGGTGATGCAAAAAGCCCCACTGGGTAGAAGAAGCTCTCAGCCTGCTCCTTCCTCCCTCTCCTGGATAACTTTTTCAGTGGCTGCTGATTGTAGTGGGTTGGGTGTGGCATCGGGAGGGGGTCCACAGCCAGTTGGACCCCACTGAGCACCCCACCAGGACAACGTCTTATTTTGCCTCTGAACTACATAGCCTCTGAACTACATAGTCTCTGAACTACATAGCCTCTGAACTGAACTACATAGCCTCTGAACTACATAGTCTCTGAACTACATAGCCTCTGAACTGCAGTACATAGCCTCTGAACTACACAGCCTCTGAACTACAGTACAGTACACAGGTATCTTCTGAAGTATAGGGATTCAGATTTTAAAATAGTTCAGCACCAGGGTGCAGACGTGTGCCATTCCAGTATAGAGGTCCGTTTTCAAAGGACCCCCATGCACTTGCAATGTATTGACATTAAGTGGAATATGCAAACTGTTGGTATGTAAACGTAATGTTTAAAGCACTCACTCTTTCTGTTCTAAGTAGTTAATATGAACCAAGATCTGCCCGTTGTGCGTAATGCATCGCCGGAGGTCTAAAGGATCCTTCTGATGTTGTGAGTGACCACAAAAGCTCTTTGAGGGAAAGATAGAGCTGAGTCTCGCAAAAGGACCGGAGCATGTCAACATTTAGAAAGGAGATTAGCTGAAGAATTATCACCAGTCCAGTGAAGGGATCAGGGAAGATGTGTAAATGGGAATTAAGTGTATAAAAATGGCTTTGAGGGCACATTAAGCCATTTAGTTCCACTTAAAAGCAGATTCTCCCAACCTTCATATTCCAGTGTAGTTGTCAGAGTTAATTACTTGATGGAACCTCTCTGCCATAGAAATGATATTAGAGCCACTATGACATAAGCAGCCACCACACAGCTCAATTAGGTATTTGCATTGAGAGCTGGTCATACAGTATAAGTGTACCATTGATGTCTTTGTTTTAGTGGATTCCATGTGGTTGAGGTTTAGTATGTTTAAAAGCAATACAAAGCTAGTTTGGCAGTGGAGTTAAATTATCGTGCAGTCTGTATGTGTGACCAACCACTCTATCCTGAGATTTAGAAGGGTAACACCCGCCGAACAAATAATTACATTTTCCTTTTAGGAATTATAATCTCCCACGGTCCATAATCTGTCATGGGATAATGTACAGATACAGATAAACCTATACATTGTTAAATTTGAGAGTTTCTGCCATCTGATAAGAGATTAAATCATTTTTTGCACTTGAGGGCGTTCTGTTCACTGGGCACCAGCCCACTTGCCCTGTTCTATTACTTACCCTCCCTAGGGGTGGAGCAGAGCGCTCCTCTGCCAATCATCCATCATTATGTCCTCTTTGTGTGGGCGGGGGAGGGAGCCATGAGCAGGGAGCCCATCCATCAGAACCCAGTAGCACTGGGGCTAACTTTAAGTTAGGGAGTAATTGGGCCCGTGAAGAACCTGGGTTCATTACCAAGACTAGGAGCTGAGAAAGACTTTCCCATAAAAACACAAGAGAGTCACTGAAAAGTGATGACATCGATGATAAGATTAATGTATTGTCTTTCTTTCACATCCCACTCTGCACAGTGGCTGAACATCTCCCAATATTCTGATCAGGATTTGGGTTGGATTCCCAGGAGTGCAGTGCCGTAGTGCGTGTGCTATCACTGTCATGTTGTGTATTGTTGCACATGGTGAGTGCACTCACCATACCTGAGAAAATACCCTGTTTTGTGCACTCAAGGGTCGAACATGAAAACTCAATTAGAGAGATGGATTGAGACGCGAGAAGTAGACCTATGCTGGGGTCTGTGACTCATGTGCTTTTGTCAGTATCTTACATCCACTGAGCTTTTGGAGTTACTGAAGCAGACGTATATGTCACCATCGATGTGGACTCCGAAAATATCCATTCTGTTTGTCCATACCCTGCTTGAAGATTGTGCTACCTGCATGCATGACTTGACTCATTAAACTCAAAGTTCCCAGTTTCAGGAGTGCTAGAGTTGTATTTGTATGTATGTGAGTTACCAGCTGTTATTGCATTCCCCCCTGTCTTGGATTCTCTAAATATATCCTTTTGAAATGGATTCCAGAGACTTCAAACCTTTATCTTTTCTTGGGAGCTCAGCAGCCAAGACTTGCCCAGTATTGCTTTAATCAGCAAATTGAATAGATACATCCAGCTTATTTCCAAAGGGCTCTCACACAGTGCAGACTGTTTCAGTTTTGAGTTTCTCACAATGGAGGGAAATATTACCATATTTCTTTATTGTGGATTTATATGTATTTATTCAGCTCCCAGCTCTGAAGCTTGTTGTTAATGCTGCGCCTCAGTCAGACTAATTAGTGCTCCACTGCCTTATCCCTCTCACTATTGTGGTGTTCACACACCCTTGCTGTTGGGTTGGCGAGGCTATTTTTCAGACAGTAAGCACCTTATTTTCCCTAGATGTCACAGCCCAGAGAGCTATGCCATATAGTAAAGGTTCATAATATTGCTTTGTTTATACGTGATTGCCTGAGAACAGTTTGAGACCGACAGTGAGCACGTACAGTAGTTATTTGTTTAAACACTAATAATAAAAGATTGTCAAAGCAATACTGTCCCTGATATGTGATGTACTGTATGACACACAATGTAAGAAATGAGTACATGTAAAGATGTTGCAAACTCGACACACCTAACAGGTATTAATTTTTTCTGACAATTATTATATTTCCTCTGTCACTTAGCCAAAGAGACTGTTGTTTTAAACCATTTCATTAATTCACTTTTGGGTAGTTTTAGAAACCAAGAAGGACACCATAGTACACACGTGTGTCTGTGGGTGTATGCATGTGTTTGTGTGTATGCATGTGTGTGTCTTGCTGGATATATGGACAGCTCCGCATCTACAGGACGCATGCAGTGAAGCATCCCATCTGACTCAAGTTGGTGACCTTGGCATTTTTGACAGCATGACTCTGCCCCTGTATGCAAACACAGGTAGGGTCAGGCTTCAGAGACGATTCACCAGTAGAAGACACTGAACAGCTCTGAGACTTTAGATTCAAGTGAATATGCTGTACAATTGACATTTTTGGGGCATTTAGATTATATGTTACAGGACATACCAAATGCTCTATAGAGTGTGTATATTTGATATGGAATCTATTGGATCCATCCTCAAGATCTGATCTAGAACAATAATGCTACAATGCTGGTTATATTTGCCCTTTTGTATTGTTTTCTGTCTCTTTGAACTGCCTGGAAGGTACTTTTTTGTGAGCAAGCAAGTTCAAAGACTTTCTCGCAGGAATGTTGTTTCTCTTCATTCAACTTATACAACTATATTCAGGGAAATATTGATTGTTATAAATTATTTTTTGATTTCAGAAAAAACTTTTTTAAAACCGCCTTTCCCCCTGTAGACATGCATGATAATTAGCTAGATGTTAGCTGTCTCTTTCAGGCATATGGCACATAAAGATTAAGTATTCATTCTGTGGTTTTGACGGGTACCCGATGTTCTTTTTAGATGCAGATGTCTGGTTGTTTGGGGAAAACATAAGGGGTGATGCTAATGAGGATGGTGAAGTTTAAATTTGGGGATCTGAACATCAGGGACTTTAAGTTCCCTGTCTTGTCCCCCATGAGATTCCAAGTCAAAATAATCTGTGCTAAATCGTCAATAATTTAATTGTATGGAGGGACAAAATGTGCCTTTCAGCTAGACGCTGTTGACTGTTGGATATTCCATTCAGCATGTTTGACGAGGACTTGTTCATACATTAGGTTAAATTTGGTTCTTCTTTAGTTTGTTTCATATGAATAGACTGATTTGAGGAGCATGATTACAGAGTTCAGAAATTGTGGATGTGACACTTACAGTCTATCCTTGTGCGGCATCTCGCCGCGAGTGTAAACCAGCATACTTCTACTTCCTGATCCCTAGGGATGCCCTGCGATGCTGATGAAAGCTACATCTCCAGGGTGTACTGTACGCTCTTCTCTCCTTGCCTCAGAGAGGCCTAACGTAGCTTCATATCTCTCCTTGCCACCGTTTAATCCTGCTAGGTTAGTGGTCAAGAAGGGAGGTTGTGGGCCTGCGGTAAATGCAGAAACACAAGAACAGGCACACTCTTCCAAGTGAACCAATGGACCTGTATGAATAGAGCTTAGTTGTGTTAGCTGGGAGAGACACTGTGTTCAATACATACTGTACAGTGCATAATTTTTATGTTGCACAATTAGCGTTGGACAGTGATACAGTACGTGTCTTTCACTGGGCAGAATTTCAACAATGACAAAAAGTTTGCATTTCCCTAAGGTGAGGAGTTGTCCCTCTGTCCTTTGGTGGCGTGAGGTACAGTGAGTGCATGCTGATCCAGTCCTGTTCATCATGTGTGAGGGTGACATACTGCCAGCCTGGTGTCAGGATTATGGATGGGAGCCGGGTCGCTGGCAGGAAAGGTGACCAGCCTAGACCAAATTTAAACCCATCTCACTGTGTACCCTTGGATAACTGACACACTGGAGAGTTCTCCAAGGGATACTGGAGCTGAAACAAAGGTTCCATTGAGGTTATTGTAAATTTCAAATGGTTTTGGAGAGGATTTGTTTGTCTTCATCAGTACCATTGAAGTCTGTGCTTTAACTCAACCTACAAGGACAAACATGTGATATACTGGTAAACTGTACTGGTCAAATTGTTTGAGATACTGTATGTGTTTTTGTCCAATCTCAAATCTCATCTGTCCAATGAGATTGACAACTGCAGTCTAGTAGGCTAGCTATTTTTGTACATCATGTGTAGAAAAAACTGGGGTGAAGAGTATTCGCATCTATTCCAGAATAATTCCTGCCTCTATGTATTTAGCTTTGTTCAAACAAATCATTTAAAGGAGCAAATACTGAAAGAAAAAATGGCAGCCAGAAATCTAATAAGCTTGAGAAGGGTAAACTTCAGAATAAACAGAAAGTGGTGAGCAAACACAAAAATATAATGCATTTGAAAAAAAGAAGCAGTGATGCAGACAGCCCCCTGCCCTCCAGTGGCAATAAAAACCCTTATAACTTTAGGTTCCTGTGGCACCATCTCTGAGAGCTGCTCTCAAGTCATCCATGAGGGATCAGAATCAGAATACTAAAGGATACCACACTGTAGCTGTCAACAATAGAGACAGAACAAGCCCATCTTGCTTTAAGTATATACTGATGTATGTAGACCCTATTCATTTTGGTCCACTTTACTATACCTTGGTTTTAGGTTGACATTTCTGAGATTATTAGTACAAGTTGAGAGGACATGCTGGAGATATATTTTCAACATACTTCAACATTATTGTCATCCCAGCATTTTGTGGAATGTGAAGAAAGCTAGGTCGGCACATAGGTAATTATAATTGTTTACACATGCCCTCATTCTTTCTAATCAACTACGTGTTACACATCTTATAAGCAGGTATTATTTCTCAACATATTTATTAGTGTAAATCTATACAATTAGGAACAGAGGAGGAACCGGAGATGGTAAGTGAAGTAGAGAAATTGGAAACCAGCTTGTGTCTTCCAGTAAAAGAACAGCTTCCTTTCATACAACTGACTGAGAGATCTCAGTCTCAGATACATTTAGAAAACAATTGTTTCATTTTCGTGGACACTCTATAACCCCTGAAGGTTTTTAATGGGTTAAATTACTTTTTTTCGACAAACAAATAATATTGTTTTCCAGCTCAAACACTAGGATGAAACGTAAACTGAAATATATATATATATTTTCCCTGGAGGTGATTTAAAGGACATTGGTCCTTTAAACCACTTGGTTACTAAATACTAGGTTAGTGATCAACATTGTGAAAAGGACAACCAACCATAAATGTATGACAGTGTATCAGATCTGTTCTTAGTGAAAACAAATGGAAAATTGGTAATGACTAGGTTCTCTGTTTCACTGGGAAGCATTTTATTTGAGGAATATTGACTCTTCATTGACAAGGATACCTGACTGTGCCTTCTGAAGGCAGCATGTTGCCTGTATTCATATACGCCTGTTAGAACCACCTGCTGTCAACCTGCCAGCTTTGCACTCTCAAGTTGAAAAGCCTCTGGGCCCACTGTAGCAATTACAGCTGCTTGACTTCCCTGGGATATGCAAACAAGACCATCTCAATTGGTGTGAGAATAATCATTTCCCACTTACCTACAGGGAAAATTGGATTCTCAAATATTTTGCACAACATTTAACATTACTGTGCAAGCAAAGATTCTCTAAGATAGCATGTCCATGTCGGATATGAAGGCAGTCATTATGGGATGTACAGTAGGGTTATGCTTGGATCCCTAAGGACCATTTAAGATAATATCAAGGTTGTTAGGGCTCTCAAACATGAGCTAAATAAAGGGGCCAGTCGCTCACACCTAACAATTGTTAAACTATCTGTATAAATATGAGTGTGGCCATATTTACTTGTGTTTCACAGGATTGCCCCCTGGCTTGGGAACATTTGCGAAATCTGAGTCAGCAACTGCAACCTACCAGGAAACACTCTACCTAATCTGTAAGTGGGTGATTGACAGAAATACCCTTGATTTATGATGGCAGAGAGACTCATGCTACTTGTAGCATAACACACCTGTCAGACATGTCTCCTTTCATTTCCCTGTGTATTTGTCAAAAGCAAAATCATATTTCCTCAATCAGGTTTTGTACCTTTCTCTTCTTCAGAAAATATGATTCCGTTGGCTCTAGACTCAACATGAATTTTACTCAGACGACCATTGTCTTTGTCATCTTGTTACTCAGACAACCATTGTCTTTGTCACCTTGTCAACAGTATGTCTTTCTTTTGTGGCTCTCACATTATAGTGTGTTCCTACAACATGCACTCTACATTTGTAATTTTACTTATTTGTCAAGACAGTATGTATTTGTTTGAAAACTTATGATTTTGGCTTTTGTATTTACAATACCATTTGGGTATGTAGTGGGAACAAAATATGAAATATGCTGTTAACTGTTCCAATTATGGGTTCATCTAAATGTTGTAATTCTTAGAACATATTTTGGTCAGTGATAAAACATTAAATTAAATTTCCCAATTATAGGTAAAAGTTTAAATTAGGTTAATGTCCTAATCCCCTTCACAGCATGTATGTAATTAGTTGGATACAGCACATTAAAAATGCATATTAAATACTTGCATGTCATTAATCAGAGGTTCCTGCTGGACTTCCTAATTCATAATGAAAAGCTGTGAAGCTAGACTCCATTTACTTTTATCTCCTGACAGGTCCTCGAACAGGATACAGTAGTGGAAGCTTAAACCACACTATTGCTAGTTGGTTTTTGCCCTTTTTTGTCTTTAATGGAAAAAACAACAGCTGAAAGATTGTGTGATGACCACCATAGAGTACAATGTATATACTCACCTTGAGGTTTGTTAAAAGCATTGTTGTGAAAAGGAATGACATGCTCCACTGCTACTCACTGATTGCTTGTTTCTTTGAAATTTAGTTCTGTTGTACTTTGTGAACATCTATACTAATGCTCTTTATTCATCAATGTTACCATAAACATTATCACGTCAGGGCTGTGCTGGCTGACATTTGGGCTGTTTGCAGAGGAATAATAAACAACTCCAAGCTTATGGTGCTTTGTCATTTAATGTGCCTAGTACCATGGGAGCCATATAGCTACATCACTGTTTATGTGAAAGACTATCTTGTCTTCTGCTCCAGCAGAACTGTACATGCACAAGCCATTAGTAATTCAAATAGTGATATTTTGCAATAATTTGGTTCATTGAGTTATAGAACTTCTCTTTGTATTCAGATCATGCTATCTGAATAATACGAAACAAGATGTAGCAAAAAGTAATGTGTCAAAACGTACAGGATCTGTACTGACGGATGTAATGGACTGTATTTAATTGCTGTTAATTTAGCTTCTTTTAACCTTCCATGGATTTTCGAAAAGGTTGGGACATTCACCAATCCAGCCCATCATGTTTGGCTGTGGATGGGAACTCACCATCCCTACAGCTTCTCTCATGTTGGGGAAAATCTACAATGGTGGTTTCTCAATAGATTTTTACTAGACCAAATCAATTTGCTCCAGAGGTTAGTAAATTGAGGTAGAGTGCTTTCAGCCTAAAAAGATGCCAAATAGACACTCCAAAGTGGCTGCATTTTAAGTTGCAATCTTTTCTAAAATATGACCATTAAAGTACATTTTAACTTCTGCTTCTTCCTCCTGTTCATTTGCATGGAGCGTGAGATAGAGTATGTTCTATGTGATCAAAGACCAAGCAAATTAAAGGAATAGTTAATGGGAGTGTTCTGGAAAATCTCTAACCTCAATTTTCCTCTTCAAGCCTCAGTGCCATTTTAAATGAGCGTCTGCATCTCATTTTGTGCACATTATTGTATTTTGTACAGAGATCTCCGTCTGTCTGTAAACCTTTCCCTTGAAAAGTCAAAAAAATATTTGTGATAATAAGACTTTACTTCATGAACTAAGATGAAAGTTTGGAGGAAATAGTTCAAACTTCCTTAAGCTGAATTGAACTCTTTCCACTAAGAATATCCATAATCAGTCACTTAATTCAGGTTATATTAAATGCAAATCCTTTACTATACCTTGCCAAAGAGAGAAATACGTTTCTCCACTTTAGGTTCTGTTGTAGGCTAAGTATCTGCTCTGTTCATGTCTCTGTGTATCTGAGATTCCAGATTCTCAACATATGTTCCCCCTCTTCCCTTTCTTTTGAAGAACACAATATAGGCATATAGATTGTTGTTTTTACAGGTTTCTCCTATACAACTTGATCTGTGAAAACATTCCTTCATTTCTGAGGCATCTGTTCAATTTGATAGCAACAGGGAGCAATTGCTGCAACCTCCTGAGGTAATTATGTGGCTGCAGTCAGCAGCAGGGGTTGTTCTCTGGGCTGTGGGGCCTCCCAGGCAGAACTTTAAGCCAGTCGGCTGAGCTGTAATGGTCTTCGTGCTTGCCTGGCTGTCCTTGGCATTATTCTCAGGCCCTTATTACTCTGTAGGAAGCCGGTTCATTATGGCTACACCTCTTCCTGCGGCAAACTTTTCATTCCTTCCTCCCTCTGCTTATTACCAAAGATTACCAAAGAGAGTTCAAGGGCTGTACAACCCTGATGAGCTGACATTTCTCTGAAGAGCCAGCAACCCTCTCAGGCGCATCTCAGAGGGAGAAGAACAGGCTTTTGGCAATTTTCACAAGAAGTACCTTTGGGAATATCCACATTTATAGTACCATGCCAAAACGATGTGTGCTTTAGTAAAATACTTGACTGAGGATTTTAAAATAAAACGTATTAGTTGTAGTATGATTCCAGAATGATAGCCAGAAATATCATCCCTGTAACCATTGGTTACGGCAGCATCTGTGATGAGGGACTATTTTAGAAGAACCTTATTAGTCAAGTGTGGCTGTTTTCACACTGACTCATCCAAGGCGACTGCTTCTCTAACGTGAGGATGAACAATTTAATGAGAAAAAATGGTGCCTAACAGTGACCAAGAATAGTCGCTTCGCTAACAAGAAGCAAGATGGCAGTTTGGTGTGTGGGTGACATGTGTACTAGTGCGTACCCGTGTGCAGGGCATGAGAGTGTGAATGTTTGTGTGTGTGAGTGTTTATCAATGTGTGTGTGTGTGTGGGGGGGGGCTTCTCTACCTTGTAGCTGTTACAGTGTGTGTTTTTGCATGATAACATAGATAAATGAACACCTGGCAGGGTAAGCAGTGATGTGATGACCAGAGAGAAGAGCTCATCGTTTCCTCATCCCTGTCTCCTCTTGCAGCCGTCTGATTAAGACTGATATGGAGCTGGAGGTCCTGCGCTACACTAACAGGATTTCCAGTGAAGCCCATAAAGAGGTGAGATCCTGCAGGGCCCCATAGCCCCGCCGCAGGGGGAAGGAGCTCCACTGTCAGCCTTGCCACATTTTCAAAGAGGCCACGATCTGGCCAGTTAGCTATGGGATGTCAAGATTCTCTCAGACTCTATAGAAAGTTTACCCGACAGAAAGGTACTGCAGATGGTTAAAATGAAATATTGGCATAGTAGCAACGTACAGTAAGAACACTTGAGAGCTTAATATTTTGTATTACATCTGCCTCCACTGTGGACAAGTAAGCTGCTGCTGCGGATAAAGGTGTTAGGCACCTGAGTGGATTCTACAGATACTGGATTATCCTCTTAAGAATGCAGCATGGCTGTTTGCGATCACTCACTAAAGGTGTAGTAATGCAAGAAATCACAACATCATAACATAACAGTCATAACATTTTTAAAGACAGATGATTAAAGATGATGCTGCTCATCTAGTCAACTCCTGGCGGTCCAAACAGTCGTTGCATTGCTCGGGGTGGGGGGTGATTTGAAGGGTTTTCTCAGAAAGGCAGCAGCAGAAGTGAAATGTGCTTGAAAGCTCAGAGTAATTGACTAATCCAGATTGATGGTCACACACTGTAACAGAAGCAAATAATTGCTAGTTGTAAATAAAATGTGAAAGGAGTTTCTGGGAAATGGGATATTACACAGACTTGTTTCTATATTAGAAAAATGAATTAAAGGCCTGATGAAGAACTGACATGTTGAGATGAGTTGTTTCTTGGTCCCTCTTAAAAATCGAATACAAATAGTTCCTGGCAACTCATCCTGATAGATGGAAAACCGCTTGCTTATGAAAATGGAGTGGGACTTTCCTACTGTGGGTCATACACAGCCTAAATAAAGATTGTGCTGTATCATAATGCCCACACATAATGTCTGCATCAAAGTTTGAATTGTACAGCAACCTTTTGTACAACATCCTGAAACTTCCAAAACGTATCATCAGATGTTTGACTATCTTCAATACATCTATGATAGACAGTATTCTCTGGATACAACAGCATTTACTCTGAAATATGTTTTCTATCCCACAGAGAGAGATGGTGTCTCAATTGACCAATCAGCGTTAAAGGTGCCCTTGACAGACAAGAACCATCACTCCTGCAGCTTGGCTCGACCTTCAGCTGCTTGCGGCGATGCTGAATCCACTTTGTGTGCTCTCATTTTCTGCAATAAAGCGCCTGATGTATATTAACTGACATTGGTCTTCATAAGTGCCACAGTCTCATGGGTCTGATAAAGACGAATAACTTCACCTGAGGTTTTTTTTCTTCCTTATTGTTGTGAACTGGTTGAGGGACAGGACACCAGAGGCAACAAGGAAGTGAAAACAAATGGATTATGAAAGCAGAAATTAATTTGAAAGAGGAATTTTGCAGGATATAAATCCAGTAGGGTAGGGGGTTCAGCAGAGGGGCACCTCACATGCCTGCGTGCACTCTCATCTTGTATAATCTGAGTAGGTCACGCTACAAAACTGTTGTGGGAATGATTATGAAGTCCGGAGGATATCTACTGAAACTAAAAACAAAAAACAACTTGATGCTAAAATGTAGCATATTATCCAGTGGTAAGGGGCACGTCCATGGTCATGTAACTGAAGTAGTCTTTTTGTTGTGTAGTATCTTACTTAGATCAACATTGGAATTTATAATGTTCCATCTTAATGACTGAGTTACACCCCCTGTGCTTTGGAAAAGACAAAACACTAAACAACAAATTACAAATGAGTCAGTTGCTCAGGCAGTCTTCTCTGCTTTATACTGTAAGAATATAAATGATGTAGCTGCTGTGGTATTATTGTTCAAACAATATGGAACAGAGTGATAAGACATTCCTTCCTCCCCCAAGAGAAGGAAGGAGCTTCCCTCTCGTGGAAAACGCTGTATGGCCTTTGGCACACTTTATCACTACAGTAAAATACAGTACATCATGAATACATTATTTGTACAGTGACAATATGTGAGGCCAGTTCATTTCTGTGAATTATAGATACCATTGCATTAATATAATTGGATTGATTTATGCCGCATCTCCATGGATACAGGCGCCTATTTAAGGTGGATGGGGTAGAATGCTCGATAAAGGTGGTGGTGTGTTCTGTCACACACTGAGGGATGAGCATGTGAGATGTGTCTCAAGGCCTCCTCAGTGTCATCAATCTGACAGGAGAAGGGCCATGTGCAGCTGTTTGACCCCTGGACTCACCTAATGAGAGGGTGGTTTTGCAAGGCAATGTTAAAGCCTTTGGACCAGATAGTCCTGACACTATATAAATGTGATGTAGTGTATTGTAACAAAAGCCAGATGTGAGGTCACACCACTTGTACATCCACTGAGCCAATATAGATGGAGTTTTAAGCGTTGTTGGCAGTGAAGTCAAGTGAAGTGAAGTTTTTTCATTTCATGGCTTGTTCAGATGATGTAATTCATCATCCCAGAACCAGCTCCAGCAGCTCAGTGACACGACTGTTGCCATGTTTCAATATCGTGTTTTAAAGCCTTATCTGGCTAATCGTCCATTCGTGGATCTTCTCAAATCCTCACACTACAGTCGACCTCATCCAAAACTTCCCCCAGACTCGAAACATGTAATGAGGCAAATGATTTATTCTAGTCCTGGTCTAGTTTTGTTTTCCATCATCAAGGCCCATTTACATGGACTGTTGTGCCCTACCAAGGTGACTAGCTTCGGTCGGTCTTGACAGGGTCGGCCTGCCTGGGCTGTAGCCTCTCTCTCGAGACGTCATTAAATTTCTAGTTTCCAGCACCTGAGCCTGTTTGAGGCCTCTGGTCACGTCCCTTCCCTGGCTCCACTGCGCTACGTATGATGTCATGTCCTCGTTCCGTGGCCTGGCTCAAATTGAAATCAAAAGTTGTTCCAAAAGGCCGGCCCCATGGTATTCTGGGTGTCTGCAGAGAGCTGGTCTGTCGAGTGATCCTTTCCACACGGCTGCAGATTTCGTCCCAGATTATTATAAAATAGCACAGTGCGGTACGCTGACCTCTCAGGTCATCACAGACATTATGGTTATGGTCAGGATGTTATTTCACATGGGGTTATCCTGCTGAGAAATGATAGATAGTCGGACCTGCAGTATATCCTTGTCCATCTTCATGCCTCCTAACAAAGACATTGACCTCATGCTAAACTGATGCTTTCCCTGCTCTTCTTTTGTGTTTAAAATGCCTGACTGCATCCTGGTGTCGCAGCACAAGTTGTTATTGACTGTTGCTCACCACAGAGTCAGGGACTGTCAGAGAAACCTTGACGTTAATGACATCAACAAACAAAAACATGTAATTCTGTCAGTTCTTTGGTAATGTATTTCATGTCACATCCTTTCTTTCTTTTGAGAGGAAAAAGCTTTGAAATGCAATCACTACAGCAGCACATTATCTTCTTCACCAACAGCTACAGTTCTATTTTCCTATTTCTGTTCAGTAGATTGGCTTTGTTCTGTGAGAAAAGTAGTGCTCTGTTGTTTAAAATTGACAGCAATTTGTAAGCAATCCTCTTTTGCTAAAGGATGATCACATTTGGATCAACATGACACTTGTCTCAGCAGTCGATTGCATGTTATTTGCAGAAAATTGCTGCTAATTTTCAGATCAAGGATAAAACACTTCCAGACTCCAACCTGCTCTCAGTTTGCAAGATGCAGCCACAAACATGCGAGTGAAAATATGTATCATTAGCACAAATATCACTGACAGTAGGAGACTCACCCAGCTCAACAAGCGGCTCTGTGTCAGTCTCTGTCCCAGGTTGACACAGGATGGTGTAATCGTTTTTTAAAGAAAATCTAAATGAAGATTCTCTATGATTTAGTATGTAAGACTTTCATGGAAAGGTTATGAAATGTAAAGCTATAGGCTCTATCAAATTTAAAAAAAAGAAATCACAGATAATAGACAATTAAGTAAACAACTTAGAGAATTCCTTTAAGGACATCTCAAAATCATCCAGAAATGTCATGTCTATTTAAGGACATGCCAATGTTATGTTATGAATAAACTAAATATTGCATTGCTGTGACATGAGTATGTGCTATAACTGGCACTGTCCATGCGCTGGATACTGGTGATAAAATAACACTTTGTTCCTTATCCAAGCCCAGGTGGGTACCTTCTGCCTATACTGCATTCACACCACCAACAATAAGGAACCATTGTTCGCTCACCAAAAAACAGCCGGTACGTTGACATTTATTTGGCACCCTAAACAAAAGCGACATAAGCCAAAGTGTTTTGTGTCAGATATTGATGGTATTTATTTTGCTCTATCAAACGGACACAATGTCAACAAAGCCAAATAGAGCAGCCAGGGGGTTTAGTTTGAGCAGCAACAGGACAGAAATAGAAGAAGTCGATACGAATGCCAACACTGACACTGGAAATGCCCCATCTGAGGGAAACACTGGGCTGCTTTCCTGACATTATTCCTCGAGATCCCAGCCATGGGAGAGCTTAGCCGTGTCTGTGCATTGAAGCGTGGAGCCATGGAATTCTTCCTGTGGCCGGTGTGTGTTTTGTCCTTGCTTTTGCCTGTGGGTGGGCTTTGCATGTATGCATGTGTTTCTGCATGCGTACCTATACCACCTGAAGAGGAGTTGCTACTCTGCAGTTCAGCAGTGGGGGCCAGTGAAGTTAATTTGAAAGGACTGAGTTGACAGGCCCCTAGTCCTCTCATCAGTCTGCCTTGGTCTCCGTGACATCATATTAGGGCAGGATCGCAGGCCACTACGTAACAGTGGCACGCTAATCAGCGAGGAGAGAGGAAGTGAGAGCGGGTGCAGGGGAGCCTTTGTGACGGAGAGAGGCTTCCCACACCTGCAGGGGTGGAGAGGAGGTTGGAGGCCGCTGCTGCAGACAAGGTCATGCAAAGCTTCTAGCAACGCTGAAAGAGGGGACAGGGGACAGGCTGAGCCCTCACTAACACCGTCACACTCAACTCAGCTCCACCCCCATGACATCTCCTCACCTGGGAGACGAATTGACCCATAGGAGAACCAAAACATGCATAATGTTGGATGTGAAAGATTGAAATGCTTGTAATTACCATGAAAAAGGTTTCCTATTCAGCAAATGGCACTGATGCCCTTCATAAGGTTAAGAAATGCTTTCGTTTTTGAGCCACTTATAATTACTATTTTCTTTCCCCTGAAACCTTCAAAGAGGTCTAACAAACAAATATCTTTGATATCGTTTTTTGTATGCTGGAGAGAAGGTGGTGGGAGGAGGGAGGGAGGAGTGTATTATCCAGTGGGATTCAATCTGTCAGGATTAGTGAGCACTTAGTGATTTTATTAATTGAGTTTTGTTGCAGTGAGTGATCACAGCCAGAGGCTCTCAACAGACAACAATGCTGGAAATGTAATTATTTTGAAAGTAATTATTCATTTGAGTTCTGTATGAAGTATGGCATTGCATACTTATTGCTTTTCACCCCTGTGCTTCGTCCTTGCTTTTAGATAATTGTGATGTGCATTGTCCTCTATATTAATAACTTGACATTGGAGAGTAAACAAAAACATACTGTGGCAACCCAAGTGTGCAGCACCATGGACAGCGTCCCAGTAGACACCACAGGCAGGACTCCGATCAGCACCTTGGGCAGCGGCACCGGCAAGCCCGAGTTCAGGTGATCAGGGGCAGGTATGTGTACAATGTACAATGTACAATGAGCTGCACAGGTGCGGATCATGAGTGGAATGGAGGCTGGCCACACCATAAAAGGCGGGCCAACTTTGCGTCAAGGGGGATCGCTAGAAGTGAGCAGGAGCTGTACTCCAACACACATTTACGGCTGTAATCCAAACCCTACTGGGTGTTTTTACAGTGAGGAGTGGGGGTTCCAGACAACCCAGCCAGACCAGTCCAGACCGTTCCCTCGACCAAGGAAGAATCTAATTTCTTTGTGGGTTTTTTTGTCCCTTATTTTAATATATTGCATATTGTTGCATATTACAAACCGTGCTTTTGAGTGGTGCTGTGGTGTTCGCTCCTGGCTACGTTTCTTGGTTGCCACAATACATCTAAATCAACTCCCAAATGCAGAAAACAGTTAATGATGTCCCTCGCTAGTAAACTATTGTGAATACAAGGATGGATATGATACTTCAACAGGTTGAATCTAACTAGACAAAGCCTTGAGAACAATGTTTCACCGTAAAAAGAACTTCTGAGACTGGGCAGCAAATCTTTTTTGTATCTTTTGTATTTTTTCAAGGCTCTGCCAGAACAATGTGATGATGCGCACCTGCCCCGAGGATTCTGGGATCACGGTCAGAGAGACAGCCGAGGGGCTAGACAAGCAAAGTATGATGGGAGAGCGGAGATCAAGCTCAAACATTACATCGATACAAGTCCACTGCTCTCAATGTGCCAGCTGTCTTTGCACTATGTTCATGTTCTTTGTTGTTCAATAACGCCTGAATATGTAAAAGCTGTTTGTCAGACACTGAATAATTTATTTATGTGTTTCTTGTTACATTCACAGTAAATCAATTGCATCAAAAAGTTATTGTAGGGTTGTTATCGCAAGTAGAGCTAAAATAATTAGTAAGCTGTAGACTAACATTTTTTCTACCTGGGTTTGTCATGGGATAGTTAAATTGTATATTTCGTGAAATCAAAATTAAAGCTATCTTATGTCTGTTCATGAGAGAAAGTGTGGTACATTATCTATGTAGAGAGATTTATTTTGCCTTGAATTTGGCTGAATATCTTTAGGGCTTTAAGAGTGCCATTGATTATCCCTCAATAGAGAACGATCCCAATATTTTTGGCTTGTCTTACAGATGCTTCTTTTCATAGATTTTGGCCCTGACTTGACTGTATAATGCTGCCTGAGTAGAGATATCCCTCTGAGCTTCCTCTTGCAAAGCATCAGAGAAAAGCTCTCCTGGTGAGAAACAGGACGAAAGACAAAAAGAGAACTGGGTAACTTCTCTAAAAAACATCCAGCTTTGGTACTAGGACGGTCCAGGAAAAGAGGCTGTCGTGTTTCAGATAGCTGGACAAGCTCTCCACAAAGCAGCTCACCTTATTCCCTGTACCAGAGTCCAGAAACATACTGGCATTAGTCACACAACCTTGGAGAGACATTGTAAGGGATTGGCAAGTTATTTTAAGGACACCAACTATCCTCTGTCCTTCTCAACAGACCATTTAATTCAAGCCTTTCACAACCACTGGTATGTGACTCATTTCATTGTAATATTTTAGGGCACATCAAATTGTATCAAAAACAAGCCAAGGTCATTGAAAATTAATTAATAATATGATTATAATAACCATTTTAATCCTGCTCTGCTGCAAAAAAAACAAATGTGTTTATTTATATTTTGATCGGTCTCATTGGTTGTGAAGTAAACTGTCTCAGAGTGTCCATAGAATAATTAACCCTTTACTGTTTGGTATGGATACTTCTGTACTGTAATGTGCTGTACTGTACTGTAGGAGAACTAAGTCACAGTAAGACTGTGTGATTGGACAGTTTGACAAGGAAGTGTAGGAGAACCCAGCATGCATTTGGGTCATGTTCAGGGAAGTGTGACCAGAGGATTGGTCCCTCAGGGAGCAATTAGGCCTCACTGAAGTATTAGGGGATGGAAGGAGCGAGAATAGATGTCAAATAACGACTTAGCCTCCCATCATCTAAACTCATACTGCACCCATCCCAACCCACCCCCGCCCCTGCCAACAGGAGGTGAACTAGTGCCATTCAGTGTCATTACTTCCTAGCAATAGCTATCATTACAGGTCAGAGGGCATTCGGAAACTGTCCCCTGCCTCGTCTGAGTAGTTGGTCCAGTTGGAGTAGGGAAGGACCGATGCACATAGGAAGATGTCACACATGAATCACAGTAGAGAACAAGTCAGTCTGCTCCACATAAAGTAGTATTGTGCACCACAATGTTACCAACACCTCAAATGTGCTGCTAGGTTGTTTAGAAATCTCTGCAGCAAAATGACTAATAAGAGAATCGGAGCTTGGCAACCACCTGTCAGCTCTCTTCCTCCTTGAAAGGTGACATCTAGAAGATGAAATATTTCACACCAGACACCACTGCTTCTCTTTCTCTCTGAATGAGATATTTAGATATCTTCCACATCCTCCTTCAATCTTTTTTAGCATGAAGGAACATAAAGTTCTTCCTCAGATTTTGCAGATGTCATTGTACTAAAGTCTTTTAATTAAACAACCAGTAAAACTTGTGGTTTTTCTCCAGCAAATTCCAGCTCAGAGCTGCTGTTGTATTCAAGAACTTTGTATTTATCTCCAGCACATCGTATGCATGCTTCACGGCTTTGACAACACTGATGAAAGCTTGGTAAACATTTTACAAGTGAGGCTTCCGAGTTCCCCTAGGAACAAAACAGCCAGTGACAAGACCTCTCTCAGATTAGTGAAGGAATAAAGCAGTTGTTATGGTTACAAGTTATAAATAGAGCCGCTTGGAGTGCAGGTGACAGGGGAACTGAGAGAGTTTCAGGATGAAAGACTGCTGCAAAACTTATCCCAGAATGCATTGCTATGGTAGAAGCAAACTCACTGCATAGCTCTCAGTCAGGCATGAGGACAATTTGAGAAAGTGCACTCTGCTAGATCAATTACTTACATTAGCTCTTTCTGTTGCTGAAATTATCAATTTAGATTAGTCTAGTTGATTCCATAATATGTAATTATACCCCTGTCAACAGCTACTGGGAACTCCTGTCATGACAGTGCAGTTTTTATTTTAATTTAGAAATGAATTCATTTACCGCAGACACGCTAAAGGTTTTAGATAGCTATGTGATGAATTTTACTGTAATGTTCCCTTTTTTATCATAGGGTCCATGTTCCCAGTTGCTCTCCCTGTGGTGTTTGGCATTTGTGTCATGCACATTGTTCTCCAGCCTGCTTCCAGATCTGAGGCACCACTGATACTGCCTGTAATTAGAAGCAGCTCGAGGATTTAATGAAGAGGCGCTCGCTTGATGGCAGCAACGCTTGAGACACTGCCAGTGGCTCCAACTTCAAAGCAGGGAGATATGACTACACTGCACAGGCTGGGGAGAAGCTATGAGGAGATAACAAGTTGTGGCTTTCTTTTGATTTGTGGCATGCCAGGGCACTTACTGTATGGGTCCGCGGGATAGCGAGACATGCCAGCGAGGGCCATGCAAATGGATGATCAGGGGAGAGCTGCGTTCGGTGTCGTCAAAAAACGAAGCCCCCCTAGAATGATGAGAGTGGGTGGCGAGATAAGATACGCCACTTGGACTTCCCCCTCCTGCTGAGACCCAGTCAGAAGCCGCTACACAATAACAACTCCTCAACCCCACTCGCAGACCATCCCCATTTGCCACTCCCTTCAGCCCACCCCTTTTCTACCAAGGCAGTTTGAGGGCCGGTTCTGTCAGTGCTCATTCGAAAACCACTTCTTTGCGTTTCGACAGGAAAAGAGTCAACTCCTGGCCAGGATAACAGGTTCCAGGGCGGCAGCAACTCTTAGCTGGTCTAGAACCGTTTTACTTAAATCAGACGCTGGGGATTGGATTATCGGAAAGACCTACGCATCAAAGATGTTTAAAGAAGGCGTCTAAGGCCTTAGTTTCTGTGTGTTCATTGGTGCATTTAAGCTCGCAAAACCGAGATAATGGTCAGCACCATGTTGAACTTCCCGCTCATCCGGTGTTGTGCGGTAGAGTGGCTCGCCATGCAACTGGCTTAATAATTGGTTTATACCATCTTTGATGTTATAAAAACATGAGGGGATAGTTTCTCAATTTGGGATTTGATTAAAACTATTGAGCACCAATGAGCATTTGTCATAGAAACTAATTGGATAACAGCTTTGATGCTTGGTCAGAACTAGGCTCGCGTTGTTGGAAAGATGTGAGACTTTGAGTCTCGCCATTCCAAACACAGATTCTGGTCCAACAGTATGATTATCAACTCAAACACTAAGGGGAAAAGCAAGACATTTTTATTTTTGCCCTCCTTTAACTAGACCGCATATTAAAACTGCTGAAAACCTGAAAACATGTTTTTTTCAGATCTGGGAATAGCTGTTTTCCATTAGTGAACCCCAACAGTAACTTATGATAAACATTAGTAGCCTGGTTATTCTTCCATTCCATTTTTCAGACTGCAGTATTTTAACTTACTTTACAGCCTAAAGGTTTGAACATTAATTTAACATATTTTGAGTTAGCATACACTATCTGACTACCTGACTGCACTGATCTTTGAGAAATAATTGAAAAGACTGAGGGTGTCTGTAGGCTACTCCACAGTGTGTGGTGCTACCAATGAATCAATCTCTCCAGAGAGACCTGTGAGGCAAATCGAACGTACCTCATTTACTTTTAAATACTTCCTATTCAGTTCTATGTAATTGACACAGGTTGGCCACCCACACATATTAACTGCCTTTATTCCTCCAGTTCCCCACGGAGATTACCTCCTCTCTCATTTGTTCACTATGTGATGCTCTCCAATTGCATTCAACTGTTTTATAATTCATTTTGTGATATACATTGTATAATTAAATCTTTCATGAATGCGCTCTACATGTTTTTGTTACACAGCAGAAATAGTGCAGCAATATCAAGTAGTGCAAAACAGAATAAGAATTTTGAATAAGATTTCAAAGACAAGACTTCTATGATAAATGATCTCTGGGAGTGATTACAATTTATGTTTCTTAATCTGTAATTGGAAATGGGAGAGACATGCTATAAGTTTCCCTCCCTTATGAAGTCCTACATGAGAAAGCCCTGAAGATGCACTTTCAAGTTTACAGTGATTATTTATCTCTGGCCCTCTTGGCTGGAGTTCCATCTTGAATGACCATTATGTATTTGCGCTAACTTTGAAGTCCTTACGCATGTAAAATAGATAAGACATCTTAATCCTAATCGTTTTGGAAATATCTGTAATAGGATTACTGGGGGGTAAGTGTGGGCCTCTTTAACTTTGTGTGGGGCTCCTTCTGCCTTATTGCAGCAAGCTTATAAACAGTAAATTGATAAAGTAGCCCATCTTGTTACATACATGACCTTAGTTTTGGATTTCTCCTCAACTCACTCAAATCTCCATCCATGTTACCGGGCGAAATATTGCTGCCAAAAGAAGCTGGGTAACCCTCCGCATTTGAAATTTTCCGCATAATTTGCGACGGGAGATAGGAGACAGTGATTATCCATTGAATGTCCTTCTCATTATGCCATATCTACATAGTCCCATTCTGAGACAATACGCATTCAATCAATGCTGTTATCATCCTAAATTCGAATAGAATATTTGGGGTGCAAGAAAATTCCTTTCTGATTGGGTAGCACTAGGCTACAGGTCAACATTCCAGTGCGTCCTTTATGGAATGATGTATAACATTGAGTTTTGCACAAAATCGCCATGCGTAATGAATGCCACTTTTTCAAAGGAGACACTGGTGATGGAGAGCTAAATGGAAGAATAAGGGAATTTCACCCACAGCACTGGAAAATACGGATCATTTAGCCACCATGCTGCTTCCTACGTGGAAAACAAATGCTCATCATTCCTGCTTCCATCCCCCCAAACTGCATCTGAATCATTGGACCTGGCTGGTATTTGGGAACACGCTGGGAACACCTGTAGGGGTCAGCAGGTGCCTGGGCTTGAGGAACATCTAGTATTTGTTAAAGGCCATAAACTACATGTGCCAAGGCAAACAGTATAGCACACAACAGATCTACTGTACAGAACACACCAACATGGGCTGCATAGAAGATGATATATAGCCAGTGACAGCAAAAAACTCACATTGTACAGCTACAATATCAATGGTGCCTATCTCTGTACCATGCACTAAAGGCTTTTAATCTAAACACATTCTAGTGGCTAAGACTCCAGGCTCTTTATTCTCATTAATCTGGCTGTCTCAACTAATTTACACATTCTCCATCTAATGAGTATTTATGACCGGCCACTATTTTCAGTGTTGCCTCACCACACACACTACTATTCAGCCTGCTTTACTTGACAGGGACCAAGAAATGGTTGTCCCCATGTGGTGGGGTGCAGGTCTAGTCACCACCCACTTCCTCTCTATTTAGAGTAATTTGAGCTGCATCGTATTTACAGAATTCTACCCTGCATTTATCACCCTTACCACAGATTTGTAACTATGAATTTTGGAGTGCAACTTTAAATCAAGAAATCATAGAAATAGTGGCAACACATTCTAGATCAGCTGACTGCTGTAATAACCTTTCACCTTTCTTCCTGATTGTCAGACTAATTAGACTACTCATTTAACAATAAAGGGAAATACAATATACAGTCAATCATTTACTGTGCCAGTAGTTTTACAGCATTTGACTACCTGACTTGGTTCTCTCATGGCCTTTGAAATGTTGTTTTTTCTATCAGTGTAATCACCCAAGCATCCCCAGTAGTGCTTAAAGCCCTACAAATGATCTAGCTACAGAACACAGTTGGTCTATTCTTAGCCTGCTTTGCTAATCATTCCAATTTCCTTGGCTGTAAACAACGGCTTTGATCATATCTTATACTCTTAGCTACACTTTGCAACTGGTTCATCTCATTCGCTAGACAAACAAGAGTGGGTGTCCAGCTCATTCCTTTTTAATCTTCTGCATCTACTCAGTTTAATTGGGGATTGTGTACATGAGGAGGTCTGTTAAAAGTGGCAATTTGAGAGTTGTATGAATAGTTGGGTGTGGCTCCGTGAAGTGCAGATAAAGGGTCTGGACAGCCTCAAATTGAAAATACAATTATTACCTTTCCCTCCATAACTTTTGAAGTTATGACGAGTGCTTATGTGAGAGTGGAAGAGAGAGAAACAGGTGTGTATGTGTTTGTGTGTGTTTGTGTATGCATCCATGTACGTGTGTGCCAGGCTGTTTGATTGACACCTGAGGGTTGGCCCAGCCTGCACATTCATGTATTACTATGATCACACATGGACAAAGGGCAAATCACAGAATCCCCTCTGCTGGACGCTTTTCAAAACTATGATCAAGAATCCCTCGGAGACAACTGTCTGTGAATGACTGAAGAAGAATGTATTCAGTCATGCTCACCCCAAGTGTTTCCTACAACTACTGTACCACAGAGAAAATGTTTTACACAACAGTCAGGTGAAAGTATGGTAATGGGCAGTGGCTGTGTGGCCTTCTTCTTCTGTCTTCTGTGTGAAATCTGAAGGGTTTTTGGGTCTGGTTTTTGAAGGTTGTGGGTGGGATGACACATCTGTCGTGAGTCTGGAACACTCAGATCTCCTCCCTCACATATGACCTCTGCCTCAAAAGTAGTTGCATAATAATTGAAATATTTTAATAACTAAACTGGGTGGCTTTGGAGCAATCCATTTCTGAAAAAAAAACTGACATGGATAAATCCAGATGAAATATGAGTGCTTGTCCCATAAACCAAATCCCCCCCACCATCCCCCCACCCGTAATAAACAGCTGTCCTGTGTTATGGATGTGGATGTTGCTTAACCTGCAGTGAAAAGGGCTTTGATCAGGATTTGGCTCTGCCCAGATTGCACTGACTATCCTGATCTCTTTCCCTCACCATCTGCCCTATTTACATCGCTTTAAACACATTTGCTAGTCAGTCCAAAACGTATTGCTGCAGATACTGGCCAAACAGTTTGTTCCAGGATCTTTCTTCTGAAACTCGTGATACAGAATTTCTTCTCACCATGGAAATGAGCTGCCCTGAAGTGAATCACGGCTATGTTGCAGTGACTCATACTAATGACTGAATGTGATCCAGAGCTTACATGGCTGAAGGTCAGGGTCTTTTCATAGTACCATAGTCACTCCGTCTTGTAACCCACTGAAGACTCCATGCACAATAGCCGTGACGTTGATTTGCTACATCCGATTTCAGAGGGTTCTCATAAAGGAAGAGGACAGAGAGCAGCTACATCTGAATCTTGTTCAAGGTCAAATTTGATATTCTCATTTTATTTTCCACATTCTGCCAGTAAAAAAAGAATGAATTCATGAATATTGCTGCAGGTAAATCCAAAGTACAGAAAGTTAAGAATATTTGTGTGTGTGTGGGGGAGTGGTGAGGGGAATGGGAATAACTTCCACAAATAATAGTGTTTACAAGTAATATCAAGTCAGGTCTGGACTCCTTCACAACTTTACAGAAAACTTCTGTAAAAATTACACATTTCAGCAGTGCATAAAACAGAAAACAGTTTGATGTATTTTGTGTAGAAGCTATAGTATAGACACTGTGGAAGTACTCAGAGGAAGGTTTCATCTTCCCTCCATACAGCACAGTGTTGTAGCCGTGGAGACAGCGGAGCAGGCCCGGCATCAATCAGCAGCCGGCTGCTGCTTGGTACCCATGCAGCAGGACCCAGACTTGTCCTTTGCTGGATGCAAGGTTATTTACGCTGCTCTGAAGGTTTCCCCCAGTATTTCTGCTGCCATGTTAATCTTGTCCAAGTCTCCAGAGCAAACCCCTTAGTGAGTTTCCTAGCTCGGCTGGGCCTCCCACAAGGATATTAACAAGATGGAAACAAGCGGATCCGACTATGGGTAGAAAATCCATCTCCTGGCTTGGCATCTTCGTAGCCGGCGAGGGACTAGCAACGTTGTGTTTCAGCCACAGTGCCCGGGAAAGCGCCCAGATAATGTACCGTCTTCGTTTAAGTCAGTAAAAGGACTGAGAAATGTAAGCGAGGACGACAGTTTGTTTTGTCAAACTTTGAACTTACCTTGATCCTTTTTGTTGTGTTGATCCAGTCCAGGCTTGTGAGTTATTGCTTACAACATGTGCGCTTGCGTGCTTGCATGTTTTTCTTTTTTGTGAGTGGGGGTTGTGTGCATGCATGCATGTGCATCAGTGTACCTTGGCCATGAACAGTGTGACAGGTTTACAATTTGGTGCACATGAGGGCCCCTCTGACCTTGTAGTCATCCCCTGGTGTGGACAGATGTGAGTCTCTGTCCATCTGTCCTACTGTACCAGCAACAGTAAGATGCCATCAGATGGCTATTTCCTCTGTATTAACAGCAGTAGCTTCATTCATTACCGGTAAGAAACAAAGATGTTGGATGCAGTAATTATTACTTGTCTGCTGCAGGCAAACTAATGAGACAAACAGTGCTTCAAATACATCTCCTGCTGCGTTGGCTTAGTTAACAGTTTTTTCCCCTCCTGGATAACAAGACACGTCCTTAAAGGGGTCATTGACTGGGTTTTTTGAGTATTTAACACTGTTCCTTAAGGTCTCCGAATAGGGTATGTAACATTGTTTTGGCTGAAAATGGCCCGGGTGCTTTTCTATGCCCTCTTTTACATCCAGCATTTTTTTCCCGGGAAAAAACGCTAGCTTTTTCCCTTATATCATTGGTATTTAGATGAGCTGTGCGCTGATTGGTTGGTTTACAACGAGCGAAGCTGCGGAGCAAAGACGGCCAACAGCACTCACTGAAACAAGAAGGTGGCGACTTGAAATAAAAACGTACAAATAAATCTATTGTGTCTACACAACACTGTTTTCAACAGATTGACTAGATATAATTTGAAATGATTACGGTAGTTTCCACGTCTGTTGTCGAAGCAAACAGAATCGCCTTAGGTGGGTAACGTTAGCACTACAGTTTAGCATACAAACTATCGTGATTCAACACAGCTTCAGTTAGCTCTAGCTATCTTACTGAAAAATAGATCTGGACAAACATGCATCTGAATTGTAGATTTACATAACAACACGGGTTATTTATTTGAATGAAACATAGTCAGGAACATGAAATAACGTAAATCCAATTGCCAATAAACTAGGCTAAATCATAACACATTCATGCTCTTGCGTTAGCAAGCTAAACTGGTTTACATGCCTACCGTATAGGTGTTTTCGCTATCTAGCTGTTCTTACATTCCTTGCAAATCACCGATGAAAAACAGATGAGCTTGAGTCTAGTTAACATTGACTAGACGGGTATGGCTGATGTTTGTTTATACCGTAGCATAGAAGATCTCTGTGCAGTTGCGCGAACCATTTCACCAAGGACGGTTTTAAAAACCTGGGAATATGTAAAGCAGGATTTGCTATGAAGCTGTTGCTGAAAAGAGGTGCGTTCCGACCTTAGTTATGTTCATCAGAACCGCAAACTGTAGTATGATTTTGTCAATAACAGTTATTAGCAATGCTAACGTATCCTGTATCTAGCACAGCCTTTCTCCAGTTATTTCGAATAGATAATCTAGACAGGCGTCAGCAAAAGGCTAGACTGCTTTCGTTTTCTGGCAATTTTTTTGGAAGCTTCCCTTCTAATGCCGACTACAGCTAGTCTAGCTAGTCATTTGCTAAGTAAGGTATGTTGATGTGTTTAGAAACGTAGCGTCGCTACCTCGGACTGGGCAAGAACACCGCTGGTCTGCATGTACATTTTGGGGCGTGACAAAGACACAGACCAGAGCCAATTGAATGCGCGATACCCTCCCGACGTCCCGAGGGTGGATTTTTCCAAAAGCTACCGTTCTACAGCTAGATTTTTTCTTTTTGAGATTTGCATGGGAAATAAGTGTCAATGGACTTTGAGGTTCACTGTATGTTCATTTTACCCACCGAACTGTCGTTATTCAACTATGACAAGGTAAAAACGGTTTTGCAGTCAGTGACCCCTTTAACTTAATCCCCACCAACCCCCCATCCTGCCCATCTCCCTATATGTTTTGACCAGGTTTTTTGACTTAGGTAGAGTAGGAGGAGAGAAATTTGTGAACACTCAAGAAGCCCTTTCGATTTGAATCAAGAGCAGTGGCTCTCATATAATTAGAAAACAATTTGTTTTTTTATTCTTTGTACTATACAATATTAGCACTATTTTTCAGTCACATCAAGTCCCTAGTCTCCTCTTGAGCTACATGACTCAAAATGTAATCTGTCGAAACTGTGGGAAGTAATTTGGGAAGATAGCTTTCTTCATATTTATTTGGTTGGAGTACTAATACTGTTATTTAACTGTCAGAGATTCAGAGATGCTTGATATGTTTTCCGGGTGATGACTGGAGGACGAGAGAATGACTACAAGCAGCAGGTCAGGAGCAGGGTAATGTTGGAACTGCTTTCTGAAAGATCACTTTCCGTTGATAGCGTTAGTCTCTGCCCAGATTTAGTTTGACTGCGAAAACCTCTGAATAAAATTGGCTGACAAATAATCCCTCTTTTAACAGTTCAGTGTAGATTTTCTTGTCTCTTTTCTTGACCCATTTCTGCTGTCTTGTCTTCTCTGTAGACCGTGTTTATCTTTATCTGTTAATGATTATGGGTTGGAATACAGAGAAACCCCATGAGTCCCATCTATGGGATGATTACACTAACAGCTTTTGAGGGAACACAGGTAATCTGGTTATCTGACCACCCACATCATCCGTACCTTCTCCCTCTGTGTTGTCTGCTGAGGGCCTCTGTGTCTGAATATATACAGTACTCTCTGGAAGGTGTAACAGCAAGCGCCCACTCAGCAGAATCCATTTCCTGTTTCTCGTGGGTAGGTTTCTGTATTTTAATTAAACCTTCATCTGGGTGGCAAAGGAGTGTAAATAATCAGAGTTACAGTACGATGGAGCCCCTTGCAAGCTCAGTATCTGCCTAATTGACTGCAGCACATTGGTAACGGAAAAGCCAAACCTGCTTTGCTTCTGGAGACTGTGCTCTCTGCTCTTCTTATCTCCTTTTCTCTCTCTTTCCCTTCTCTCTCTCTCTCCCAATCTAGCTCTATCCCTCTTTCTCTCTCAGTCTAGCTCTTCCTTTGCCACCTCTCCTATTCTTCCCTCCTACAAGCTCGAGGCTGGTTATCTATGATGCTCTATGATGCTCTTAAACATCTCACAAACTACTGTACTGCCACTCTCCACTGATATTTACATTAAGATGGAGGATGAAGAATCACAACAGCTCCAGCCTGTCTTGGAACTGTTGGCTCAGGTTTGGCTCTGCTATTAAAAATAGATCATCATCTGATCTGAAACAACTGTCTCTATACGTATCCAGTACAGTACATCAACTCAACAAGGCTATTCCCAGTTTGGTGAAAGGTAGAGCATCCTCACAAGGATAAACTGGACTTGTGTTTCAATCCATTTTTAAGTGAAGAAACATACATTTTTCAACAAACAAACACAAATCCTAGTTTATTCAAACAAAACCACAATTTATGTCGTTCTGAGGTATCTTCAAACACTTACATATCCCAGAGAAAAATGATGGTGTGCACTTTTCCTTTTTTCACCTTCCTTGTGTCGTTTTCTTGGAGGGCATCCTTCCAGCCACTGTAACACTCCCAAACCCTTGAGGAGTCAGGTTTGGAGTTCAAAGCTTTTCAGTTCAACTGTATCATCAGGACATGCAGCTGGCACCAGAGATAAAAATTAGGATTGAGGGGAAATGGCACTGTACTGTATCAGAGGGTGGCTTTCTCTAGCCCAGGCCTCACTGAATGTTCTGCAACTAGTACAATCCATCAGTGCTAGACTGCCACTGTTAGTGGCATGAAGATGATAGATGACAGTGAAGATGATAATGCTGATTGCTCTACTCTGGCCTTTCTGAAATTTGAAAAATGGCTAAATTCAAATAATGAGTGTTTGGTCAGGAGAGCCATTTCCCAGTTCAAATTAAGTCCTGAATAAACGAGCTCACACGGAGACAGCTTGCGTCTGGTGGAAAGGGCAGATCACCGAGAGCCTCACTAATGAAGTTTAAAGTCCACCACTTCTCAGCAACACTGTCCCCGCACATACTCAAAAACAAGAGAAATTCTTATTTACAGACAGTACTGATACCAGGTCAATACTTTCCTCCACGGAATGTTTACTTTGTGTCATCTAAAGCACTGATAGGATTAAAAAATAAATACAATATATGACTAACAGTGAAACTAAGTTCACCATATGCAAACTGTGTCTTGACCTCTTCTTTACATTGTGAGATAAATATTTAAATGTTTTCTTGCTTGTTAGTTTTTTCTTTTTCTCCAGGGGCAGTTTATATAATGTGCTGCACAATCAAGAAATACTGATCTGTTACTGTTTTGGTCACAGCAATGTTTTCAAAGTTACAGTTACATCTCCCCCTGTTGTCTGTATTGCAACATTACAGTTAACTTCCTCCGAGCTGCCTCTGCACTTCTGGGGATGCTGGCAATAAGGTCAGCCCTGTTCTGTTCATGTGTGGACATTTAAAATGTGTGTCTGTCTGAAAGTCATAATTTGCCCCTTGGCTCAAAATGTCAAAGATTGTAACACACGTTGTGAATTTTCAAAACTTATTCCAAGAAAAACTGAAGCTGAAATAACCTAGGTGCTAAGCAATCAACTCATACAGTAGGTTATTTGCTTGGGTTTTTCTATGCATGAGCAGAAAGTGGAGTATAACACCTGAGACATGATAGTTGCTTCTGACTATTAGAATACATTTTCATTAATAATGTATTTAGTAAAGCAAGCAACCTAATCATTTAAAACGTATTTCATGCCTTTTGTAAAACAGACTGGGTTCATATTAAGTATGAAATCATTCTACCCCTTACCCTGGACAGTTCGATTTTGTGGGTGTTACTTTAATGCAATATGAGATTACTCAGGTGACAGTGACACTATCACTGATACATGTGCGACAGTAAATACAACTATATAGGTGTAGTGCGAGTGCGACCCTGCAAAAGGCTGAGTGAGAAAATATACACATTCGTTCATACTAGTTCATACTAACGAGCAAGAACATCGTTACAGAAGTGTCTGGGGAAGCAAACATCAGCTGATCAGCATTGCTGACAAAACCACGTGACACATCCGCCCATTCGCACATGACCACCATTAGTAGTATCATGGCGGCACGTCAGGAGTAAGTTGCGATTTATCCCGTTTTAGCCTAGACTTTAGCTTTTGCAAATCCGGTCTATTTATGTATACATTTAATTTCAAGTCATATTTTAGCGTCATTAGTTATTCCGTATTGACTTGCTTAGCATATTTTGTTTCTAGAACGTTACGGCTTGTTTAGCTCACGTCAGTTTATCAGAATCGGTCAGGTTTGTTTTGATTGGCTCTTGAATGGTGTCTTACTAGAAACATGAAGGAATTTGTTGGACATTCTGCTAAATGCATTTGTAGTTTCTAAATGTTTTTGTTCTGCACTCTTAGTCGTCGTTGTCTGTTGCTGTGTTTTGCGGGTTGCAATTCATCTAATGCAGGATAGAAACTAGAACAGTGTGTTGACCTGTCAAAGTCCTGTGCAGATGCGTGATAAATTATGCTTAGGCTGCATCGTTGTTTGAACTTTGATCGTGTCGCAGCTTATCCAGAGGATCATTGTTGCTCAGTTATTATAGTTCACAGTCATTCTTCCCTGTTTTATCTTGATCATGGATGTCTTGATAAAAAATACTAGGCCTCCGCCTAAATCAATTGCCCTTAGACCAGTTTCCCACTGTTGCTTACGGCTTAAGGTATTCAGAGAAGTAATTTGTCTTTTGTTTTCATTAACTAGGCTACCTCTTAGAAGTGTCCAGCAACAGTGCAAGTACTATCATGCATGGGAAGTCTCTTGGTACTGTAGGTAACCTCTATCCCCCTGTCTTCTGTTCAATCCAGACCTGTGTATTGGCTGGGTAAGGAAACCCTAAGGGTGTCAGCAGCCCTGTTTTCTGAGAACCGCAGGCGGCTGTGCCAGGGCCTGAGGGCCAAGGAGGGGCTGCTGCCCAAGTCTGTGGTGCTGCTGCAGGGGGGCGAACAGAAGCAGAGGAACTGCACCGATACGGACCTGCTATTCAGACAGGTAGGCTGCTGACAGGTCTCACCTTAGCAAAAGGCTACTATGTTCAATATCTCGATATAATACAATATCTGGATATATATTTTTTGTACACTGACTGATGATGTCTGTGCAGTTAGTGTTAGCTCACAGTGCTTGTTTCATGTCATTCTGTAGGAGTCCTTCTTTCACTGGGCTTTTGGAGTGACTGAAGCAGATTGCTATGGAGCCATTGATGTGGACACGGGAAAGTCTGTTTTGTTTGTTCCCAAGCTTCCAGAAAGCTACGGAACCTGGATGGGAGAGTGAGTTGCATCTTCATGTTGAAACTTTCTCAGATTTGGCCTTTATGCAGTTTCATGCAGGTCATCTGTTTGAGGTAAAGTAACCACAAGATTCTATTTAGATTATGTATCTGTATTTGCTGACAGGATCTACCCAAGAGAACATTTCCAGCAGAAGTATGCAGTGGATGAAGTGCAGTACACCTGTGATGTAAGTGTGCTTCAGTGCTTATCCAAGTGGGCTTGTTTGCAAGATCTTATCTTTCCAAAGACCTTATAACCAGACTTTGAACCACACCCCTGGTTAGAGACACTGCGGTGTATAACTATATCATGGAACTGCTTAGGGTACATTGCTTCATACTTTGATCGTAAACAGTGAACAAGGGCACATGTGATGCTACTGGTGCATCATAATTATGGTCAGAAATTTGCCAGATCACTCAAGCACTCCTCTCTCAAACGCTTTCCAAACACAGGGAGATGATGAATGTTGGAGGGAAACAGCTGTTATCCCTGTAGACTTGGATGGTGATTAGCTAAATGTTAGCTGTCTCTTTTAGGCATATGGCACATTAAGATTCAGTTTCAGTGCAGTGGTCACCCAATGGTCTTTTAAGATGTAGACGTGTGTTGGATACTTAAGTTTGAACAGGGAGAGCAGAAAAGTTTGATTCCTTAAACTCTTAACCTCGAGATCTAGTTTAGGAGTATAATTTAATGTGTATAACGAATTGCCCCTTAGTTATTCACAGCATCAGGATATGGGATTAACAGGTTTCGTATAAAAGAATGTCATATTTTTTCTACCAAAAGCTTTTATCCTCTCAAAGCTACTGTACAGATGCCTTCATAAAATAATGGTTTAAAAGTTGTGTAACCGCAATCTTTCATTACATTTCTCCAATGAACCTGGGCTGCACTAGCTGACATTTGCGTGGTTTTCTGAGGATTAACAAACAGTGCTAAGATCATTGAGTGTTGACATTTAACACTACCAGTGGAGTCATATCGTCATGTGCACATGAACCGTCATGACCTTCCATTCTGCAGTTTCGCTTCATAAAGAACCTCAGCTTGACCATCAGATGGAACCTTCCTCCTCTGGCAGTGATCTCAACACAGATAGCATTGATGCTAGAATGTGATCAAAGTTCTCTGTTGTCCTCCAGATCCCTGATGCCCTGACCAACATGTCAGCAGCTGTCCTTTTAACCCTGGTAGGTCAACTCACCCAGTTTTTTTTAAATAATGCATAGTTACACACTTATCATGTGTCATCGCGTTCCTCTTACAGTCATATCATTTGGGATTAGCTCATTTTGTCCTTGTAGGCTATGCTGATGCTATCCGATTATATGGTTCTGTACCCTTGCTATGTTGAAATATTGATATTTACATGGACTGGAAAAGCTGCCTCCATAAGTGCATTTCTCTTCCAGAGAGGACAGAACACAGATAGTGGGAGTATCTGCCGCGAAGCCTCCTTTGAGGGAATCAGCCGGTATGTTGAATTGACATCAATGACTCAGTATAATTGTACATTGTTAAAAGGAGGTCTTGTATTAGCAAGCATGCAGGATGTCTGTTATGAATCTAATTCTGGAACTGATTTGGTGGAAATTAACATGCTAGCTTTTGTAGCTTCTGCTTGTAAGTTATCCATTCATGCCAACATGATCTAGTGTTCTGTTGTCCTGAAACTACCTCACATCTTTTTTTTAAATGGTCATCTCTTTTTATTTGAATAGATTCCAAGTAAACAACACCCTTCTGCATCCGGTCATTGTGGAGTGGTAAGCAGATTCAATTTCACTTCTTGTTTTCTCTAGTGATCCTTTCAAGTGCTTGTATGGAGAAAGGTGTTAATTCCTCCATAGCAATTTACAAAGGCTTCAAATAGCTAATGCAATGCAAGTAGTCTACAGACCTTCATTCCACCTGCAGTGAGCCACTGGCCACAGCTTGAGCCTCCTGAGGTAATGATCTGTCTGTAGTCAGCAGCAGGGCTTGTTCTCTGGGCTGTGGGGCCTCCCTGGCAGGGTTGTAAGCCAGTCTGCTCAGCTGTAATGGTCTTCGTGCCTGCCTGGCTATCCTTGGCATTAGGCTGTCTAGCTCCACCATCCTGATGGAACTGACATTTCTGAAATGAGGGAGCCATTCAGTCACACCTCCTAGGAGAAAAGAACATTACATTTCCTTGTGTTTACAGCTGCATCCCAAAAATATGGAATTTGAACCCTTGTGCTGCGAACCATCGTTGTGTTGCGACAACTTGACCCAATACAAAAACAAATAAAAAGCGATGTGGGGGGGTCTGAGACAGCCCGACGGTTAAAAGAAAATGCTTAACTTTGTTTTTGTATGCTGTAAGGTTGTCGCAATACGACATGGGTCACAATGACTGATGGGTCAGAATGACCCGAAGATAACACAAGGGTTAAATATGAATATTTATTGAAAAACAGGAATAGAGCATTTAATACCCATTGTGTAATCAGAGAGATATCAATGCAGCCGTAACCATGGGTTATGTGTAAGTCTGTTGGGACTTTTGGTTGAACCATGTTAGATGACGTTTTTACACTGATTCATCTGAGGTGACTACGAATGTAAGGAAGAATGAATCATTTAATGACAATGAATAATGAGCAGAACCAAGAATAGACTGTTAAAATAAAACACCTCACTAATAAGATAGCAGGGCCCGATTTTCTGTGTGAGAGGTGAGCAGTATTCTGCACAGGTGAGATACGAGTAAAGCTTCTGTAATTTATAAATTTTCGAGGTGTCAGCTTAATATAAATCAATGAAGGCCTTTTCTCAATGTTGTAAACACGAACATTTCCTGTATTAAAGTGATATAAATTCCCTTCCCAGAGTCCGACATTTACAGCAACCACATATTCAGATTCCTCAGACGGTTGTTTAGCCTGTGGTTAGATGCTGGGTGCTACAAAATGTGTTTATGCGTGACAACATTGATTCATGTGCACCTGGAAGGGCACTTACTTACACACATTAAAGGAATGCGTTTCTCAAATCCTTGTTCCCTCCCGTCCTGCAGCCGTCTGATTAAGACTGATATGGAGCTGGAGGTCCTGCGCTACACTAACAGGATTTCCAGCGAAGCCCATAAAGAGGTGAGATCCTGCAGGGCCCCATAGCCCCGCCGCAGGGGGAAGGAGATTTTTGATTTTACAGATGACCTAAATGAGTCTGTTTGATCCTCCCCTCCGCAGCTTATGAAGCATGTGAAACCTGGCCAGAAAGAGTATGAGATGGAGAGGTAAGGTTGGTGATTGTGCTTGTTAAAACCAGACATTGTGGATTTGTTGATCTGTTTATGCTTGACGCATCTGACAAGACGCTGTTTTGTCGGTTGGCTATGAGAACACGGGGTGCACTAAGAACAAACACCTCTTCAGAAGGTGTAGGAAGTAAAATCACTGGGCTCCCTGTCAAATCCAGTCATGCGTTATTTCGCACTAGAACTGCAGACTCCCACCACCACCACTGATGCAACTCCATGGTCGAAATTGTTTATATTTTTCAACAACTTCATGTAAAGCATCTTCAGTGACCTTTTATCTGCTTTGCATCCTGATGCTCATATCGAGCTGGCAGAGATGCAGGGGCGTTTGACGGTTCTGCCTGGGTGATGATTAGAGAAGAAGGGGAAGGCTAGTTAAAGCAGCAGGTCAAGAGGAGGGCAGAAGTGTTTGAACATCCCTTCTGAAAACCCCTTTGAGCCGACCAGCTCCCGATTCCTCTGATCTCCAATAATTGAATTACGTTTTTAGGATACGAAAAATCGATGAGTCATTTGATGATTTTCTATGTTGCATATCTAGTTTAGTTCAGTTTGTTGAATGTGTTTTTGCCTGCTGTTTTTCTGTCTGTTCTCCAGTCTGTTCCAGCACTACTGCTACACGCGCGGGGGGATGCGTCACACCTCCTACACCTGCATCTGTGGGACGTAAGACACCAAAACCTCTTCCTCCACACGTTCACAGAGATTTACAGAGGAAAGGCTTTAGCAGTGCATGAAACAATCCAGCCACCAACCCACATTTACACTGCCTGCCTAAGGGAGATAGCTCAATAAGAGTTATTAGTAATCAATAAGATGACCACTATTTTACGCTTCCAGTGTTCTTGGTGTCCATCTTCCTGACATCTCACCTTCCTTAGAGGTCGTCCTTCCAGGAAAACAGTTCAAAGTGTTCTGGTTTAATTGTTTCATGACTAACCGAAGATGGCACTGGGAATAAACTGTAGAATTCAGGGAGGAAAGTATTTTGGAGTGCCACTGTCTGCAACTCACTGCAGCTTCAGCCAGGTCCTGTCTACGACCATGGCCGCGGGAACTCAGGGTGCTGCAGCACCCCCTGCTGACAGCACGAGAATTTAAAATGATATGACTTGAAAGCACCACCGCGGTACCGCCCGCAACATTAAGCCCCCCCCAGCCCCCCCCCCTGATCAAATATGTTCCCGCGGCTATGTCGACGACGACTATTTTCAGAGACTTCTGAGGACTATTCCAAATGAAACACACTGCTGTCAAAGGGGCTCATTCAAACTGATGATTCACAATGCTGATTAGAGGTCACATCTTGATCATGTAGCCTGTTTGTGATGGTTGTGTCTGCCTGTGCAACAGTGGAAACAACTCCTCAGTTCTGCACTATGGTCATGCTGGGGCTGCCAACGACAAGACCATCATGGATGGAGACATGTGGTGAGTCAGCAAAACCTGTGATTTAATTTCTTTGGGCAGCCGCCCTTTATCTTTCATGGCCCACTGGTTTCCTTATGGGCCGGAGGCAGTGTGCTCTGCTGTGTGTTTAAGTGTGGAGATTGAAAGTGATTGTGTGGAACACCTATGGTGACACAATTTGGCAACTCTGGAAAGAAAACAACAGCCACAGCTCTCAAAATGTGCATTGATAGATTTTTATGTACATGCTGTGAACAATTTCTATGATTTATGTTCAGAAAGAAATAACAGGCCATGAGCCAAGCTGTGGCTCCACTCAACTGTGTGTGTATGTGTGTGTGTGTGTGTGTGTCACCTGCAGTCTGTTTGACATGGGTGGAGAATACTACTGCTACTCCTCCGACATCACCTGCTCCTTCCCAGCCAATGGCAAATTCACTCCAGACCAGAAGGCCATCTACGAAGCTGTGCTGAAGTCATCTCGGGACGTCTTGGCTGCTCTGAAGCCAGGTACTGTATTACCACCAGGACATTCATGCCTCGCCTGAATGGAGGGGTATTAAAATGATTCTTTAATTCAATATCTTTTTTTGTTAAATAAAATTACACACACTACACTTTTATCATTTGTAATGCTACTATACCTGACGAGTTTGACGACAGTCCTAACTAGGGTTGCTCAATATATCTGTTCCAACTTGTTGATTTTGCTGATTTTGGCCTAAATAAATGTGACCTTAAAACTGGTATCAAATGATGTGTTTTAGGGGTGAAGTGGACTAAGATGCATCGTCTGGCAGACCGGGTTCACCTGGAGGAGCTCGTGAAGATTGGCATCCTGAGTGGCAGCGTGGAGGACATGCTGAAGGTGCACATGGGCTCGGTCTTCATGCCCCATGGCCTGGGTCATCTGCTGGGCATCGACGTGCATGACGTCGGGGGGTACCCAGAGGTATATCACTGCTGTTTATATGCACTTATGTTAACATGGGTTGAGTTGGTAAGGACAGTGTGAAGCAGCTTGACTGCCTTTGTGATTAGCACAGATGACAAGAGGCGAATGCACATTATAAAGTACACAGTAGCATTTTCAAACTCTCCATCGTCTATCAGGGTGTGGAGCGTATCGACGAGCCTGGCCTGAAGAGCTTGAGGATGGGCCGTCTGGTGAAGGAGCGCATGGTCCTGACGGTGGAGCCCGGAATCTACTTCATCAACCATCTCCTGGACCAGGCCCTGGCTAACCCAGCCCAGAACTGCTTCATCAACAACCAAGTGCTGGCACGCTTCCGTGGCTTCGGAGGGGTTAGTAGTAATAACAAAGCGGATATCAACGTCATAATATAAGAAATCCAATCAATTTTCAGCCCAGGGTTGTTTTGTATTAATCATTTATTATATTTTTTTACTGATTTTTGATGTATAATTATCATGTCATCAAAAATTTAATAAAGGCCCCATGTTGATGTGTCCAGGTGCGCATTGAGGATGACATTGCAGTGACTGCTGACGGCGTGGAACTGCTCACCTGTGTGCCTCGTACCGTGGAGGAGATTGAGGCCTTCATGGCCGACACAAGCAAATCCTTCTGTCCCTTTGTTGGTAGCGACAAGGTCTGAAGATCCGAGTCCTCATTCAATCACCAAGCCAATCTTACCACATACAACAGTGTATTTTCACTCTCTGACCTGGAGAAAACAAATAAACTTCCTTACATCACCTCAACCAAAATCAATGATTAATGAAATGCATTACGTTTTGTAAAAGATTAACCTTTCAATTTAAAGAGGTTTCTGCTCAGTGTAGCAATACTTTGCTGTATTACCCAAACAAATTCAAGCGCTTACTGTATTTTGCACTCACAATGACTTAACACTTTACAGACTTGCTATGGCCAGAAGTCACACACAGGCTTGCCATGAAACAGTGTTTAAGGTCAATAGTATTTCAGTGCCTAATTGCTTTCTGGCTTTTTAAATGTTATTCTTGGTATATGCTTTTTATAATTCTCCTTTGACTATTGAACGAAATAAACCCTTCGATTTGCAGTCGTCTATTGTGTGATATGTAGATTTAAGAATGAATGTGTGCAGAGAGCCATGTGGTATGTTTGAACAGTGAGCAGCACCAATCTACACAGCCCACCGTGTCAACCATCAAGTGGTATTGTGTGCCTAGTACCATTTCTTGGTAGGTGACTTCTGTCCTCACACAAATGTGAAAATGGACACGGCTTCTAGATTCCTTTTCTAATTAAAATGGTATTGTCAAACAGAAGCCTATTATGCCAACTATAAAATAAACCATCAGAGAGAAGCCCCAAATGAATCAGGAGGCGACTTTCATTGAAATCCTGACAAGGTAAGGTGAATTGCAGTGTAATTTGAGACTCGCAAACCGCATGAGGGGATGATGAATGTCGGAGGGAAACAGCTTTTGCCCTGTAGACCTAGATGGTGATTAGTTAAATGTTAGCTGTCTCTCTCAGGCAAATGGCACATTAGGATTCAGTATTCATGCAGTGGTTCCAGCACTACCCAAATCCAAATTGTTTTTTCTTTCATGGCTTGTTTGTCAAAAATGAGCAGGTTGAAACAGGAGAAGTGATTTTTGTTATGTTATTACTCCTGGTTGTCATAATATGTGAAGTGTTCTTGAAAATGACAGAGGGCACAAATAGTAGCAGTCTACAGAGCTTCATTCCACCTGCAGTGAGCCACTGGCCACAGCTTGAGCCTCCTGAGGTAATGATCTGTCTGTAGTCAGCAGCAGGGCTTGTTCCCTGGGCTGTGGGGCCTCCCTGGCAGGGTTGTAAGCCAGTCTGCTCAGATATAATGGTCTTCGTGCCTGGCATTAGGCTCTCTATCTCTACCTTCCGGATGAACAACTGGCTAGTTTCCACTAGGTGGAGTACTCTCCTCACCTCTGAGACAAAAGATGATTTGCAAGAAAACATTTATATAAATCTTTTCACATAGAACTAGAACTATCAGTTTGTGGTATGGGACATTTCTGGACAATGGGGCCAACTTTTTCCATCACCTTTTTGACAACCATTTGACAATACATTGTTCAGATTTTGTATAAACATCATTAATAGTTTATTCATACTGTCAAAAACACTGCATGTCAATCAAAACCTGAACATAAAACATAAAAAGTAATATGAATAATGATGCATTATTTGCATTAGTAATTCAAAAACTGATGTATCTGTGTGGTGTGTTTTGATAAATAATAGTGTAACATTTATGACACATTCAATATGGTTATTTATAACTATAACATACACTTTATAGACCTTGTTAAGGCGGCTGAGATCATACCAGACTTTGTGACTTTGAATTACATACATAGCTGTCATGGATAAGCTGAACACTACTTGGAGGGTCCTTGACTGGATGGAATCAGAATGGTCATTCTATGTAGAAATATCAAGTTCCCTCCACAAGTCTTACATCCATCACATCAGTGATGAAATGTTTGTTGTTACGAAAATTGCCTACATACCTAAAAATGAACCTTGCATTAGCACCATTTGTTACGTACCAACATTACAGAATTGAAACAACTTTTAAAAAATTGTGAAAATAACAGTTATTGGAAAATATGTTCCAGTCTTCACTAGAGTGTACTCTACTCTTCTCAAAAAATGTATCAGCATGCAGCAAACCATCTGTTTTAACCATCTAATGAGCTCTGGAATGCCTCCATCCATGTAGCGGTTTGGTGGAGGGGCCAGTGGATGCTTAAACCCTGCCGCCAAAAGGGGCCACTGGTGGCCGATAAAACAGCCCCCCACCCCCCGGGGATCCCCGCAAATAAATAAAGAAGAGGGCTCTCTATTTAGTCACTGGGCAGATTCACTGAACAAGCCTCAAAGTCATCAATCCATCCATTCATTCATTCATATATACGAAATACGTAAGGCAGTGCTGCAAAACAGATGATAGGGACAGGGTGATCTTAGAGGAGAGCATTGTTGTCTGACATTTTTAAAGAGTATAGAGTAGTAAAGAGACTTCTAAGGAAATACTGAGTTGTGTGAGGATATGACTTATCTTTGGTCAACTTAAGGGTTTATGTGATGAAGGCAACTGATGCAGCCTTCCTGACACATGCTATAGTAAGTGGTGATTCAAGAGCAAGGGCAACTTCATACTACATGGATTTATTAATCATCATACCATAAATATGTGGCTGTTTTAGAATTTGAAAAAAAGCTTATTAGAATGTGTGTACAGTCTATACATTTTCTCAAACACAATGTTTGAAATGTGTTCTGTTTTGACTGCCTGTGATCCACAGGCCAGCAGCGTCTGGGACTACAAGCCCCAGACACTGAAGCCTCCCTCCTTGTCTTTAGGTCACAGGGCAGGTGAGTGACAGCCACAAACTGCTCTTCCATAAACAAGGAGAAGAGACGGATCATTTTTATTGGACGGTTCCGGTTACCGTCCATAAAGTGGTTCCAGATTCTTCCGTTTGATGTCCATCAAAGCTCCACTCGTGCCCCGTAAATCTCCACCATCACAAGCTAGTCCCTTTCTCAATGGCCGTCACCGAGGCTTGTTCAGTTTTTTCAGTTTATAGTAATGGGACTTCAATGTAACCATGTCCACCAAAAGGCTTGATGCAGGCTATCCCCACCACCCTCCCCCATGCGTCAGCGTATGACCCAGTGACGGAGGACCTTCCCTGGGTACTGTGCTTGCCCCAGCTGGAGGTGGCAGGCCCGCGGGAGGGGAGGGTTAGCTGTTGCGCCCTTGCCCCCTGTATGTGGACTGTCTGTGGGCCACACGTGAGCAGGAGGCACAGCACGTGGTCTTGTAGTAGTCGTACACGCACAGGCGAGCCTGGACCACCACGTTACAGTTGAAGTATTTATCTCTGCAGTTCTCGTCTGGAATCAGTAAAACAACAAGTCAGAATCTGAAACTATTCATGTTTTCTAAGTTGTGCATAGCACTAGATAAAACAATTTTGTATTTCTATCACAACAAAACACAATTCATCGATGACATCATGATTATGCTATTACATCATGCTTCCTATAGTATTTTGTGGCACTTGTGGAAATTGAGTGTTACTGCAGGTGTTCAAAAGCGTGGATTCCATCAGCTTGTCTCCTTGGTGGTTGTGACTGACCTATGTGAGGCACGCAGGGCTCTGGGTTACAGTCCTCCCTGTCCACAGGTCTCTGCTGCTCCCCACAGGCCTCAGTGGGCTGCATGTCATCTGACAGACATCGCACCTCCCGCACACGGAACCCCCCCTCACACGTCTTTGAGCACTACAAGAAGAACGGCAACAGGAGACATCTGAAGCTTCCCGAACAAACGATTGCACACAGACCATCCCCCTCATACACACATGGGATTCATCAGTCCATGAAAGGGGACATTTCTAATCCTGTACTAAATATCCTTCAACTTCAGTTAAGTGTTACCCAATGTGTGCTAAAAGGTCAGGATAACTTCAACAGAAGCTAATGGAAAACAATAAGGATCTTGATGTTTCTGTGAGCTGGAACTATGTGGAAGGATGTGTGTGTGTGTGTGTGTGGTTACTCACAGCGCTCCAGTCTGTGTTGTACCACTTGGCCCCGCAGGCCTTTGCGTGGCAGGTCTGCTGCCCCAGGGGCCGATCCAGCGAGGAACATTCATAGGGGGGCATGACGGTGTGGCCTTCATCAGTCTTCATCAGACACACCACCACCCTCTGCTGGCTGCCCGTGCCACATTCTGCTGAACACTAGGGAGACAACAACACACGTGTTCACATCGTTCAGGCTTGTGATATCATAGAAGCAGTGAGGCACCCTCTGTAACAAATTACTGTGAAATCAAATAAGCCCAACCCATAGCTATCCCAGACCGAAACACATACATCCTGTATACTGTACACACACACGCACACACACATGCACACGCACACACCCTCTCCTCCTACCTGGCTCCAGGGACCTGTGAACCAGTCAATGCGACTCTCACATGGGACCCTGGTTGCACACCTGGGAGTCGGCCGGACGCTCGTGACCACACCCCTCCAGGGGCAGGCTGCTGATGTGATTGGTCAGGCACAGCACACCTCGCGTCCGGACACCCATCCCACACTCGGCAGAACACTACAAGGATCACAGACACGTTACGATGAGGATGAAACTACACTGTATATATCTACAGGTGTAAAAGTATCAGTTCCCCACTAATAAGACGTTTGTATGTACAGTACACAGCACACACCAAACAAAACTAAGGACTGGAGAGGAAGTCTAGTGTGTTCCCAGTCCAGTGGCACGCCTACCCTGTTCCCCCACTCGGTGAGGAACCAGCTCTTGGCGCAGGCCCCCATGTCACAGTTCTCCGAGTCACTGGGCCTCAGCTTCATGTTGCACTCTTCGTCTTCCACAAAGTCTCCCCACGTTGCTGACGCAGCGCACCTCCCTGGCCCTCTGGCCGACGCCACACGGCACGGAGCACTGGAGAGGGAGACGGCACACAGCTTCAGGACCATACTGTGCTTCTTCTCAGCACACATGAACTCCATACTGGCCCAATTTCTGTGCACTTGTTTGATGGGCCCGAGGGGCGATCACTTACGGTGCTCCACTCGCTGCGTATCTGCCACTCGCTGCAGATTTTCAGCTGGCAGGTGCTGGCCGTCTCGGGCCTCTCCAGGTGGCGGCAGAGGTTGGTGTGGACGTTGAGGGTGCGGTTGGCGTACACCTGGCGGCACAGCACCTGTCTGTGCTGCATGCCCAGACCACAGGTTTTACTGCACTCGGACCACTCCCCTATGTCCCAGCTGGAGGAAAAACAACGCTTCACAATGAGAGGCAGCCACGCGATCTACATCTCTATCGAGAAATACTAGTGTGCTTGTTTCGTCTGTACGTGCCGTGTGTGCGGCAGGGACCTGTGTGAGAGGGTGTGCCTGTGAGCTTGTGTATGTGCTCAGACATCTGCTTTTGTGTGTGTCTGCAACACACTGCGGTAACGTGTATGGGTGTCAGAGGGGGGATGCTCACAAGGCCGGGCAGGGCTGCAGGCTGCAGGGTTCCTCCTGTGAGCTGGGCCTGGTGCTGCTGTCACACAGGGTCTCCGACACCTGCTCATGACTCAGCCTGTGGACACACCGGAAGATGGTGTGCCTGCTACCTGCAGAGCACGATCCACACAGGGGATGGTCAGCTAGCTAGTTATTGACATCAGCACTATCGACCACGGCAATGGCTTGCATTGGTGTATGCGATCTATTGAGGATCTATTTTGGCAAATTGTGCAAGGCTGTTTTCACCTCGGCCACAGGAGGCGCTACACTCTGTTGCCCCAGACAGTTTCCAGTTGTAGTCTCTTTGGCGTCGTGGCGGCGGGGCCAGTGGCACCTGGTTGTCAGGGATTTGAGACGGGTACCTGCTGCCCCCACCCGTGGGTTCATAGCCCTCTGGGTGGGGGTTACGATGGTTGTACCCACCCTGCCCATTCAGAGTGTTGCCTAAGGGATCCAACACAGTGGTTCAGCCATTAAAATAATATTTTAAAACCATACACATTGAAATGCAGTACATTTGTTTCCAGCTGGGTATGTTTTAATTGACTGTCTCAACCCCGAATCTCCCTGTGACAGGTGTGTGTGTTTGTCATCTGGTTCTAGCTCGGTAATGGTTCATATTGTGGTTCTTAGTTCCTGGTCTGGGTCTTTGTTATGGTTCAGTGTTGCCCTGCCTCACCTCCAGGCCTGTGGTCAGGGTACTGTGGACTGACAGGGTTGTCAGAGGGCAGGATGTACTCATAATGAACTCCTGGGTTAGGCTGCTGGAAGATGACCTGGGAACAGAGACATTGTTATTATATATTTATTATATATACATATATCCAAAAGTTCTCAAAAATGTTATCTGATGAGGTATATAATAAGGTATAGGGATGGGATTCACAGGTTTCCAGAAACACAAACTTTGCTTTTGAATGATGATCCTGGGCAAAATGTCTGATCACTGTGTAAACGTGTACTTGTGTGTGAGGCACCCCACTCCGTTCAGATTGGTTACGCACATAGACATCCAGGATCTCATTGGTGGGCCCCTCCGCCAGGAAGGACTCTCCCGCGGTGCTGGAGATCTCATTGGGTCTTCGGTAAGTAAACATTGTGCCCACGCCCTCGTACTTCCCCGGACGGTCGATGGCCCAGTTCCCATTGATGATGGAACGACCGGAACGGCTACGCAAAGCTGCAGTACACACGCACACGCACACACACACACACATCGTTTTTGTCACCATCAGCTCTACTGCTCCTGCTACTGAGACAACTCCTATGGCAGCCACATCCACATAATTGTTCTTCAATGTGAAACAGTTTATCGTAACACGCAATGCCATAAAATGTGCATTTCCATCTTTCTGAAAGTAATTACCGCTAACTGAATAAACGCTGTCATATGGATCTTCAAAGTTGTGTCTGTTATACAAGACAACCTGTTTGTTTAGTACTGGCAGACCTGAATTGGCAAACAAACGGATTTTCCACAGCTTCCATGAATAGACTAAGAGCATAAAATTACTTAGGACAGAAGTGTTTGGATAAGTAATAGAACATTAGAAATGCACACACTACACAAACACAGAGCTATTCAGGGGTCAAAAGAGGTTTATGGAAGAATCGTTTTAGTGTCGAGTTTTCCTAACCCCCTCCGAATATTTGTGTCCATGCCGAGGATGTTGCCTTCTCTGTGAGCCTCTACTCACTGATATACAGTACAAACTCTTCCAACAATAACGCAGACACACAGAGCAGCACAGTCCTTGAAAGGAGCCATTGTCTGCATAATGTATTTCCTCGTTTAACTTTAAGTGTACGTGTGTATGCATGTGTGTGTGTGTGTGTGTGTGTGTGCGTGTGTGTTGCTGAGCTCCAAAAAAAAGGTAAGCATGTTTTGGAACCCTGGCAGCTGTGTCTTGAAAGTTAGCCTCAGAGACATAGAGAGGGAGAAAGAAAGAGAGAGAGAGAGAGAGAGAGAGAGAGAGAGAGAGAGAGAGAGAGAGAGAGAGAGAGAGAGAGAGAGAGAGAGAGAGAGAGAGAGAGTGAGTGAGTGAGTGAGTGAGTGAGTGAGTGAGTGAGTGAGTGAGTGAGAGAGAGAGAGAGAGAGAGAGAGAGAGAGAGAGAGAGAGAGAGGGAAAGGGAGAGAGAGAGTGTGTAAGAGAGAGAGAGAGAGTGAGGGGGTTCCATCAGCGGTGTTGGTTTTCTAGGAAGCAGTGAAATTCCTCACCTTAATTAAAAAGGATGGGAAGGCTTCTGGAAAAGGTCTTCTAATGAAAGCTTGTTTATACACTTTCCCTCAGGGGTGCAGCTAAGGAGGGAGGAAAGTAGGGGGGAGAGGGAGGGGGAGGAGGGGGCAAGACGAAGGCGCTCCCTCGGTCAGACCCACTGCTGTGCTATGGCAAAACCCCTCTCATTAAACCAATGTCTCCAACAATAAAACACTGACATTCCTGTAGTAACTCCTAAAATAGCAGGATCCCACTTCTGAGCACACTCTTGAGCTTCGTAGACTACAACAATTACTTATCCAGCCCATTTCAGTGAGGGGGTTCTTTAAATGAGTGGCGTGCGCCCTCATCCAGATCTCACTTCCTCTCCACTTCCTCCACCTTTTAATTAAACAAATGCAATCCCGTTTACAAGCAGATGTTCCCATCCTACTGCCTCAAAGCTGACACTCAGAACAGAAATCCACAGTAAAAGGAAAAAAGTCAGATGTTTCATATTAATTAGTATTTATTACTTGATGCTGATCTTAAAATGAGACTTTCTTATTGAGGGTGCAAATGTAAGAAAACATAATACAACACATGGCTACGGGAAATCCCAGAAATTGTTCTTGCATGTGTTTTGGGCCCTGCCATGAGGAGAAATCCTGTATATCGGTTACCTTGGAGACGGTGGAGTAAAGAGACCATGAGAGGCAGCTCCTCTCTCCACCGCTCCCACACCACCGTCGTGTTTCTGATCAAGACGTGACACTCACCCAGGTAGTTCCTGCTCTTCATCATCTCCGTCACGTTGATCTTGGTGGCCCCCTCAGGTATCTCCACCACCTTGTGGTAGCCCACCTTGGACAAACTGTGCTGGAAGAGACCCGTCACCACCTTGCAGGCTGTGTTGTCCCCGCCGCACACCCCACACCTGTCCATCACCTTCCCAGAGCCCAGGTACTCATCACAGCCCAGGCTCTGGAGAGGAGCACAGAGAAAGAGAGAAAGACACATAGAGAAAGAGACATATTTTGAAAGGGATCTTGAACAAGTCAATGCATGCCATACCACACAGTACTTATTGGTAGAGGAATAAGGGCCCACTGTCAAAAATGTCCAAAATCATGAAAAGAAAAATACATCGGAATATCACCATATTCACGTTTAACTGCGTTTTCACATTTCCAGTTAACTTTTCCACAAAGGACCTGCCTTTAACAGCAAACCATAACACGACAACAAGAAATTAGCCCAGGCCCTGTTTCATTCCTTAAGGCATATTCTTGGCAAGATGCTCAGGCAGTTTCCAGTCTAATCCCCTAGGCGCTGAGCAAGCTCTCTGTCTCCTATTGGCAGCCACAAATCACAGGAGGCCTGGATATGGTAAGTATACAACACTTAAATCAGCAGTCCATAAATTCTGCCAATCGAGCCGTGAAAGAAGCCGCTCGCTGTGTGAACAGGTGCTGCAGGGTTTGGGAGCGATCCCACTGTAGTTCCAGATAGCTGGGGAGTGGTCACAAGCAGGGCAGGACAAGCTCTCACTAGTGCCATGGACCAAAGTGGACATCCAGGGGAGGGCAGTCACCAGAGGATATGAAGTCGTTTGGAATTAATGACACAAAGCTCCTCTGTGATTGGACGGCTGCCAATCTCTGGTCTCTCCAGCCCGTGAGCCTATCTGGAGGGTTGTAACCGCGAGTGCAGCGGCGTTCATGTGAATCCCTGCAGCTCCTAGACATTACACCGTCACAAACTATTTCCTCCTGATCCCAGTTGAGGTATAACCAAGCATCCTGCTTTGCAGTGAAAACAAATTTTCTTAGACTGAATGAATATATCGGGTCCCAACATTCATAAAAACTTGTTTATGTGAATACACGGTAATGCCTTTCACAGGATATCCACTGTATGGTTACTAAACAGTAAATGTGTGGTCTTAAAGCATCAAGTATCATTCTAAAGCTGAATGGGAAGAGAATACTTAGTTATTAAACAGGGGTTTAAGCAACAGTACAGCATAGACTTTGTCTGTCTTCACTTTACTAAAGCATCCGTTAGGCTTGACTGCCAGGGCGGGGAGCCAGGTGTCCAGGGTTGGCCTGAGGAGATTGGGCTGAATTGGGATAAACTCAAGAGACTGCAGCCTGGCTCTCGCTCACCCAGAGCCCAACAGTGTGAACTGGTCTAAAGCAGTACTGTGGCCAAAGCAAACCCAGAGCACATCCTTCTTCACAGGAAATGGAGGATGAAATAAATAATAGCAAAGTAAGAAAAATGACAAAGCTGGTTACCGCTGCTGAAGCTAAATAGAGAACACTGAAGATGAGGTTTTCTAGTTTAATTGAAAAAAGTAAACGAAAACAATATATGACAGATACAGTTCAAGGTTGTGATTATATATGACCAAATACTCATGTTGTTTCAGGACCCGACATCATACATACATACATACATACATACATACATACATACATACATTCACACAATAATAAACAAACCAAAATAACTTATTCTCCTTGGCAACATTATTTCTTGTCCCAGTTTAACTGAAAAAATGCAGCATGAAAAGCTTATAAACTTAGACCCATAAGCCTCAATCTTACTGTCTTCCCATCTCATGAATCACTTTAAAAGCAACTGACCAAAAACTAAAGTATCTCTTTCATCATTGTAACAGTTTTTGACTCGTTCTAGTATCGAGACCTTCCCCTCACACAGCAGTGCTTAACAAACCAAGGTTATCTTTGGCTTCATGCCTGGGAAAGACTTGGAATTAAAGTATATTACCATGTAAAGATAGAAAATCCCAATTTACAAATATCTAAATCTTTGGTGTATAAAATATCACAACTGATGAGTTTGTGGAAAACCTGGGGTTTTTCAGAGAGAGAGAGAGCGATTAGAGCAAGGCCCCTATAATACAGGAAGTGTAAAAGAATCTCAGATTTATTAGATATCCAGTGATTTGGGCAGATCACTGCTTGTACTGTAACAAAGTCAAGACTTTGTTCAAGAGAGAGGCCCTTGTTTATCCCCTGACAAAAAAATCCCAAACACTCTACTGTACCTTCCGGCATGTCCTTGAAAAATGTGACCTCTTTCATGAACCAGTCAAAGTGAGGTGCCACAGTTGTCGGGGCACATTAAGGTACACGGAGGCTTGACTCAGAACAGCCATTTTCAAAATCTCAGAGTGGAAGACAAATGAGGATCCAGGTTTGGAATAATCAACGTTTTTCCTCTAATGTGATTTGACGAGTTTAAGGGCTCACTTATTCCAAGTCCAACCACACTGCTGCTTTTTTCACCTTCACTCCATGGGTGGTTTATGACATTTGGCACCAGATGCCATCCAGTTTTCAGGAAAACAGATCTTAAAATGTCCCTAAAATCTACCTTCATCTGGAAACGGTTAGATGTGTCACTGTGCTAGAATCGACTGAGGGATGGGGAAAACAACATGAGTCTTCCTGTAATCCCAGAGGTATTGCTCAAGATTTGATGGTTTGTCATAAAACAGACCCTGATTATTATTCTAACATTCTAGTGGAATTGTGAAAACAACAGCTCAACAGAGTACTAAGAAAGATTTACCAAGGCATGCATCATGCAAAAAAAAGGTCTTAATCAATATCCAGTAAGTGTGCAGGAGAAAAAGCAAGAATATGAAAAAGGAGAGAAAATCAACATTTACTGTAATGTCATTATTACCCTACACTTACTGTAACATATGCACACTGTCAACACACACAGTTGTAAAGACAGTGTCCTTGAATGCATTTGCCAGATATTTGGCCCAAACTCCACTTGCCTTGCAATAATCAGTCTTTTAACACTGTGGGGGTTCTGGTTTGTGGTTCCCCTGGAGGAAAGCAAATATGAATAAAAAATGAGCGGTCAGAGTGACTTCATGCTCAAATTAACAAGAATGTCTCTTAACTCTCTCCCGCCGTCAACGGTCAATTCAGTCATGTGGTGGAAAGGAGCTGCTGGGTTTTCTCAAAGGCGTGGCTACGTGGTGAGAGTGTGTGCCGACCGTGTTGAAGCAGAGTGTGAGCCTGAGCAGCGTGGGTTAGACTTGTGTGTGTTCGTCTATGTTGGTGAGATGGAGCAATTTACTGCCGACAGCCAGACGAAGCAGCTAACTAAGATACGGACACTGGCAGGTGCAGACGTAAAGAACTGAACCACACCAACACACTTCAAATGCATGCAGCTGTCTGAAAAGCACTTCTACACAAATTATCCATTATCAACCCCACATACTGTACACATTAACCTCCAGTTCTGGCTCTCAGTGTTACGTGTGGACAGACAACTCTATCCCAGACTGTAATTCTCCTGATCCCAGTGTGTCTCTCTGCCATGTTCACGGCTGGCAGTCAGGGCTCTCTCTCTGGGCTGGTGGGATCAGTGTTCCCACGCTACGCTATTCTGGGTGCCAGGACCCACCAGGCTGGAAAGCCCAGAAGGAGAACTCAACTTCACAGGCCAAGTGTAAAAAAGGGAGGTCAGGTAGAGTAAGGTTGACATTTCTCTTGCACAATGCCAAGACACCATATTCAATTAGTCGATTAAGTACTCCCATTGTTGACAATGATGCTACATTGGGCGCTAGGCTTTTAGCATTATAGTATTTAATTTGTGTTAGTGTTGGCCGGCACATTTAGGACATAAATACATTTAGGACATAGACTGCACTGTATGTTGATCTTACAGACAACATAAAGATGTAGGCGTCAACTAAATTAATTGAGTGTTTGGCTTGAAATCAGAGATTCTCATAAATGTAGGATGAAGATAATTCACAACTCATCTTCAGGCTTTATAAATCCACTCTAAGATGAAAGAGTCACTCTCTGTAGACCCAAATTTATGACCAGAGACCAGCAGGGGTTGTTTTGTGAACATTATGGGAACATCTTCAATTCTTAACATACGTACAGCCAGGAAACTCTGGAGAGTTGCCACTACTGTTATCAAGTCTTGGCTCGCAATGACAGGCCAACTCATCTGGAAATGTAATATTTACATTAGTGCGCTTCCAGTGCACAGAATTCTGGGGGACTTTGTCTGAGCCAATAATTTATAGCTAAGGTGACCTTAAAACAAGATGGTCACAGACTGGAAATGATATTACTGAAATGAAAAGAAATCTCACAAATTGAACCCAACACAGGGAGGTTGAGAGAAGAGACAGATTATTATCCGTTTCCAAGGTAATGTAGACAACAGGTCAAGAATAAATACTCAGTCTAGTGTTTACGAGTAACTTATTCAAGGTGTTGACAGTGAGACATGTTATGGTTTGAAACACTTTAAATCAAACACAATACAGAATGCTATGGCTTATCAGCTGGGACTAATTAAACCATTTTCTGTTTTACTCCCAACACATACAAGAATGTTCACTCGATAAAATACTACTGGTAGGTTTATTGCTGCTGACAAGATTTAAAATATGGTGAAGCCTAGGATATTTGCAAAAGCCAAGATGCCACACTGTCTGCAGCAAACAGAAACACCAAATTTGCTTTGCTTATAGAAAAGTATCATTTAGTTGTTACTTGTATCCATTGCAACTTATAACAGTGTATAGTTTTTCAGGATTTGCAAACATGGGTTCATGTGGGATTTGAACACATAGGTTCACATGGGATTTGAACCATGCTAACAGCATCATTTAATATGCTAACATGCTAACAGCATCATTTACAATGCTAACATGCTAACAGTATTATTTACAAGGCTAACATAACTAACAGCATAATTTACAATGCTAACATGCTAACAGCATCATTTACGGTGTGGTTCATCGTTCACAGCCCAGTGTTCCAGTAACGGAACTCAGTTACAGTAAATGTGACGGTGACTCAAGGTGCCCTCATCTCCATCTTCTTTCCCGGCGAGGCCAGACATGTTCCAGAGGTATGACGTGGTCCCAGCCAGGGCCTGACTCGGCTCTGACTCCCTCAGCCCCAGGACCATCTCAACGGATGTGAGGAAGCCATGCAGTCTGGAGCTGTGAAGGCCCGCAAACCTCAGTCATGCACCAGTCATTCTATTCCTTTCATTTCACCTCTGTCCTGGCTTCCTGTCTGCTGAAACACTACATCACAATAGGGTTGAGGTGCACCCATGGAAGGCTGTGAGCATGACAAGCCATACTGGATTAATTAATCACTGTCAAGCTGTAGGATTAGTTACGCTAGGCTAGGCCAGGCTACGTTAGGCCAGGATAAACAGCTGGGCTAATACAATTAGGATTAATGATAATTCTATTTGATTTCTGATTTTACAATCAGAGCAGACAAATCTTTGTTCATTTAATCTGGCTGCCCTCAATAACAATGAATCTCAGATCGCCTTGTCTTCGAAAGTGCATGTGTGTTACTACTGATTCCTGTACCAATCCTTTTTCCCCAAAACAGGTCACCTCATAGTTTGTGGATTGAGAAACCGCCCTCTCTGGTCCGTGTGAAGTGCATGTGGGTGCCATGGCCACAAGCATCTGTGGTCCACATGGTGCAATGCTTTTTGGTCCCAACTGGGCTAGCTAACGACCTGCCTTAGTCACAGTCAGCACCAAGAACACATCTGTAGTTGTGGCAGTAATGCTGAGGACAGATGACGTCGATGGTGACATTTATCACTTGGGAATTGTGTGGGAAGATTGAAGTATGGCACTGTATACCTTCTGGAGGTTCTAAGACCTAACCACCCATCTCCCCCGTGCAGTAATGAATAAAGCCAGATGAGAGATCTAACGTTGGTGTAAGATTGCAGCATCGAAAAGTGATCAGAGACTGGCCAGTTTGGACTGCTACGAGAGCAATGCAATTATAGAGGGAAATGTGTCGATGACGACCAACGTGAACCAATGAAACACCGAACCACCTCATGTCCTGCTGTAACCCTCCCAAGGGGTCTTAGAACCCACTTGTAGATGGAAGTGATTAGAAGAATCTCAGAACTTGCCAGCCCATCCTTACTTTTACCCCCGCCCTCCCCCCTCTTTGATTTGAGCTCTGGAACTTGTATCAGGGATAAGCCTAGAGGCCCACCAAGCTATGCAGCCACTAATAGAAACACAAGCTCTCGCGTTTACAAGACAGTGATAACTCAAGCACTCTGTCCTTACAGCATGGCATTTCCCAAATATCAATCATAACCATATGTCAAACTGGACTACATATCCCCCCAAAAACAAGGGCGGGGGGGGTGGATGGTGGGGGGGGTTTGGGGGGGTACCAGTATGAGGAAAGCTGTTGCTCCTGGGAGGAGTTGGCCGATGGATGTCCTTCATCAGCTTTAAAGAGGTCATCTATATTCAACGAGTCTTTAGTGTACTCTAGTTGAGGGATATAGCCTAGCTATGTCAGGAGGACTGTTACTCTCAAAGTTAGACCAATAACTGCTCCCTCACAACTCCAACCCCGAAGCTCTAGGCCAAGGGCAGTGAAGCACCATAAATGCCCGCTGCTTGTAAAGGCCTCTGAAATAGCACACTGGGTGTTGATCCTAGTGCCAATAAAATGCATAGGGTTCCTCTTGACTTGATGATGTGTTTGTACAGGATCTGCTTCGGGGAGAGGTGCTGAACTGTAACAGCTACTTCCCTGTCACTAATCATACTCTCTGACTTCTTAAGACACACTCCAGTGTTTATTGTTTATTTTATTGTATATTTTATTTTAATTCTAATTCCACTTTAGTATAGATAGTATAGATATATAGTATAGATATTTAGTATAGATAGTCCACATATTTAAATTTAAGGTTACTATATGTTTATTGTATGCACCTTCCTGCCAAAGCAAATTCCTTGTCTGTGCAAACTTTCATGGCCAATAAATCCCTTTCTGATTCTGATTCTGTTTACATTTAGAAATATTTGCACTCATACTGAAAATATCTGGTGAAATTGCCAGTCAATCAAAATTATGTACAATACAAAAACTGACTTTATACAAAAAACAATGATTGTGTGTCAGTCAGCACTCAAACACTGACTGTCAGAAACAGACTGATAGACACTAAACCAAAACAGCACAAAACAAAGCAACACCAACAACTCACCATGATACATATTCACAGATGAAAACACATAAATCAGACCATCACCAGTCCCGTTATATCTCATACTGCACTGCAGTGGTCTTTAACCCTGGTCATCGACCATTCATGTTATGACCATTCATCTTAATTAGGTGTGTTGGTGCATGGAAACATCTAAAACATACAGGACAATGGGCCCGGGTTGAAAACCAGTGCTACTGCACAAACCTCTCCACCACCAACACGTGGATGCTAACTGCTGCTAACGCTAAGCTGCTGCTCATGACGAGCTAATTCAGGATGGCACGTATCCAATAATAGTGTTTCCAACAGTGTTTCCATTCAACGTATTGTCAGTACTATCTTTATGGAACTGTCCCTTCCAATAAAGGTTATCACTGGAGGGGTTGGGGGAGCTGGGGTGCAGTAACATAACACCTCGACCAGCTCGTGAATGTGATGTGGAAAAATAACAGCCCACCAAAGAAGAGCTCCTGAGCTGTGAAAACAGTCCCACTTTAAATACCCCCCCCACTCCCCATGACCTACAGCCTAACTGATCCATTTCACAGTCCCTGCATAGAATAACATCACTCATTAGTGTAGCATTCAAGTATACGACTACAATCTCACAATTCAGTTTAAACCACAGCTGGCACACAAGACGACATCTCCACCATGCAAATTTCAACGATAAAACATGTCCTTCTCCAAAGTCCAGTTTGGGACCAGGTGTTAAAGCTACGATCTAGGAGCCAGGGGCTAGGAGCCAGGGGCTAGGATCTAGGAGCTAGGAGGGGTAGGAAGAGTCAGTGTGTCCTACCTGTGACCACGGCTTCCCCTGCGCACGCACGTGGAGGCAGATGAGCAGCAGCACAGCCAGACCTGGTAGCATTCTCTCATGAAGGCCAACACCAACGAACCAAGCACTCAGTCAGTCAAGCATTCGCACACTCTACACACATATCACAGCGCCACACACTGTCACACGCACGCACACACACACAAAACAACCTCCAGGAGCGGCTTTGTCAGGCTCCGATCCCCTGGCTGCTGCTGCTGCTCCTCTCTCCTCTGTCGCTGAAGAGCAGTGAACGCCTGCTCTGCCTGATCTGGGAGAGAACGGGCTTGTAAAATGAGCTGGAGGAGGTGCAGCTGGGGGAAGGGGGCATGTACGGGTGGGTTGTTGAGGAGGGAGAGAAGAGGTGGGAAGAGAGGGTTAAACAGACAGAGAGAGAGAGAGATTGGTAGAAAGAGACAACAGCAGGGAGACAAAATAAAGTGAGAGAGATACTGAAAAGTAGGAAGAGATAAGGTACTGTATATAACTTGAAAGTGAAACTTGATGGCTTGGGGGAAAGGGCTTATAGTTGAAATGTCATATCTTCAGAAATCAAATCAAATAGCTTCTATATGGTCAATACAGAGTATCGAGTGGGGGTTGGATGAGGCCCCTCAGGATGTGACAAAAGGTCACGTTTCAGATACTATAAAAGACAATGAATTGCGGAGCAAATAATAATAATAATAAAACGTAGTGAAGACTTTTAGATACCCGCTAAGGAAAACATATTTTTGAGATCCAAGAGAACATAGAGACAGAAGTCAGCATATGGTTTTCCTATAGCTGTTTCATTGTTTCCAGAACATTACATCCTACTTCATCAAGACACTGAAGCAAGGAGTGTGCTATCTGACTGTTGGTTTTCTCCTTAAGTTTTATAGTCCTTTTGAGAGCGTGGGGCATTGTAGCTGGATTCGCATGAAGACAAAAGAGTTTTTCGAACCACGCGCCTGGAGCGACCACAAGATCATATTGTGCTGTTGTCAACAGTGCAGAGAAACCACACTGCATCAGACAGAGAGGGAGAGAAAAAGAGAAAGAGAGAAAAAGAAAAGAGTAACAGAGAAGAGTGACTGTAAGAGTGCGCTTAAAATTGCAAGAGAGTCAATAATGAATATAGAGAGGTCTCCAGTACAGTAGATAGTGTTGTTGAACCCATCCCCTCCCTTGGGCTACAGGTGCCTGACTTCACACTGTTAAGTGAATTCATATATTTTTAAGACGTCAGTGTGCTCCAGTTTAGTGAAACCATCAGTGTCTGAATGAGGCCTGGGGTTACATAGCTTGTCTACATTCATTTAATCATTTCACCAAACTACAGGACACAAACTAAAAACCTTCATGGCAAGCCAAAAGTCAGAAGACGACAACTGAGACTGAACTGTGAGCTACTTTTCCACCGTAAACTAGTAAAGACATTATTAAATGAGAGAGCAGTCTCTCCACACCTGGAAATGGCTTGGCTTCTGCTGGCACCCGCTCCCCTCAAAACACACACACACCCCGAGGCACATGCGCTGAGCTTTTCGCACCATGAAGACACCTACACAGACACACAAACAGCTGCACACATGTCGAGTGAAGTCTTTTCAACAGCATATCCATCTCCATAGAGTCAAAGACACCAGCTAATGCACCCCTAAACTGAGGACAAAGCTCCTGATCTGAGAGTTGGGCTGGGGGACGGGACTGCAAGCTAGATCCACACACACACACACACACACACAGGGGTGGGGTCTTGGGCTGCAAGCTACACTGGAGAAACGATGTCGTCCTGTAGAGCCGTTTCCTTTAACATGGGGGTCAGCACAGCAGACTCGGCTCCAAATGTCTGATTCCTGAAGTCTTGTCTATCCATGCACACGCACACACACCCACACATGCACACACATGATATCCATGCACTACAGCAGGTGGTCTTACCATTACTGTAAAGTATGAGGATGTGTTACAAAGAGAGTCATACAATGGCTGACTGTATTCATGTATTGCCTCTAGAAAGATTTCCAGACCATTTTGCAGTGAGAGCCACACTCAGACGCCTCGTTCCACTTCCTGTCCACAGAGAATTCTGTGTATTCCACCTGTCAAAATGTTTAACTACCATTATTTTCCCTGACACACAGTACAATACATACATATCAAACCCTCATTCTACCAGCATGCACAATTGGGAAAAAAAGTCATTAGGACGCTCATGGGAGTGGATTGAATATAAAGCTCCACAGGGAAGGAGGAAGTCGAGTGAGTCGGGAGAGAAAGGAGCGAAAGCTTGATTTGAGGATCATCTGGGATACATGTTAGCATCTGCGCAAGGCCGGGCATGTACAGTATGATTGTTTCCTTGCAGGTATGTATCTGACTGGAAAGGGAGGAGCCCGGAGTTGTTAATGCAGAAACCAGGTGGGGGGAGGGGGGTTTGTGAGGGTGGGGGGGCGGAGCCTGGGGAGCTGTTGAAGCCAGCTGACAGGGTGAGTGACAGGGTCATGCTAGGGGCCAGTGATACAGAGACCATGGTGGGCCGTACTACACATTTACGGCTGGTTCATTGTGAGCCATGGGACTGTGGCTGACATAAGGACAGATTACGCCTCTTTGTTGGTGAACTGAAGTCCGCTCGGTGCTTTGTTAAAGCGAGGCTTCTTTACACACCTGCTAATGGTCTGTTGTTTATGAAAGCGTTAGGAACACAGATAACAGTTTAATTTATGACCGTTTGACCCTGGGGAGCAGACCACCAACTGCTCTGACACAGTCACTTAGGCATTGACAATCTTATCTGTCACTCGCAACTAACCATAAATTCCTGACACATAGTGTTCACTGACCACACAGTAAGTAGCCTTCCCTTTAGTCAACACAAACACACAGGTGATAACCTGCTCCACCACCTTGCCCTCTGGTGAGTTGACTGACACAGAGATATTGTAGTAACCAACATATTTCGCTGTGTGTTCTGTGTGTGTCTGCTGATTTCTATTAATACCGCTGCCTGGCCCCGTACAGAGTCTCCACGTAAATCAGTCAGAGACCTGGGATACCACCGCCCTCTGACCTACAAACACTGTCTGTCTGCTGCCTGGCCCCGGAGGCAGGGGCCAGTCCTATCCCCTGCACTTCTGTACTACTTGTCTGGAACACTGGAACTGACAGCTCCCATCGTACAAAGGAGCCATAATTTAGCTGATCACCATCCACAGGAAACCAGCACGGAGGTCCATGTGCCGTAGAGACCCTAAGACATTTCTCTCTCACACACACACGATGTGGACAGCCTACATCTTCATTCAGAGGTCTCACGGCTACCCAGCACTGCAGCAGCAGCAGCTGTCCAACAGGCAGGATTGTGTCAAATGGAGTTTAGCCTTCCAAGTCATGCAAAACTAAATTGTAATACTCATGGCCATTCCTTTCACACGCCAGACAGTGTCAAAACTAGAATAGACATCGGACCTTTGAGAATCCTCCAGACTATTTACATCACAATCAAAGAAAGTAAGTCACAGAGGAAAGGGGAAAGCATGAAAGCTGTTCCTGTTGAAAGCGGACACTTAGATTTTTGGCAGCATGAAAGAGTCGCACGTCTCCAAAGATGGTCCAATCACTGTGGACGGACGCCTGGGATGACAAGTCCCTGGTCATCCACAGGGATTGGTGGACACCAATCTGCGTGCCTCCAGCTGGGGCCTGTCGTGAGAGGAGGCCAGGTTGGGATCTTTTCGCCAGTCTGTGCCAGCTGTATTTCAGAGCTTTCATCCCTCCTTAAACAAGTCAGTCCTTCCCAACACGAGAATGCCTAAAACAGATGCAGCTGTCAAAGGAGGAGAAAAGGGGAAAGAAAGCGGGAGAGAGAGAGACAGTGGCTAGGAGAGAGAGGTGTGGGCGTTTCTTGGCCGTGTTAGGTTGGGCTTGGGTCTGGGCCTGTGCTGAAGCCTGGCAGAGGGTGGTAGGGAGCAGGCTAGTGGTCAAGCCCCTGACACAGCAGAGGGGGACATTGATTAGCCGACAGCGCTGCCAAACCTGGCCCCTCATCCCTCACAGGAGAACAGGAGAGAGAGGGATGGAAAGCCGGCAGACAAACAAATGAAGGAGCTAAGGGGACTGGAAGCACATGTTACTAGCAGAGTTTTGACAGTTACCGACAGTTACTGAGATACATTCCCGGAGAAACGTCAACAGTTGTGAAGTAACTTTAATAGCTAAAGCATGGAGTAAAACTGTTCACCACGGTCCCATCTTTCAAATCCAGGCATCAATTAAAGTGTGTCGAGCGTTGACCACCAGGGGATATCGAGATTTTAGGGGGAATTGGTTTACCTTTACAGTAGCGCTACTGAAGCAAAGCCTTCCACCTTATCTATCCGCAGAGTGCTGAGAGATCACCCTCCAGCAAGTAAACCTGGAGTCACGCATATCCAGCCCAGATCCATTTCACCAGATCTCATCCCACCATAGCCAGCAAGAAAAGTGTGTGGTCAGAGATCAGGCTTTAAAAACACACACACACCCTTTCTCCAGCGCCCTTCCCTGGCAGAGAGCGAGCGCTCGCAGTGCCTAAATACAACTCCCTCCATAAAGGGAGCTTTCTTTTCTGTGTCCGTCTGAGATGTGTAACGGCACTCAGCGTTTTTTAGACCCGGCTCCGGACTTTTCACTCTTTCAGTGTTCCGTCTGGCACGGGTGTGAGGCCCACTGCAGTCCAACAGACCGGATCCAAGCTCCTTACATTAAGTGCATGATTCATAGGTAGGACTCAGTCTTTCCACGGCTAATACAAGAGTTCATCCCGGAGAACCCTTTACTGGCTTCTATCCATCAGTCACACAAAGTACAGAGCAGCTATTGGTGGACTATGGTGAAGAAACATTATAGACACACATCTGATACCAAATATCGTGAAGAGCAGAAGAATATAGAAAGACAGCAGATAAAGACAAAGTAAATACTTTCCCACTGTTGTGTCAGTGGATTTACATGGAGTCATATTGACAGAACACCAAAATAACATAAACAATGCTTTCAGATATTGCTCTGTATGCCGTGCTGCCCTGTGGTTGACCTCCGCCCACATCCGCTCGGCCTTGCAGTCCAGTGTACAGCAACAGAAGAGCTGAAGCCACCAGACAAAACCACAGCTTTAAGGATTTGTCCCCTGGATATGTCTCAGATTTGTAGGGGCCCTACAGAATTCCAGGAACTCTACACACACAGCCATCACTTACAGAAAGCAATGAGGAATGTAGCCTACCATGGGTTAGGTCAAATTTTCCATTAAAAGTGGTTAAATATATCTCTTGTCTAACAATAAGTATATACTGCGCCTCAATGGCTCCAGAATTGTGTAATATACTGTAGCACCAGTTGCTACTGGACTGTATCACAGGCCATAAACGCTGGACCTGAACCAATTAATTTCATCAGTTTCGTCAAGCTAGCTAATGAAGTGTGCTAAGCTAGCTATGTCACAGTACTGAATAAGCTCATGGAGCCAAAACAGCACAGCTGGAGACAGAAAAATCTTAAAAGAGAGTACAGTCTTTGAGTGCAGAGGGAATGTGGGTGCCCCTGTTTAGCCAACTATACTGGTAAGCTTCAGATCACTCAGGATATAGGCTGCCTGTCACAGTAAGCCCAGGGACTCAGCAGGTCATCCAAATATGAGAGGGCCAACTGAAATTCCAAACCTACACCTGTGTATCTAGCAAATCATTTTTTACACACAATCTAGGTCCGCTTGTAAATGAGCTGTACGTTAAGTATTTTTTCTTGTGATTCGATTAATTTCAACAACTCACCACTGTTTCACTTTATAAGGCCATAAACCCTGGCCGAGACTAGTAAGCCTTGAATGTCTGCGTCCTCGTGGAACCATAAAACCTGAGTGACGTGTGCTAGTACTCCGGTATTGAGTTGAGGCTCTGAGTGCGTCAGAATCAGAAAGGTGAGAGGCACACGGTGGTTTCCCAGGTCAAAGGTCAAACTGGCAGAGGCTGGCTGTTAGCGAATGAAGCTGAGGGAGCTAATGTAACCGGTGTGAACTGGTGAAACTCACTCCTCAGGTATGTAATGGGCCACCCGCGTCAACGAATAGCTAGCTTTTCTTTGGTGTAGTTGGTAGTGGTCACGCTTGGCAAGTCGGAGGTCGTGCGTTCGAGCCCAGCGAGTGGCTAACGACGACTTGTCGGACGGAGCGTGGCTAAGTCCGTTACATACCCGTCACACTAGCAGCCTTTGGCCTGGTTAAGAGTGTAGTGTGTCCGGGGCCTATGGTGAGCATAGAATAGAGCTACAGATGTAAGGTTGGGCAATATGCCAGGTGTGTGTGTGCGTGTGTGTGTGTGTGTATGTGTGTGTGTGTGTGTGTGTGTGTGTGTGTGTGTGTGTGTGTGTGTGTGTGTGTGTGTGTGTGTGTGTGTGTGTGTGTGTGTGTGTGTGTGTGTGTGTGTGTGCGTGCGTGCGTGCGTGCGTGTGTGTGTGTGTGTGTGCGTGGGTTCCTAAATAAACACACCTCCTCCTACATTATACGGGCCATTTGCATGAAGGTTATGATTGCTTCCAGCACCACATCTCTTCACACTTACACACATACACTCTATACACATACACTCTTACACACATACACTCTTACACACATACACCCTACCATGATGAAGCCCATGTGCTTACTGACACAGCCCACTCAGTGCAAATCTGTTTTGTGTATTGCAAGACCCAGTCACAGGAAACAGGCCAGGCCTGGCCAGGCAGAACCACACCACAGCTCCACAGTACAATACACACATATCTACAGTAAATACATACAGTACTGCAGTCCACGTTTCTGCAGAACACATATCTACAGTACAGCTCAGAGTCAGCTCACAAGAGGCTTCACAGAGAGAACAGCAACACAACAGATTCAACGTCGGACAAACACAGGAACTGTGTTCAGACACTGTCCGCTGAAGCTTAGATCATAATAAAAGTCCGATTCATTTTTCCTTTCACAGCAAATGAGGGCCAAGGTATGAGGAGCAGATGTTTCGGAGAGAGCGTCCAGTCAGTTTGTGTTTTCCAGCATACTTTCTGACACGGTCTCCCTGCTAGTCTGCTACTATGGGATGTGCCCCGACCTGTAGGATTCCCTGAGAGAACACCTAGACATGAGGACTTGAGGTCTGTTGTCTGGGTGATGTCTCTTGTGCTGGGCAAACCAGGTTAGGGACTGCAGGAGACATAAGGACACACACACAGACACACATTGGCTGCTTAAGTTCCTCCCACCTACAGGGTTAGAGTCCAATGAGAACCCCACATGACAAATCATAATTTCACTGGTATTAGCAGTGGCTAATATGAGATCAGAGGGACTCTATCTTGATTAAATCTTAATATGGACTAAATCTCTGGTAGATTACAATGCATGGGAAACAAGAGTGGCAAGCAGAGGAAGATCAGTCCAATCAACTGGGAGGAGAAGGGTCTCGAAAACATTCTTAGCTCATACTTGGACAGAGTTCATTCACAATAATGGCACTGAATCAAAAGAGAAAAAAACACGGTCAAATGACTAAGATTAAAATCCAACTGAAAAGACCACCATACTGTATTCCCCTCACTAATCACTTATCCAGTCAACAGCGATGTACTGGGTCACAGAAGGACTCATGTCTTTCCAAGTCTGGATACAGGTGAGTGAGGGTTTAGTGATGTGCATCAAATATGAGGTCAAAGCATACATACATCTGTCTGTCTGTCCAGCACAAATATCCTATGTCATAAAGATCCTATGTTTCAAAGAAAGAGATCCTGTCACAACTTGGCACGCCGGCCTGGACACACTCTATACACTGCTGCCCCCTGCAGTACATGACCGGAACTGCATTTCTAACGAGCATCTTCCGGATCGGTGATACGATGGTAAAAAGCATTGAAAACCAGTAAGTTAGATGAAATGATGGTCTGGATGACCTCAGGTGGTGGGTCCTACCTGGCACTGCCCCGCCACACACAAGGATGAGTCGTTCCGGCCACACGGGGTCCCGTCAATGACCCGGTCAGACTGCCGCACATAGAATCGAAACCCAATGGCCCGACAGTTGAGTTCACAGTGCTGGCCTCCGGGAACTGTGACATGGGGATGGAGGATAAACATAAATCAAGGGGTTTAGAACAAGGGTGAGAAAGCCCTATTTGAATCAAGTATATTTCACATACTGTACAGAGAGAGGGGAATACTGTAGGTCAAGCCAGTGATCAACAACCACACATTCTCCACGCCATGAGGGGGCAGCAGAGAACAAATGTCACCAGACAAAAAGTCGTCTGAGGCCATGTCACACCATGAGACTAGGAACTGTGTCGCGAAGGACGTTTTTACCATTCTCTAAAGTAAATCAATCTTCGAGTGCTTCTTTTCTTCAATTTAGTACAAAGCTGCTTCATAACCGTGCTCTGTAAAGAGCCAAACCCATGTTGTGTTTACATAACAGCAGGTTGTTCTGAGATTAGCTGTGGTGGCTAAATCACTTGTCTGAGTATATTTGCGGTATGCCATGTATTGACTTGTGGTAAAAGGTAAAGCCTGTGGATAGGCAATATTAGGGGAGCTGCACTTGCCAGAGCTAAGCTAAGCTATAATACCTTGTAAATCCTCACAGTGTGAGGGAAGAAGGTTGCTTTGCTCCTCCAAAGTCATCAATTAGGGCCTGTTAGAGCTCCTCATCTCAGTGGTGTGTGAGAGACAACAATATCCTCCAGGAATGTGTGTGTAGGAGTTGGCATGTCACAGAGCGAATTTCTTCCACAGTCAATCAGCTCAGATGTCCAGACATTGCTTAAACACTTGTAATTCCATGTTTGAGAGTTTGAGATAGGCATCAATGAACTGTCGCTGGCCTCATAAATAAAGGCAGAGGTATTTTAACTTCATTAACTTGACGTGTACATCTGTACATGCCAGCAGCAACCCATGACTACAGACAGCATCAAAAGGTCAAATCATACATTCTGACAGACATTCATTTGGCAAACATTTATTTTTGGGCAAAGCATCATCGAAAATAAACAATATGTCAATGTGTGTTTTGACTGTTGCTTGGATACCCGAGACACATAAATCTCTCGACAGAACCCTGGCAGGTCAATAAGACAGGGATACATCACGGTGCCTCCGACAGGTGACTTAGTATGGTGCTTACATCACCACACCTAGGTGGGATGAGTCGAACGGAGGCAAGGGTAGTCACTGTCAGAGAAGACTGGGAGGGAGACAGGAGAGAGTAGCCCTACCTTCGTTGAAGGGTTCCCATTCGTACAGGCGCCCCATGAACGGCTGGCTGTTGTAGGAGGCACACTGCACAGCCCGGATGTGTCTGCTCGCTGGTGGGCAGGCCTACCATGGAGACAGACAAAAACAGAACTATTAGATAGACAGACAGACACAGACGCACACATAGAGAGTAAGCTAAGTAAGTCCCAGAGCAGGTTTGTGTTTCCAGATCATGTCGAGCTGTGACTAATCAGTTTAAATGAGTCATGAGGTCATGTCTTACATTGGTGTTGCAAATCCTGTACTGGCTGTGCTCCCCAATGCAGGAGGAGGTGGGCAGGGGGTTGTAGGGTCGATCTGGGGGTGTCAGGGGTGCTGGGGCCTGGCTGGCTGGGTACCGATCCTGGGGCTGCTGGGGCTGGTGTACGGAGCCTGGCTGGTACAATGGGGCCCACACTGGGTTGGTTCTGGGCTGGGGGGGTGGGGGCTGATGTTGGGCTGGGCTGTGGATGTTGGGGTTGTTGTAGTGCTGCCAATAGGAGGACCTGTGGCCTGTGTGTCGGGAGGTGGGGTAGTTGGGGTCAGGGAGAGGAGCGCGTCTCTGTCGGTGTGAGCGTTCCCCCTCGGACGCCTGGCCTGCGTCCGTCTTAAGGGGAACTACGTATGGCATCCTGCCATATCCGTACCTCCCTGGAACGATTTGGCTGTCACTGCCCCTCCTAAACAAACAAGCAAAACACACACACAGACGCTCTATGAAAGAGATATTTCGTTTTAGAGTCTTTCAGCACCATTACAAATCCTCTCCAGGAACATGACTCCTAAGGAGCGGTCGGGAGTCTGTGGTAAAAAGCTCTGTGCTTTGTTGTTGTTTGGCTGCTTGGATTCCAGTACCAACATCCCCCATTACTCAACTGTCAGCGCTATTTATTTAAAGTCTTTTTAGTAGGAAGGAGGTCACAAACATGCCAAGCACAAGCCAGGCTATTGACTCCATATATAACAGAATAGCGTTACCCTATAGGGCAATCAAACAGACCATGGCTTTCCACTGAACCACTTTTAAAACGGACTGCTCAGCATGCAGGGCCGGCCAGTCGGGCTCTCAAACCAGGACCAGACCCAGCCCACCACATGAGGGGAGGGGTACAGTACCTGCGACCAGGCCGAGCTTCCCTCTCTCTCTGTGGACTCCTAAGCTCCCCTTGTCTGCTACCGTTGGAGCTGGGGGGTCTCCCTGCCTCGCGATGCAGGGGAACGGAGGGGCGCAGGGCGGACACCACATGCCCCGGGTGCTGTGGGTAGGAGGAGGCCAGCGAGGGGGTGTACGAGGGCAGGCATGGCCGTGTCTGCTCCTGGACCCCTCCTCCACAAGTCCGTGAGCAGGAGGTCCACGACCCCCATGCCCCCCAGGAGCCCTGGATCCCTCCCTGCCCGGCTACAGCTCCTTGGCGGGTCTCTGCCCTCTGAGGGACCTGCATGGACACACAATATCCTGAGTTAGCATCCTAAGACACACACAGCATGGAAAGAGGTCTCAGACACAACAGGGAAGGCAGGGATAACATCCATAGCTCAGTCAGACGATACCTAGACCTAACCCGCTAAAAGGACTAAAGTCAATGACCTCATGTGTTTGGAAATAGTTTTCCACCCCCCCCCCGAGAATGAGATGGGCCTTTATTCAAGGGGGATAAAGCCCAGATTTGTCTGATAGTAGCCGTCTGTTTCTCCCAACACCCCCTATTGGCTACCTGCATTCCCCGCTGTTGACTTTATCCCTCTTTGTGACTTTGAGCCAGAAACATATTAGCGGCGATCACTGCTTTCTCTGTCTGAGGACCCCGCCGGTGCCAGCCCGGTGCCAACCCACCTCCTGTGCCAAATGGCTTTGCCCGTGGACCCTCATGGAAATCCTACTCTTTAAGAAGCACTTTGTCTCCATTGATGCCAACCTCTTTGAGATAAACACACGAAACACACCAAAGGCTTAGCTCGGCTGTCTTTGGCTTTTAGAAGATGGTAAGAGAATACATAAGCGGTGGGGAGAGTTGGCAGAGCGCTCCCCTTCCTGTCACTCAGCAGCATGGGTCTATTCAGAGAGCCCTCAGGCCCCGTCCCCCCACCTCCTACTGCAGCCTTTGTAACTCAACTCCACTGTCATTCCGGGGTCAGTCGAGGGTCAAACAGCTGGACTCCTGGAAACGCACGAGGCCAACCCTGACAAACTCTCTCTGTAAGTGGAATGCCCATAGCCGAGCCCCCGCCTCCGACCCTCAGTTCTAACCACGAGCTATGGTTGTAAATGTTTGGTTAATCGTTCATCTGTCTGTCCTCTGTTTTGGCTGTGTCCCCGCCCTCCCTCCTGGCCCCTCTCCTCCTCATAGCTCCGGGGGTCATGGGGAGGTTTACTGACAGCTGGCATGACCCCTGTGTCTGCCCCTCTGCTACCCAGAGGGCTTTTCACTGCTGCTCCCTCGCCAGCCAACAGATTTACACTCAGGTCACATTTCCCTCAGGCATCCTCACTGACTGATTGCTTGTTAACATGCGTACAGGGATAGGCTGTGTTGTACAGTACTTAGCGGCTTTGTGGTTTAACGTCAACACTGTCGCTAGCAGACCCTATAAACTTTCCACGCGAAGTTAAAAAGGATTATGCTCCCTCTGGGAGCTGAAGGCTCTAACTGTGTTAAGATCGGAAGGCGCGATTATGTCACGTTTGGGTTTGAGTTCAGCGAGCCCTGTGTCTGTGCCAACCACTGGATGAAGCTGGAGGTAGAAAGTGACACTCAGCCTGCAAACACTCTGGGGAGGTCTCTCACAGTGAGCCCGAGGACATCAACCCCACATGCTAGAACATAGACAATGTGCCCCCTGCAACCCCAACCGTCGCTCAATTCCCGGGAAAACACACATACACACACTCACACACAGTAAATCAAATCATCAACTCACCTTTCTGTGGTCTGTTGCAAGCTGGCAGTCCAGTGTGTATAGCCTAGCGAGTAGGAGTATGGAGACTCTGTGTGGAGCAGAGAGAACCAGCTCTAATACGCAACATAATAAATGCTTAGTAAACTGTTGTACAAACATATACTATTGAGATAATATGGTGTAGAGGATATATTGACTGTACCTGAGGCTCCAGACACACACTCCACACATAGCTCCTAATGCTTCTCCAGCTTCTGCAGGGAAGGAAAAAGTTGTATTTGCAGCATAAAGCATAAGGAAGCTGAGCCATGAATGATCAGCTCACAGTATACAACTAGAGCCTTAACCCGTATTAGAGTGTATCCCCACGACCCTGACTGCTGTCCACTTGACCATGTGAGTTGACCCCTGACCCCCAGGCTCGAATGAACGACTGAACTGTCCCCCTGCCGAAACGTTACACCGCTCGGAGACAGCAGGTCTGCAGCCTCGATCCTCCCTCACCGGTAAAATCCTCGGTCCTGCGTTCTCTATAAAAAAAAATCCTGATGGAAACATGGGCAAGCCTTTTAAAACGCGCGTCCTGACTTTAAAACCAATCGTTGGCATTAACTTATAACTCGGCGTTCCGAAAAGATTAATCATAAACGAACTTACCGATTTTCTAACGTATTATTTATAGATTTAATAATGTAGATATTTTCATGTAGACGGAAAAAACAAACCAATTCCACTTTCTACTATGGAAATACGGTACAATTAGAAGCAATCTTTGACACAATGACGTGTTGAACATCTGTTGAACATTTCTGAAGCTTATCAAAACTTGGCCTGCCGTACAGCAATCAGGAAAAACAACTAAAGTGAAAAGTGAAATTAAATATTGCTGGTCGATACAATTCTGAGTAAAAGTTATTGTATCGCAATTGCATGTCATAACCTGTTAATATGAAAGGGCAAACGCCCGATTATAATTATACTAACATTTGTTAACATTGTTAAGGGTTTGGCCACAAAACATATTTACTAAGGGCTAAGGACGCAGTTGAATGAAGAATAAAGAAGTGTTTTTGCTATATCGTCAATAACTGTAAATGTGTTTTTGTATCTATTATTTGTTGCCATGCAAAATATTGGGGAAATAATTTCCTACCTTGAAAAACTAAATGTCAACCTGCTACTTTTTATAAAGTGTGCGATGCAATATGTCTCCAGGTATTAAAACTTCAGCCCCGTGAGATTCATAAACAAACGCACAAGGTATCCTCATAATCCGAAAGTAACTTGAAGTCCTTGAGGTTAACTCCCACCGAAACAATGAATCCGTATCAAAACTTCTGTTCATGTCCACATGCTTGACTGCCTCTGCAGAAACTGCTCACAGGTCATCATGGATGTTATCCCATACACCGTCCACTCGACCGTCCTGCAACACAGTAACACCGGTGAATGAAGTCCATGGGAACGTCATAGAGGAAGACAGCTTGTTGCGCCCCCTGTTGTCACTCTGCCATATGCATGGTATACCATGCAGCAGGGACAATGTCTGGAAGTAATGTCTTCAAGTAAGTGTGTGCGTGTGTGTGTGTGTGTAATCCAGAGAATAGTAAACAGGCAGATGGTGGAATGTAAAGAGTAAAATAGAGAAAGAAAGAGTGTGAGAGAGAGAGATTGAGGTATAGAGAGAGAGAGAGAGAAAAAAGAGAGAACTAGAGAGGGGGACAGTAAGTGAGTGGGAGAGAAAGAGAGTTATAGACAGAGTAGTGTAGGGGCTGATTTAATAAACAGACTACAGTAGCCCTACCCTGGTCTGCGACCTTCCTGTATTCAAGTTGTCCTCTATAACCTCTTAAAAGCTACTTCCTGGGTGGTCACTACCGTCCTCACCCTTCTGAAATATGGACCATGACATTTCACCATGACTACAGAGGAGGCATGCTGTTACATGCTGCCCAACACAGTAGGCCTGGGGCAGCCTGGTTAAGAACTGTAGAGCCACAAGGCTTTTTACTGCCGTCACTGAAGCGTGCCATAGGCTTAGCAACCGCAACCAACACATGCTAACACATTAGCTACACAGGCTAATGATTTGTCACAGCTTAAACCAATACCAAGGTCAAAGACGAAACCCAACTGCACCGGTCCATCACTCACAAGGACTAAGCCCAGGCAATAGAAGAATAGTGTGTTTACAACTTTTAACAATTATTCATTCAAATGGTTGTGTCACCATAAATAATGAACTGCAGTAAAAACGAAACACTGGTTGGCATAAAGTAGAATAATGGTCATAAAATGGGTATTGAAATTCTGGTCAGGCCTGATTTTGTGGGAAGAGAGGAACTGGAACATGTGTGTGTGTGAATCAGAAGTCTCGCTCCATAAAGTAAATAAAACATATCGTCAGGAAAACCCATCCCATTGTTGTCTTTGGCTTGTACATTTGCCTAATTTGAAGGGATTCATTAATGTTCTGCTTGGTTGGGCAGGCATACAAAGCGTGTTCACAGGCTGGTACTGTGTGTGTGTGTGTGTGTGAACTGTATGACTCACCCATCTCTTTGTGGTTGTGTGTGTGTGCAAAGGTGCTGGCCCCCATAATAATTTCCATCGTAGCCCTTCCTTCGCTGTGTCATTGTTGTTAGTCCTGTGGATGGTAATCAATGGTGGGACCATGTTGAGGCTGTCAGGATTCTGCCTTTAACCCCCATGTTTCCACAACCAAGATCACGGGTGACCGCACTCCAATTAAAGCATCTTAATGAACGATCGTTCCAGCTGACCCATTCAAACCCTACAAGACCAGGTCTGGAAAAATGAACCGCCTCGAACCGGCACCGTGTCATCATCACACAAAAATGTGTATGGTCCTGTCATCAGACGACGTCCGGTTAGAGTTCACAGTAAACAATGTGCTGAGCTCGTTCAGAGGAGAAAGCAACACTCTGCCCCGTGAGGTGGAACCGACAGAGCGCCTGAGGTCCAGACTGGTGGGGTGTTCAGTGGTGGCAGGTGTTTTACTAAGCCAGCACACAGGCATTCACACAATCACAAACACTCACATTCACAAACACACACAAGCAACAGCACTTATCCCCTGGGGTCAACAGCTGCTTCCTAAGCTTTACACCCACTTTATGGAACACCAACATTTTGTCCATCTGCTATCACTTACTCTGTTAACACGTCAGCATAACTTCTTACGATAACCATAACCAAAAACAACATTACAGTAAAAACCTACATCACATTGAGATGTCACAGAGTGCGAACCTATATGGTAACCATAGCTTCTTTGGCCTAACAGCCAAGCGGGTATGTTTGTTTACCGTTCTGTCACGTAGTATCTGTGTCATGCTTGCAAGTAAACAACAACACAAACAAAACTATGTGCTGGTGCTGTGATCCATCAATACATGCAGTTCTGCATGAAGACAGCACAATGGGGGCTTGCATAAGCCTTTCTGTCCATCACTCAAATGATATAATTCTGTCAGTAAGAGAACAGAAAATATAAAGCCTGGTGACATTATTTGATAAATTGAGTTCATGAATGAATGAATTGGCTCTCATGGGGTTTATTTGTAAATCCCTTAGAAAGTATTTACAAAAGCGACATAAAAACCACATACATTGTTAGTCTTGTACTTCTCTTTGGTCTATAGTAGAATAGAGCCTTTGTCATTATTCTATAGTGACATTCAGGACATGTTTGAATAAGTATTGCCTGACACCCGAAGACAGACTGTGCGTTAACTCTTGGTGATCACGACAGCGTATTTAGTCCCCCTCGCCCCTTCTAACAGCTCCTCAGAGGGCCTGAATCTGTCTTTGCGAGCGTAATAATCATTCACAAGTGCTCCCGACTCCCGTTTATTTGAGCAGTATGTGTTCCTCGGAGCTTTCTCTTCTCTAGCCCGTATGAAGGGATCAAGCAGATTAGACGGGCAGATTCTTCCCTGACAGCTGTCCCTACATGGAATGATATTCTCCGGTCACAATATTATTAAACCTTTTGACATGACAGACACTTTGCAGGTCTGTGATACTGCAAACAGCCCTGCTGTTTTGCTTGTATCCACTGCAGTGTAAACAGAGAACCTTACAGAAATATCAAACTTTATAAGAGTTTTCTTAGCGAGACGCTCCAGTTCCCAGTGTGTCTTTTCAAAATGTTTCTTGCTAGATTTCTCTGTGGTCATCCTTTGTTTAATTTTCTGAATTCAGCCGGGCCCGTCCGTCCCAGAGTTCTGTACTCCCGGAACGGACTTCACGTTCGAAATTGTAGTTCTCACGCCCTTCTGATCTTTACGGTTGGCAGGGAACAAGTACTCTATCAGAGTAAAAGTCTGTCCAGCATACAGACACAGTTACTGGTTGTAACTCATTAAGTCGTGTGGGCCTCATGATGGACTTCTGCTGGTTGGTTCCTTCCCGGCTCCAGGCCTGGGAAGACAGGCCCTGGCAGCATCTCTTAACACCCCACACGCCAACAGATACTGCCTTCTTTTCTCTCTTCTTTCTCTCTCTTCTTCTCTCTCTCTCTTCTGAGCGTGCTGTCACTTGTCATGCCGTGTGGTTGTTTGCATGTCTCAGACAAGAGCTTTGTGGCGACAACCAACCTCCTGCCATTCTGAGTGATTACAAGTTGGTGCGATATTGAAATAGTTACGCAGTTTTTAGATCAGTCATGATCACTCTACCTTATCATTACCACATCTTTACTTTGCCGAGATGTGATTATTTTGCACTGTGCCTGTAAAATACAGACTGTTCCTTGACTTCTACCGCTGAAATACTATTAGAACTGCGCACTTCTGATCCTTGATTTGTAACTGTACTTTCTATCAGCACTATTGTATGTCACTCTGGATAACGGCGTCTGCACAATGAATGACATGTAATGTCAAAATGTAAACGTAACAGTCGATAAGGGAAACAAAGAAGGCACTGCCCTTTCTTGCTCTTATTCGGACTCAGCAGATGTAAATCGCTCTATACTGTGTAAATATGCAGCAAATGTCAAAAGTGTTTGACAGCTCCAGTTACTAACTGCATTTTCACCTCTGAGTGAGGCAGTTATGGAGGAGCCAGGGCCGTGGAGACAGGGTGCCTGGAGCTTACAGTGTACTTTAAATCCCAGTTGGGCATTTAGCATTCCAGGGAAAACCTTTGGGGTACCTCTAATACTGACCCGTCACTCTTCTCTTGCACACATCCAGCTTCCCTTTTCACCACTCCTCTTTAAGGCTACAGATGGCTGCAGTTGATGTTGGACATCTTTGACTTTTGGTCATTCTTGACGTACTGTGTGCGTGTGCGCTAGTCGGGGCCTCTTCTTTGGGGGGGGTTCGAGAGAGGGGTGTGAGGTGAGCAGGGAGAGCTGGGTGAGTGAGGTGCAGCAAGTACAGTACAGGGCTGAATTCCATTCCTAAACAAACCCTTCTTCAATATCCTTCCCAGACCTCAGACATGGCCCTGCCCACCTACTCCTTGGTGTATCTACCGTGGCAATTACCCAATCCCAATCCCTATAATCAGCTCTGGGAAGGGAAGTGAACAAGGGTTACTTACCGTACAAGGAAATACCTCTCCGGAATGGAACGGGGCCCCAGGTACTGTATGCTCTCACTAATGCCCACAGGGACATTCCAGCCCACAGGACCCTGAGCAGGCCCTGGACCTGGCACAACATGCACGGGGAGAGCTCCTGTCTCATAGCATAAGCTCAGCTCCAGATCACTTGTGACGCTGCGCAGAGCTGGGAGGGAACATCAAAAGATAACGTCAAAGATAATCAAAGGAGTCGAGAGGTAGCGAGAGGGGTTGAACAGGAGTGCGACGGTGTACCCGAGAGGTGGACCCAAATAGAACTGCGCCTCCGGTTGGACTGTCAGCCGGGATAAGTGTCAGATAAGAAACAGTCCTTCCCAAGGAGCACCAGAAGACTTAAGATAGCTGTTGTGTATTGATGTATATTTTTTTTATGAGAAAAACAAACCAGAAGATGAAAGAGACCTCTGGGAGCCTCTTCCTGTGCTGTGTAGAGATAATTGCTCTTTTCCACCCTGCAGAGTCAATAAACAGCCAAATCATATATAGAAAAACATTAGCGTTAGGGAATATTTTAATACTACCGACGTTACAGAAAATAAACGGTCCTCAAAGAAGACGTGCCCCTCGCATCACGGCAGCTTCGCGTCACGTCCGCCCAGGCAGGAGAGTGTGACAGAGAGTGACACGGGAGAGGATAATGTAAGACAAAAACAATCCTTCTAGCCTCCATGAGAGACCAGTTACAGTTCACCTTCTGCTGGAGATGATGGTGAGGAGGGTCTTTCGTTTGGAAAGCTAACAGAAGTCATCTTAAAGTGCAGAGAGTGTTCCTAAATGGTGGCGATGCGCGCACACACACACACACACACACACACACATGGCCAGTCGCAAAGTCTTTCAGCCGATCCGACCATTCTGAACTGCAAGCCAGTTTACATGGGAACAAACTAAGAACAGACAATGATATAATAGTCACTTCTGTGAACATGTACATTCAACCATGAGGTTTCTGTCACGAGGTGCCTCAATGACAAGTCCATCTCCAGAAGACGCAAGTTCGGTTTTCGGAAAAAACCTTCAAGACATTTCTAAAGACTCGATCGGGGGGACATTGAAGTTAGAGGGGTTAACGAGAGGTTAGACGTAGTACGACGGAGGGGGAGAGTGAGACGGCGCTAGACTTAAGTGCTCCAGATGGATGTGTATGTGGGACAGCACAGTGGGTCTGCATGGAAGAGGCCTGTCTTCCTGGGCGCCCTAATCCCACCCTCCCCTCACTTGCTCTGGGAGAGCCTAGCGAGGGAGGCCTGGCGGAAGGCTGGCTGGTCCTTCATCTCCAGCACGCAGTCCTTCACCATGTCTGTGAACATTGAGGGCCACAGCTTGTGGAGGGCCTCGCCCTTCAGGTTGGTGTCGGAGGCCCTCTGGACCAGCTCACGCAGGTACTGCTCCGCCACAGCGCTGCGCTCCGATGACTCCACACCGCCCTCCTGAGGAGAGGGAGAGCAAGGGGTGGTTACATCTCCTCCACCACACTACAAACTGTAAAACCCCTACTTCATACTACTGCTGTGAGTACTAGTGTGTGTGTGTGTACTAGTGTGTGTGTGTGTGTATGTGTGTGTCTGGGCTGACCTCGGGACTCTCAGCGCTGCAGTCTCGGCTGGGGTAGTTGAAGAGCGCTCTGCTCAGGCCCTCCCCCAGAAGCCTGCCGTTCTCCCTCAGCTCCTCAGGGCTGAGGCCCGCACGGCGCCCACGGCCGTCCAGCAGGAACTGCAGCTGACGCTTCCTATGGAGAGGGGTTGAGCGGGAGAAGGAGTGTGAGAGAGAGAGAGAGAGAGAGAGAGAGAGAGTGAGAGAGAGAGAGAGAGAGAGAGGCAAAGGGTTGGAGTTGGAGGGCGAAATGGGGAAGGATGCAGAGATAGTAAGAAGGTCGGAGGGAAAGTGGAACTGTGGGTGGTGGAGTGAACACATGGGGATTACCAGTCTCAGCTACACCATCTAGACATCTGATAACCGTGCCGAGCGCAGTGCCATTGCTCATGTTGGCATCAACATCACTTTTAACAAAGTAACACACTTCAAGCTCAGAGGCATGATAATTGCTCTGACTAACCAGGCTGCATTAAGACATTTGTCAAAACTGGATACTAAATACGAATTCCAAGGAAGCCCATAAAATAACACCCACAGAAACGATTTGGGAGTGATAAAACTGTCACAAGAACAATATCTCGATGAAAACCAGATTAGTTAGTGCCCTCGGACCCCCACCCCCACGTGCTTCATCCTTGGAAGGAGCGAAAGCTTTATACAGATGTAGAGGAGAGGAGAAACATTATTAAAGGATGTTTTTACATCAGACGCTGCTATCTTGTCTGTCATTATTAATCTCCTGGATTACAGCACTGCTCCAACATGTAGCTGCTGCTGCAGCCTGAACTCTGAAACAGGCTGGGAGGCTGGAGGCTAAAATACCTGCGTGTGTGTGGTGAGAGGGAGAGAGAGAGAGAGAGAGAGAGAGATGGGAATAGTATGCAGAAGATGAAAACCACTGACTAGGGTGTGTATCCACCAAACAGAGAGCAACTAGATGACATGAAACCGAAGTCATGCGGAGGTGGTTCAGTCCTGTGTACAGTCCAAGTAAAGACCGAGTGATTACAGGCTCCCTCGTGGAAGTGTCCACACCTCAACACCACGGTTCCATCCACTCGGGGTTCTACATGTCTGGACTAGATCTACAACCTCCCTCAGAGGACTACAATATCACATGGAAAAACTACATTCTCCAGCTCTCAGGAGGTTCTCCTGACTGGTGTGGCTGCAGTGGGAGTGTGTCAGAGAGTAGAGAGAAGAGTTGTTACAGGCTTCATACACTGACAGTTGTTCCTGAATCAAATAAACATGGAAGGGGTGGTTACTCAGTCTGGACGACGTCAATACATTTGAGAAGTCTGCTCAAGGAGAAACTAGGGTTTTCATTGATCAGAAATGTCCTATTCAAACACAGAAAGAATTGTGAAGTGCATTCCTGACACCTGGGTGAACAACTACAGAACAATCCGCACGAATGGAGCTGAGTCATCAGATTCATGCTGAAGCCTGCGATACAGCACCTGTCCATACCCATATCGAAAATCAAACGGGGTATATGCAACTAGCCCTTCCAGAGAGGTCAAAGGCTGTTTTCTTTAAACAAACAGGAATCAGAAAAAATAATTTGAAGTCACGGTGATTTCACTACTGATCTGTTTTTTATCGCCGAGTGCGGCGTGGGAGGACAGGAAGTGAACGCCAGGGCTGAGGGGCGGGCAGAGTGGCAGCTTGTTGTCAACGTTACGTTGTTCACTCAGTGTTCTGTCAGAGCACTGGGGGCAGCCAGTCTGAATCTAGGTGGTCTCGGAGCTGCTTCGATAGCATGTTTTACTTTGCATGGCTGTGCTTCAGTGACCATGAGCAATTTTTAGGTGAAGAGCTTTTGGCTACAGGGAGGAATGTGTACAGTGTGTGTGTGTGTGTGTGTTTTTGCCAGGTATCCACCCTAACTCCCCTGGCTCCTGGATACCAGGCTTCTCTCACATACACACTTACACCCTCAGGCACACAAACAAATCACACACACACACACTTAGGCACACTTAGTTACACTGGCACCTGCACAAACAAATATACACACGGGCCTCGGGTACAATGCTCTGTGTGTGTGTGTGTGTGTGTGTGTGTGTGTGTGTGTCTGTAGAGGTGTGTGTCGCTCACCTGGACTCCTCCAGCAGTAGAAGCAGTCGACAGCGGGGGGGTCTCTGTGGCGGCGATGTGGCCCAACGTCCCAAACAAACGTTCCGCTGTGATGACGTCATTCATGGTCACCTGGGGCAGACACACAAATAAACATGTACACAATCTTAGTGTGGCTGTAGTAAAAAAGTTTCAAAAGGTGTAAAAAAAGTTTTGAGGGGGGAGACATATTTTGAAAAAAGTTGTGGGGAAAGAACTCCCCCGGTCCCATACCTCCAGCCCGTTGACCCTCTGCAGGTTGAAGTGGTGCAGGCGGTAGATGAGGAAGGAGCGCCACAGCGCTAGGCTGACCACGGGGTTGCCCTCGGGGTGGATGGTCAGCTGGTCCAGACGCCTCACCTGGGCGAGCGCTGCCAGCTGGGGCAGACGGCTGAGGTTGGTCTCCAGGAAGACGAGGTGCTGCAGGGAGAGGGAGGAGCAGAGCATCGGTCAGACCTCCTTATGAAGGGTTCTGGAAGGGAGACATCTCACTGGTCGTGTTCTGCGTCTCACCGCTAAATTGGGGAACTTGACTCTGATGCGTGGCAGTGTCGGCACGATGGCGTCGAAGTGGATGTAGCGGAAGGTTATGACCGTGACGGCCCCAGCTGTCTGGACCCCCCAGCCTCTCTCCAGGGCCTCCAGGGCCCCGGGGCCAAACAGGCGCAGCGTGTCGCCGTCCAGCTCGGCCAGGTGGTTGTCGGAGAGCGACAGGCTCTGTACGCTGGAGCCCCCGGCCTCCAGGAGCCTGGAACAAACACACACACACACACAGTCAGAGATGGCAGTGATCAAGGTAAGTGATGCCAACCATTCCAATTTATCTCCCTCTCCTGGACGGCATTTATATCAAGCTTCACGGATTATCTGATCTCCCTACACACGAAACCACCTTTGTTTACACACAATTGGAAAAAAAAGTGGGACATCAGACAGACCAGATAACGGTTTAATCGCCAGCAAGGCCAGTCTGAATGTCCCATTGATGTTCCAGACCGGCCTAATTGCTTCCCATTCTCCCCTGATCAGGGGTGGATGTGCCCTTCCCCTGATAAGGGAGCCGTGAGAGTGGGGAGCGGGGGCCAGTCACAGGGAGACACGATCCCCCTTCCTGAAGACCCCGGGGCAGAGCGGGCAGAGCCGGGCCGCTCGGCTGACACCCCCGGGGCCTCTGGGCACGCCGGGGATCAGGTGGCTCCGGGTCCACTGCTGCTCCACGCAGAGCGGGAACGTTCATAACAAACTAATCAGGGTATTCATATTTCACACCCTTTAGAATCAGGCTCTGGTTGTGCAGGGAGGAGTGGGGGTAGAGAAGGAGCCAGGGGAGGCCTCGTCTAGGGACAGCAAAGTAGGTAACCCTAGAGTCTTTTTGGATGGTTACAGAGAAGAGTGAGTTATACAAGGATGAAACTAATGCTACCTTAAAGGCCACATACCAAACCTTATCCCCTAGAGGTGTCTGTCTCTCACTATCCTTCTTTCTGTCTCCCTCTCCCTCCCTCCCACCCTCCCTCTCTCCCCCTCTCTCTCTCTCTCACTGTCTGCAGTCACAAGGATGTACTGTACATCCTTGTGAATGGAAGCCCTCTCCTGAAGGAGCTGAAAACACTCATTCACTTTAACCTCTGGGTCTCTTTGGCTGTTCCACCAGGACTGGGAGTGTGTGTGCGTCTGCACACCGCGTGTGTGTGTGCGTGCACATACACAATCATCTGACAGTGAATGGCCCGTCTGCTCGGGGTTCAGCCATTAGTGGCTGTAAGACTGGACTGTAATACAAATCTATTTCCCCTCCAGAGTTTTTAATAAGCACAGGGAGAACCTAAGCCTACCCAAATAACCCGGGCCAATAAACCCAGTTCCCGGGAAAACGATGACGATACAGTATCAAGCTCTTCCAGGAAGCGTGTGACTGACAAGAGTCCATCTCCATCAGGAGGGAAGCATCAGGGCCTGCCTGGGTACGGCTGCTGCGTGTTGATCCAGCCCACGACCTCCGCGAGGCCCGCAGAGAACTCAAGTCGACCCCAACCGTGTCGCCTTTCAGCGCAGCTCGCCGTCTGACACTGGGAGGGGCCAGAGTGGAATGTCAGACTTGATCTTAGGATGGAGGGGGTTCATGGGTGGTGGTGGTGGTGGTGGGGGGGGGGCAGAGACTGGAGACTGGCATCCGGTCTCCTCACACACACACACACACACACACACTCTGGGAGCCCAAGGTGGAGTGGAGGGTCCTGGCTAGACAGGCAGGCGCCAGTCACTGACAGGCAGGCCTAATCCCCAGGACGACACGCCACACCTTCGAGATGCTGCCTCTGCCAATGCTGCATGGGAAACAGTCAACGGGAAAGGAGGGATGGAGGGAGGGACGAACTGGAGTGGCTAACTCCAGTTAAGAGTTTTGCTCTTTCTGAGATCTGGAAGCATGCCACCACATGTCATATGTTGTTTCCCCCTCATCACGCGTCAGAATAGACAACCTGTGTAGCCCGCCTTATCCTTGAAAGCCACTCAGGTACGATCACCGCCATGGCAAAGGAGAGAAGACCCGAGAGAGAAAGAGAGAGAGTGGGAGAGAGAGAGAGAGAGAGAGAGAGATCCAAGGACCACCATGTTGAAATATGCTTCATGGTGTTCGCGCCCTCTGCCTGCAAATATGTAATGATCTGGACCCGATCCAGCCATGTCTGTCACCTCTAAAAACAGCTTAATCTTCTGGATATACAGCCTGGCGTGTATCATATGAGCCTGCACATGTCAGGCTTCTGAAGGGCAATACCTGCCACACGAACAACACATTTATCAAGGCGGTGATGTGGGGAAAATCAAACCAATCAAAACCTGTTTTCAACCCCTTCATTTGAGTTAAGCTCTTTAGAATGACGCTGGCGTTAGGCATACTGAATGATGTCTTGTGGGTTCTTGAAATGTGTCTACATGATGGCCTCATTCCACAGGCTTCCACATATCTGCTTGTGGTGAGGATAACTTGAAGATTGATGCCTCTGCCAGTCCACCTGCTTGGCACCCCAGTATGGCTCTGGATTAAATGTATGTATATATAGAATGTGGGCATTGCTGTCTCCGCACACTGCCCTGCCCCAATATTGGATTTCTAGGCCATAACTCTTCTCGTCTCCCGCCTCCTCTCTCGCACTTTCCGCGCCTCGCTCCCTCATCCTCCCAATAAACAACGCCAAGTCAATCCTCCATTGCTCACAAAAGAAATCAAAAGTGGACAAAAGTGAGATTCTGAAGGACATCTCTCACGCTAGCCCCGTACAGCAGTTCAACATCCACCATGCAGAACGCACTGTCAACATTCCCTGCTGTCTTTATAACTTCACCTAGTCACACCTCTAACTCCAAACAGAGAGGGCATCATCTCTTCTCCTTCACCTGAGGCAGGAAGTGCCTTTCCCCGGTCAGCCCACAGCGACCCCCACTCTGGGAACAAATGAAATCCAGAACTCGAACAGGACACTGTCTTAACAGACTGCCTCACAGCGCAATACATCAATTCTAAACCTAAGGATAATTGCGTTTCAGAAGGGAGGTTTATACCTGAGTGTACCCCTCTCCCCTGACAAGAGTTCGGAAATGATGAGGTGTATGACTTTCACAGGGCACATTCCACCAAGTTACTCTTCAATTACTCCAAAAATAGATCGACTTAATTAAAACGCCAGACCTCCCTATTCATTCCCATCACAGGGAAGCAGAAACCAGTTGCCCTCTCCAACAAACCGTTACACGGAACATGTGAGAGCCATGTGTTTGGTTTGGGGCTAGCCTTCCAACAGTGTGTTGTGCCTCCCATGGACATCGTGTTGACACAACAGTGGTGTGACTATGAAGACCAGTCTCACGCTGCTTATGTTGTGCATCCATCTATCATGGGGAGGTCAGCCCCCAAAGAACAAGGAGAATCAGAACCAGACCTAATTGGTCCCTAAGCCTGTGGAGCGAAGGCCCGAGGTTGTGTTGGGGGTTCTCTCTCAGCAGGGTTAGAGATGAGGGGGGGGGATCAGAGGGCAGACGGCAGTTCCTCTCACAGGGTAAACCTCCTGACCAGGGGGTCCCCTGTAGCCTCCCCTGCCGCCCCGCCCGCCCCCAGAGCCAGATGTGGGGGTAAGAAAAACCCAGACCCAGGACTGCCCAGGATGTGGGAACATACATAAGCCTCCGAACTCCCTCTCAATCACCCTCCCTCTCCCTCCTCTCCCTCTCTCTCTCTCTCCCTTTGAGGATTAAGGATGAACCGAAGTGCACAGGAGCAGGACTATCAATTCACCCCTTGTGAAACGTCTGGTCCTTCACACTGGGATGGCGAGGAGCTGAACTTCATGGGGCCTTGGCTTCACACCCGGGCAGACACCTCTAATACAACGTCATGGTGCAGGGGGGGGACATTAATCACCTCTCCGTTCATCTATCACCTGGCCTCTCCCAACTCCCAGTGGGGGGAGGGGGGCCACACTTCCCTACTTCTACAGTCACCAACCAGTGTAGCAGGATGGGAAGCAAAACGAAAAAAGAAATTCAGAACATTTTCAGAACACACACACACAAAGATAAAACGCTTCATATTCAGCATATTTACTGCATCTTAAGATAAGAATGCAGTAAGACAATAAGATAATACACCCAAAACCGTATATACAGTTGAGTGAGTTATGGGAGAGCGCATGTCTTTTTCCATTAGATCCGTCCATTCTCAGGTCCTGGGAGCATGGTAAATCACTTGAGTCCTCCTGGCCATGGTCTCTGTTGTGACACACAAGGTTTTAAGGGGGACCCTGTGAGGGAACCGGGCATCTGACAGATTGTGCTTTCGGGACATTTTCATATCCTGGACCAGGAAGCAGCAGGGGCGCTCATTGAAACGGGTAATCATAGCCCTGAACACGACCCCCAGCTTTCATCTCAGACTGCTGCCCAGTAACTCTTGGAGTTGCCTGGGCAACACAGTCCCCTCTCGTTAGGTCTGGTCTGTGTAAATATATTTTGCTCGTTAACCGACATAAATGCGCAAACACACGTGGTCGCCATGACGTCCACCCGGACATGCCATGACGCGGACACGAAGCGCTTGGACGACCGCGGCATGTAGAGCCCATCAGTTTAACATCAGTTTAACATGTGTGGAAGCAGTCAGGTACGTCCTTTGATAACAGAGTACAGAGCACCACGGCTCTGATCTGTCTGACAGATATGAGGCCTGGGAGATTGATTGAAACTCGATCCGCAATGTGCTCCAACAGGACGGCTCCGCACAGCTCGAAAGTGGTGAGAAAGAGAAAGGGACAATAAGAGAGGGGGGGGGTGAGGGGGTGGGTGAGTGTGTATTGCCTGGGATCTCGCGGGCTGTTGGGGCGACTGGTGGAGCGCAGCCTGTTCTCGCTGCCCCCTGTTGGCCGTTCCGGGGCTGACACTGGGCTCACTCGCCTGACAACACACAACAAACAACCCTTTAGTCACAGTCCCGCAACTACATTTCCCATCGTCCTTTTGGGCAATGAGGCCAAATAGCATAGTGCCTCTCACCTGGGCTCATCTGGGGAGGGCTCCAGTGTGAGGCCATTGGTCTGCGCCGGGCTGTGGGCGGGGCTGTTCTCTGGGCTGACCTCGTCCTTGGCTCCATTCTGGGACGGCAGCTCCAGACAGGCCCGAAGACCCTCCCACTGCTGCGCTGCATTACGAATTGCCAGACGCCTCCTCTCCTGGACGCGCACACACACACACCCACACACACACACACACACACAGGACAGAGTAGCAGAGCAGGAGTCAGATGATAGGTGCTCCTCTGCAGAGTCACACAGACGACTTCTAAGGTCACTGACTCGCTGCCTCCTCTCCTGGGCCACAGACAAAGATAAGCCACCTGCCTTGCTTGTGTCTGATGTGTCCTGAGACCTGAGTCCTCGTGAGGGGAGGCACTGCACGCTCAATGTGTTTGCAGGGCTCTACAAAAACAAATGCACAAGGACTCTGTAACGTCACAAACACTCACGAGCGTTTGCTTACTCATGGGAAGTGTTATTGGCACAAACAGAAGGTTGCCGTTTGGACCTCTTGTTGACTACAGTGCAGTGCAGGGCCGTGTCCACCCTGCAGCACAGAAGAATGCTGCTCACTTCCTCGGCTCCTTTCTCTCTCTATCTCTCTCTCTCTCTCTCTCTCTCTCTCTCTCTCTGTCTCTCTCTCTCTCTCTCTCTGTCTCTCTCTGTCTCTCTCTCCCTCGCCCCCCTCTCTCTCTCTCTCCGCTCCCTCTCTCTCTCTCTCTCTCTCTCTCTCTCTTTGTATGTGTTTCCTTTCATCCCGGATCATTCTCCTCCCAACATCCTCCTCCCGTTCCCTCCCTCTCTATAACAGAGTTCAGTTTCGATCAGAGCAGGTATGGAATGTGCCACTCCCAGCACGCGAGAGGGGTGAAGCTGGTGTTCATGGTGCAGGATCAGCCTGTGACAGCAGCTCTCACGGAGAGCTCCATTTATCATTTCCTCAACAGGGATTAGTAAGGAGGGGTTGCATTACACAGAGACAATTAGCTCCCTGCAGACCTCCGGCACCAGCCAGTCCACTGCCGCACTGGACAAACACGCACACGCACAGAACCCACATGGGGTTTGTGGTCGTCTAGAATTAGATTAGGAACGGAATTATATCTCTACATATCACTTAGTATTGAACTATGTTAGATATTGGGTTTTCCTGAATTGCAGTTGGTTTACAAAAAAAAACACCCCAAAAAGTGATTGCAAAGTATGAGGAAAAATGGAAACGATGCTGATACGAATAGATCAACTGACCCTGACCAATGAGGCCACTGTTACATTATCCTCCCTGAAACTGAACTGCAAAAAGACCAAAAACATCGAGGAGGTTTAGAACACATTAGACCCAGATCCGAGCCAGAGTGTGTGCATGGGGGCGAGGAGGGTTGTCCTAGCTACTCTTCATCTAGCTGGGGGGGGGACCAGCAAAACACTATAATACCCTCATTGATCAACACAGGCTTTGATTGTCTAATGCAGAGCAGAAGAATGAATGGCTAAATGTTAAATAGCTGAACCACCACGGTGCATTTCAAGTAGTTAAATAAGCGAGCGGGTGGGCCCCTGTGTAAGGACCCCTCCACATGGAAACAGTGGAAGACCACTGCAAAGGGCTACACAGGGACGCAACTGATTTCATAAACAGCAGCAACAGTTACAAGGCAGTTTCAGCCTCTATTGACAAGAGGTCATTAGACCAAACATGTGTTTGAAGTTAGTATTTCAAGTATTTAGTGAAATACTAAATAAAAGACATAGCATGATATTCGCTTTTTAATAATCGCTTATTGGTAAAGGGCAATGAACTTGGCTCATCTGTTGAATATTGTTTGGAAGTAAAGGATGTAATGAACAAAAACTAAGTGAGCCAAATAGATTAGTTATCATCCAAATAAACACGTTTCCAAAATTCCATTTGTATGGGCTAATAAGAAGGGTCTGCAAAGGGCTATAATACGTATCTCAGGCTGGAAAACGACAAATAATGTCAAACATTCAAGATCTCTAAACAGTCCTTCTAGTCACGACCTGGGAGTTCCTGTCTGTGCTAAATGAGTGTTTGCCTAAGTGATAACGTAATGGCTATTAGCGATGACTTGGAACATAATATCAGATGGCCCACCAGGGGTATAGAAAGAGATGTTTTCTTGTCTCAGAAACAAAGCGTCCTAAAAGATAATTATGAGTAAATGAGACTCAAACACGCAACCAGAGAACCAAACGGAAAGCTCTGCATTGATGCTTGCACAGATGTGCCGTGTGTGCGTTGTACCTTTTGAGAGAGCTGCTTGGAATTCTCCTTTTTCTTCTCCTCCTCCTTCCGGGCCAGCACAAAGGCCATGCGTCTCTCCTCCTCCTGCAGAACACAAGCACCGGGCCAATCAGGACTCTGCTCAGCACCTTTGAATTATTCAGTCTGCTGCCACACAGCCTCTGATAATGTCTGTCATGTCGTCAAGACCTCCTCTCCGCTTTGCAGAGGATCAGCAAGAGGGGGGGAGAGAGAGGGAGTGAGACGCAGAGAGGGAGAGAGATAGAGAGAGAGGACAGAGAGAGAGAGAGAGAACACAGAACAGAGAGAGAGAGAGAGAGAGAACAGAGAGATCTCTCTCATGCCGTATCAGAGGATTATCATTCTGATTCCCAGCTGCAATCTAGCAGATGCCAGCTGTTTAGAGAAGCCAGGGTTCCCAGAATGCAATGGTGTTGCAGACATTATTTGGGGCTGGCAGTCTACTAGCACTAGGGGTGTGGGGGGAGGGAGGGGGTGTCAGTCATGACTGTGAAGCCAGGCAGGAACACATGTTTTCCCCTAACCAGTACACTTCCCTCCACAATTAAACTTCTGTCAAATAAATAATAAATAAAGAAGATACAAAATACCACAATCCAAAATAATATGGTAAATAAACATTTCCAGTAATAGAATGTTTGTTCTCTTGTTATGCTTTCCCACTCACTGTATTTAGCTGACTACAGTTTTAGCAAGAGCAGCTCTGAATATCAAGTTATTAATGATGATGACACAGTCCCCCTGTTGACACAGACATCCCAGGAGGAGGAATTTTCTGGAATCTATTGATTCTGCCTGGAATCCTGGGTGGAGCTCCTCCGCATTTGCAGCCTCTACACACACACACACACACACACACTTTCTCTTCATTCATAAATCAGATCGGCCAGCCCCAACGACAGCTGGCCGACTTACGGTCCATCTCTGACTACCTCACTACTAATCATACGATGAGGGTGTTCATGCCCAGTCCCACATATCACATAGAGAAGGAACTAGTCGCGTATGTCAACATGCTGTACTTTACTGTCCGAAAGGGAAATTCCTCTCTAGTACAGAGAGCTAGGCTCTGAATGCAGCGCTGGCTATGTTTGGAGGGCAAGGTGTGTGGTGGGATTCCTGCTACGTGCTCAGACCTGGGAGACGCCAGCGTGGGAGCTGGAGCGCAACGTGAACGGAGAGAGTGCGAACGCGATGACATCATGTGACACGGACAATTAGGATTTGCACGCATGTGAATATCAAAGGTGGGGGCGGAAATGTTCCAAGCGCCGTGTGTTGTCGTGGGCACTCAGGAATGGACGTGCGGCGGTTTACAATAGAGCGTTAAATCTTGGGAGCCACTAAAGTCCTGAACAACATCAGGTCAGACCTATAGGATAGACATTTGGTGTCTCCCGCTCTAATGTATATTTGCCTGTGCCTACCGCCCCGACAGAGAGGCCGACAGAGAGGCCGACAGAGAGGCCGACAGAGAGGCCGACAGAGAGGCCGGGCAGTCTTACTGTGATGCGCTTCATGTCCAGCTGTCGGAGTTGAAGAAGGCAGCGCAGGGTAGCCTGCTTGTACCATGTCTCCTGGGCTACTGGGTTCCCATCCAGGGTGAGTTCAGACAGGGAGCACCACTCTCCCAGGCAGCCTAGGTCTTCAAAACTAACACACACACACACGTATACACACACAAACATTCACAGAAAGAAAACGGAGAACATCATCACATAGTTACTAAATGCTATCAAACATGAGTCATTAAATGCAAGTCAACTGGGAGAACAAGTCTTGACCTGACGTTTTACTGAATTAACCTTATAATCAAGTAGAGTATTAAGAAGTGAATAACAGACCACCAGGCTGTCTGGCAGGCATGCAGACATGCAGGCATGGAGACAGGCAGGCGAGCGAGCGGGGAAAAGGGAGTTTGTAAAGCCCACTCACCCCACTAACAATCATGCCCATGGCTAAAGTGGCTGTAGACACAGATATTAAGCCGGTGGATCTCTAGCGGTCTGATATAGCAAGGAAGACCGGCCAGGCTGTGGACTTTCTATCATGCTAATTTGTGATAATGATGACTGGGCTGAATGATTAGCCTAGGATGTCTTATATTCTGCTGTTCTCACTTAACAATAAAAACATTCTAACTGCTACTGTAGCCATAGCAACCATGTTGGCACTCCCACCAAGACCAATCACTGCCTCATAATAAAGCTTCTTTTTTATTTCTCACCTAAAAAATATGAAGGAAAAATCAGTATCAAGAAACCTGTATTTTTGGGACTGTGGGAAAGGCAAACTATGAATGATTTACAGCTGAAGCAGTGGGCTGGCGAGACCTGCCAGAAGAGATCCATCCTTGAAGAGACAACAGTAGGCCTGTGGCCAAGCAGCATCACACTCGATCTCTGGAAGTCACGGGACATCAACCAGGGAACTCTGAAAACTCGCTAACTTGACTGTTTAGCTTAGCTTTACAGAGGCGCAGAGGCGAAACCACACAGCACATTAGGAGAGAAAAGCAACAATACAGACTCTCTACGCAGAGTGACACACCTTTGCTTAGCAACGCTGCCATAATACTGCGGTGCAGTGCATACATTTTTTTTCGTTTTTGCATATGAGAAAGAGTCGGCCAGCCTGCTTCACCTCCCTAGTATACAGATACATCTGTCCTGTTCCTGTGGCAACAGCCGTCCCGGCAGCCACAGAGAGGCTAACTGAGAGAGGCAAACCTGCAGTACAGCTCACCTGCCGCTCAGAGCCAGAGGACTGCCTAGCTCAGCACTCCTTCACCCCATAGCGTGTGTGTGTGTGAGCTCGGATACGGAAGGCAAGGTAGTAGGGTAGGTTCTCTGCAGAATGGCCAAGCCCTAAATGAAGCTGAGGGCCGGTTGGGGGAGGCCGGGGGATGGTGGGGGGGGGGTGGGGGAGGCAGGGGTCTGACCAGTCCTGTCTGCTCTGCTCTGTCCTGTCCTACCCTGCCAGGTCCTGTTCTGTGCTGTGGAGAGGAAGGGGTTAAGCAGCCAACGCCGCTCTCTTACCTGCTGATGCTGTTGCAGCTGAGAAAGAGGCGCTGTAGGCAGGGCAGCTGATCCACCTCTGTCTGAGGAGAGAGAGAGAGAGAGGGAGAGAGAGAGAGAAGGGGGGGGGGATGAAGAGGAGAGGAGCCGAGACAGAGAGGGAGGAAGAGGGGGCTTGAGCAAGGACGGCGTAGAGAAACAGCTAGGATGCAGACCTTCCCATCCCTCAGTCACCTTGCAGCCTCCCAGCTCCGGAAACACATCCTCATCCGCCCTGCGCGCGCACACGCGCAGACAGACCCACACACACACTCTGCCGCGGCTGCACAGGGAGGGGAGGGGTGAGCCAGCGGGAGGGGAGAGGGGAAAGGAGGGAGAGAGGGCTGCGCTAATGCAGAGATCCCCATGCAGCAGGAGCTTGCTAGCTCTGCTGCTGACACACACACACACACAGACACAGCGGCAGCCCCCGCAAATACAAGAGGAAGAGAACTAACGTGGGATGATGAGGAATTTAACGAGAAGATCGTTTCTCCAGCAGGGACGCTGCACAATCTGTTTTTAGCGAATCAGAAGCCCGATCAATGGAGTTGCTCTGGGGCTGAGGGAGAGGGGGAGCAGCTGGCATCCTGACGAGGAAACACACACACAGAGGCAATGTCACAGCCTCGCCTGAGAGAGCTGCTAGGGGAGACGCCGGGTTAATCTTGTCTGTGTGAGTGGAGGGGGGGTTGGATGCAAGGGTTAAGTGCGGGTGTGTGTTTGTGTGTGTGTGTGTCTGTGCGTGTGTGTGTGTTTGTGGAGGGCGTAAAGGGGAGTGGACAGTCCCGGGAGGGCTCTGAAAGCGCTGCGTCAGTGTGACTCCACACTGCAGCTCCCCTCTCCTCCCCGCCTCGTCCTCCTCCTCACTCACCAGGCTGGACTACACTGTGTCCGGTACACCTCAAGCCCACAGAGAACTGCCTAATACGGACACTACCATGTTTAGCTGTTTAACCATATCAGTATCTTTTAGGCCAGTCCCAAATGAGCAATGACTTCCTGGTCTTCTCTGTTGTTGTTCTATCCACAGAGAGAGGGAGAGAGGGAGAGGGAGAGAGAGAGAGGAGAGGAGAGGGAGAGGAGAGAGAGAGAGAGGAGAGAGAGGAGAGAGAGGAGAGGGAAAGAGAGAGGGAAAGAGAGAGAGAGACCTACTTCACCAGGCAAATTAGGAATCTGTGTCAACAGTCAACAAATGCGGGTTGGAAAATTGTGGTAAGCATTGTGGAGAATTCTGATCAACATTTATTTAATTCAGTTCAAATGGCTCGGCTGCCCTTCCCACTGCTGTGCTATTACTAGTACAGTGTTGCTTCTATAGATAATCATTCGGTGTAGGTGGTGGGTGAACGTAATTGCGTAAAATTGGAGCGGAAGTTGTTAAAAAAACAAGTCGTCATTGTGAAGTGAAAATTGGTTTCAGGACAATAGAAAACCTCCAACAATGCTGAGCTGCGAAACAACAACATCCAATACAACTTCAACTTCGAGTTCACAACATTGTTGCTCCATTTCCAGAGACAGGCAGTATCTGCTTCTGGAATAAAGACATGAGGCAATTATGCATACTTGGTCACACATACGCGCACACATACAGAGCCAGGCTCTCAAAGCACAGGAACAGGCTTCTGCCACACAATATAAACATGTTTACACGCAGAGAATTCACTCAAGCCATTGTTGTATTATCATAATCCCTGGCTGACGTTTATAATGTGTTATTCTTATGCAGTCTATAATAGGAATCTGAGCTAAAGATTCCTAGCCTGTTCACCCTCTCCTAGCCTGTTCACCCTCTCCTAGCCTGGTCACCCTCTCCTAGCCTGTTCACCCTCTCCTAGCCTGTTCACCCTCTCCTAGCCTGGTCACCCTCTCCTAGCCTTTCTCTCCCCCCTCTCCTAGCCTGTCTCACCCTCTCCTAGCCTGTTCACCCTCTCCTAGCCTGTTCACCCTCTCCTAGCCTGTCTCACCCTTCTCCTAGCCTGTTCACCCTCTCCTAGCCTGTTCACCCTCTCCTAGCCTGTCTCACCTTCTCCTAGCCTGTTCACCCTCTCCTAGCCTGTTCACCCTCTCCTAGCCTGTTCACCCTCTCCTAGCCTGGTCACCCTCTCCTAGCCTGTTCACCTCTCTCCTAGCCTGTTCACCCTCTCCTAGCCTGTTCACCCTCTCCTAGCCTGGTCACCCTCTCCTAGCCTTTCTCCCCCCTCTCCTAGCCTGTCTCACCCTCTCCTAGCCTGTTCACTCTCTCCTAGCCTGTCTCACCCTTCTCCTAGCCTGTTCACCCTCTCCTAGCCTGTTCACCCTCTCCTAGCCTGTCTCACCCTCTCCTAGCCTGTTCACCCTCTCCTAGCCTGTCTCCCCCTCTCCTAGCCTGTCTCACCCTCTCCTAGCCTGGTCACCCTCTCCTAGCCTGTCTCACCCCCTCTCCTAGCCTGTCTCACCCTCTCCTAGCCTGTTCACCCTCTCCTAGCCTGTTCACCCTCTCCTAGCCTGTTCACCCTCTCCTAGCCTGGTCACCCTCTCCTAGCCTTTCTCCCCCCTCTCCTAGCCTGTCTCACCCTCTCATAGCCTGTTCACTCTCTCCTAGCCTATCTCACCCTCTCCTAGCCTGTTCACCCTCTCCTAGCCTGTCTCCCCCTCTCTGTGGTGTTCCTGTACCCTGGCATCCAGCCACAGCCTAGTCTAAATTTAGCACCCTGTGTTCCAGACAGTGATGTCATCACTGGGCTGATGTGGCGCATTAAAAAAAAAGCCCACTATTGTTACATTCTCAGCATCCCTACTGCTGGAACCACAGCCTCAGAGCTCTTCTACATCAGTTAGTCTGTGTCACTGCCTCCATCCCCCCTGTGTGTGTCCTAGGGTTCACCTCTACATCACAGCGGCATCACAGCCATGCTGGTAGCTCGAGTGTACACTATTTACACACACAGAAATACACACACACAAACACATACATGCTGAGACCTGACCCTGATGCAAGTATAAATTAGCCAACACTCCTCTCATCACTTCTCTCAATGCTGCATGCAACAGCACTCCACCCACAAAGAAAAGAAAACATTCAATTCACAGGTGTAAGTGTGTGTGTGTGAGCGTGTGTGTGTGAGCTTGTGTGTGTGTGTGTGAGCGTGTGTGTTTGTGTGAGGGTGTGTGTGTGTTTGTCGGCTATTGCTTTGAAGAATGACCTTGAATAAGGACAGGGGCTTTTTCCATGTTACGCAACATACAAAATACACTGTCTTTATCTGCAAAGCGATACCGTTTCTAGATATGGAGCTGAAAGGCTTAGAACAGATCTCAAATAGAGTCATTCTACGTCATTGAGCCAAATGTTTAAGCAAGTGTTAGAACTTGTTTTAAAACTGTACATCAATATATTTGTCTTTGGAAGTCCCTTCCAAAAAAACACTTTACATCCCCTGGAATGAAAAAGCAAACCTTTTAAAGACACCTGAAAGTATCTTGTGTTTAGTTTGTGTAATAATAACTTGACAGCAAATTTATTTTAATGACAGAGACTGGAGAAAAATGACATATTTTCACCTCCTATGCCGCCAATAAAACATGACATCCCATAATCAACAGTGGAAGACATCCCAAGCTTCTGAAGTGGTAATAGGAGAGGGGGGTGTGAGATTTTCTTTGGAATAATTATGCAGTAGAGTTCTGGCAAGGAAAGCTGTGTGTGTGCTGCATGCATGGGGGTGTGTGCAGGGAGGGGGGGGGGATTTGCATACAAATGAAGAACCAGTTTAGACTTGTTCATCTATTTATAACATTAACTCAAGGGGGTAAGATTCAGTTTGAAAAATATCCAATTTCTTTACTTCGGAGTGATAAACAAATAAGTGTGGGAGCATGGACAATGGGCTACCGTTCTCCTGCTGGTGTCAACAGAAGATGAAAGAACGCGTCTGAGGCTTTAACGAATGTGTTTTGCAGTGAAACACAAGACGGAAAAAATGCAAAATGACATACCAACGCAAACATTAGAATACGGTAACAAAGCAAACGATTGTTCGTGTGTTCGTGTGACAGCTAAATACGTATGTTTGTTATTGTCTGCTACGAACACAGAACACACACGGCTCTATGGGAGAACACAGACACACACACAGAGAGAGACCCGTCTTCAGGCCCCACTGATGACAGAGCCGGCGAGGCTGTTTACCATCTCAGTCCAGATCTGAGTCACTCCAGGCCTGAGCCGTTACATCTGCACGCTCCGTTAGTGTAAGCCCAGAGGATCAGAACCAGTGCAGCTGCTCCTGTCCAGCCTGGACTCTACCATGGGCCCCCTCAGACACACACACGCACACACTCACCACGGCAGATAGAGTGACACAATCGTCCCAGACTCCCAGTACCACACAAACCTCACAACCACCCACACACACACAACACACACAACACACACACACTTACCAAGGCAGATAGAGTGACACAATCGTCCCAGTACAACACAAACCTCACACACACAGACACACACACACACTCACCACAGCAGAGATGCAGTTGCGACGCAGGTTGAGCTCCGTCAGAGAGTCCAGGCCTCGCAGATTGTCCACCCTGGAGATGTTGTTGTTGGCCAGGTTCAACACACGGAGCTCACTCAGGTGGGACACATTCTCTATGCGGGAGATCTGGGGGAGAAGAGGAGGAGGACGCACACAGGAACAGGACTATAAACATCAGCTGTAAATATATGGCCACGACAAGGCCACAGGGGTTTACAATGTACGGAGGTGTAGCCTATGTCCAGTTTTTCTGTTGGAAGAGATACCGTCACACAGTTTTAAGGTCTGGATCTTGCATTAATGAGTCAGAAAGCTGAGGTCAGCAGGATATTGGCTGCCCAGCCATGTCTAGGCACAGGAGAGCTCTGGACACCTGTTACTAGTAGTGACTTTCCCAAAAACTAGGACTTTGCCATACCAACTAAAACAACACCATAATGGAGTTCCATCACTCCAAAATACCTCATTACAGTATAGTTACTGAAGACTGAACTGTAACACATGTCAGCATCTGGTGTCCCAGCACTCAACTCTTACCCCTCCCTAGGCCGGTGACTCCTGTGTGACCCCCCAGATGATTATCATTTCAGCTTCAAAACAGTGAGTCCTCTGATTGAACAAGGGTGTGGATGAAGAAAGGCTCTACGTGAGGGATGAAAAGAGGTTCGGTGGATGGTGAAATGTGAGCCTGGCTTCTTTTCTCGGGTGGTGAGGAGGGGAAGGGGCGTGGGGCCCCATTTAAGAATGTAACTAGTCCTGTGAACCTGAGGTGTTGTGGCTCCACTCCTCTCTGTAAAGAGATAGACGTCAGCACAGCCTTTGGTCTCCCGGGACCCCTACGATACCATGCCTGAAGCTCTACTGAGGTCAAAAGGTCAAGATGTGAGACCTCAGAGAGAGTCATGTGGTGAGACTGACGCAGGGATTCAATAAACCGGGCTCACTGAGGCTGTGGATGAGTGGATGGTCAATGGGGGTTGATTTTCGACGGAGTGAAGCATTCTGGTTCAAGGACAGGGGTTGAGCACTCGGTTTCGTTAAGAGCGCCTCGATTTCAGTTTGACACAGTGCACGGAAGAGTGTTCTTTACACTGAAAAACAGTGCGAGTAGTATCGTAAAGTCTTTCAGTGTCATCGCTCCTCAGTTTCCAGCCAGCGGCATCAGAGTGCCTCGTCATCATAGCTGTCTGTGGCTATCTTGTCCAGCTGCCCGTGAGTGTGCAGGTGGCAGCTTAGTTGTAACATCCTGACGATGGCTCCAGTGCATTAAGGTCGGTCCAAAACGTCTCTTTAAGGCTGTTGTTTTTGGACAGTGACCAGAGAGACAGTCGGGGGAAGATGAACACACCTTCTGTTATGACGTCTGATAAACAGAGTGAGGTCATGTTCCACTGAAGCCTGAAGCTGGGGCCTCACTTTGGTGGCCTCGTACAATCCTACAAAGTTATAGTTCCACATTAGCACCAACGGATAGCAAAAACACCCCATTTGTCTCCGTCGAAAACTGCTGACAATGATAGGAAAAGTGCCTGGGTGAACAGACAGAGCATAAGCCTGGTTGGGTGAACTTTACCTTCGAAATAGTCTTCTCTTCATTAGGGAAACTAAGTATGACCACAGGTCCAGTCGACACTGATCTTTTTTTTCGCCAAACACAGGAACATCTTCCCTCGTCATCCATGACCCATCTTTCATCAGACCTTGATTAAATCTAAGAATATCTTTAAGCGGCTAAAATTACAGATAACCGTAGGTACTTTCCAATGGGGAAGGTCGGGCATCTAGGAGATACGTTTAGGTGTTTTCCACTTTGAAAGTCATCAGATTCATCTTTTGAGATCCCAGTCTTCTATGAAAGGCATACTGTCTGTACTGGATTACAGGGACAGGATCCAGTGGTGAGCACCGTTGCTCCATCAAAGTGGGTAATATTATACCCCAGTGTGTGAAAAATACCAAGCTGCATGGTAGAAGAGTTGGATACGTTTGCATATTTCAATCAAGAAATCAAAATGTACATGTAACATAGGAAACATGATATAAATGATTGTAACAATAAATATTGTACAGTAACCCAAAGATTCAGTCAAGAGCAGATGGATGTGGCTTGAATATCCTACACACACTCCCACAGAGAATATCCTCTGAATATTTTCAATGAACTGGAAATATCACAACATCCTGACCCAAAATGAATGTCCCCCCAGGGTAGCTGAGGAGAGGCTGGGGAAGGCTGGGGAGGCTGGGGGAGGCCAGAGGCTGAGCACCAGACAGAGTAAGAGAAACCTAAATCCTGTTTGTGGTCACTGGTGCCTTGGACACACTGTTGTGCATGGGAAGTGAGGAGGTAGAAGGGGTGGAGAGAGAAGAGAGGGGGAGGATGAGAAAGACAGAGGCCCATGTTCTGGGGTTAGGATTCATTGAAGACAAAAGGTTGCTGGGTAGATCAAAAGACCAAAATGTGCAACGATTGTGAACCAGCAACATGAAGAGAGCAGGTCTGTGGATTCAGTGAGACGTCTTGCTGGGGTTCAGGTTAACCCGTCTCTGAGGGATACTGCGTGGGAGAGATGCTGGCACAATCTTTGGAGGATGGCTTTTCACTCAGTCTTCATTTCACTACCACTGATTACTGTTATCTTCTCATGCTTTTAACGTCATGTGACAATGGCAACAGCCAGACTGAGCCAAATATTTGGCAACAGAGCAGACTGACAAATAGTATTGCCCCCTATTCAGGTTAGGCAAGCTGTGTGTCAGCTTCATCAAGTTACTCTGTAAAAACATTAGAAATAAGTGTGACTAAGTGTGCCTGTTAAAGAAATCATTTAAGCTGTAGGGAACACAGGTGAAAGAGCTGGACATGGACGTGGGACTAAACTGTAAACATGGTTTGGAACGTTTCTGGTCCAATATTCTTCCATTTGCATGGAGAATTATGAGAAAGATCTAGTTACAGCAAGCCTCCACAACCACAGAATGACTTGTCATCACTCAGTCACTGCTAAAGAACCCACTTAATCTGCGTGACTCAGCCACCTCCAGTCATACCACAGGTTGTGATGACGAGGATACACTAGCTACCGAAAGTCTACGAGGACAAGCTCTCTTTGTGCCACATCCAAATGTATAGTATGTCAACTGCAAAGGCAGCTGCTAGATCAGCCTTTCCAGACCGTTTCCACTTTGCGGCCCAGTTGCATAGCTCCAATATTTTTGCGGCCACCCAACACATCAGACATCACCCAACACACACTTATCACACATCAAAGAATCCATCAGCGCCACTGTATGCAAACATTGTAAAGAGAGGTCACCTGCATAACTACCACGGCCAGGCCAGGTCTAGAACTTACGGTGAGGTTAGAAACCTGACTTTTAATAACCAGAACAGACAGATAAGTGAGTACATTATAATGTAGCTAAACAATGTTGGCTAGCTAGCCTAGCTAACCGTAATGCTCAAATCCTAGATAGCTAGCTGGCCTACAGGGCCAACGGCCAACAGGCTGGGAATCGCTGGTTTAGATCAAGCTCAGTTCCCACCAGAGAAACAAGGTGTCGGGAGACAGACGAGGAAAGCCACTGACAGCTTGGGGAGAATGACCCTGGATCGGCCATCTCAGTCCTGGCACAGTGAGCGCACAGAAAATAGAGGAGACTGGAACCAGCTTGCAACACGAGCTAATGTGCTTGTCACTCCCCTGCCGCCGAGCCGGTCTAAGCCTGCCGGTTATAACAGAGTAAATGCCTCTGACGTAGCAGAGTACCAAGCAAGTAAGCAGCGGAGCGGAGGAGACCACTAAGGCTCCCACTGAGACTCACAGTCAGATATCACAGCCTCCAAACAGTCACAGTATGTGGGCACACGGAAAACATCGTTGGGCACATTTGGAGCTCAGCTTTACGTGGGTGCGACGCTGTATTGATGCTATACCTGATTGCCATGTAGGTCCAGGACGTCAAGTTGGTTCAGGTTCTCCAGGCTGCTCATCCTCTGGATTCTGGGGGGGGGAAACACACAAACACATACTTAGCAATTGTAGCTCCTCAACCTGTTACAGAATGCTATTATGGCAGCTGGAATGTGATTTGCCAGCTGAAGGGTTGCCAGGCGCTGGGGAAGTGATTGGCATGGAGCTGTAGCTGCATGTTTTTCTTCCCTAATGGGAGATTTACTGTAATCCAATGTCCTCCTATCCAACTCTGTCTGTATGGCTCTTTATCAAGGAGTCACCGCCCCTAGGAAATGCCAACTGAAACCTAAATCCGTGGTATGCCAGGCATGAAAGGTACCACAGACGGCTCTGATAGCCATTCTAAAAAGACAAATGTCATGTTTTACAGAGCCTGAAACAAAGCCAGACCAGTGCTATGATATTCCTATGGCATCTTGCCCTATGATTTGTGACTTTAATATTTTCCTAGGTGACCTTTGAAAGTAATATGATGTGAAACAAACAAAGAAAGGCATAGTTGGGGACCGAAATTGGGCACCTACAGGAAGACATTTATCGTATGGCTCTGGCGTGTAGCTACGCAGTAGCAGTGATATCACACAGTAGTTTTTAAAAAGGCAGGATGCCCTTGCAGTAATATCATTCTAAAAGTAAACCACAGTACATCAAAGACATTTTGAACCATCTACTACATTTTGTGTTGTTGATCAACCGGGCGTGAATATGACAAACCTGTTCTTGCCAAGAATAAGAACCCGAAGAGAGCTCAGGACTGAGATACCGGTCATCTCAGAGATGCGGTTGTCATAGAGGTCTAGGAAGACCAGGCACTGAAGGCGTGACAGATTCTGAACACGAGTGATGAAATTGTGCTGCATGTTGAGCACTCGTAGCTTATCCATACCCTCTAGTAGAGGGCACTTATCCAGACCACGTCTAATTAAACATAAAAACATTAATATAAAGGGGTTAGTATTTTTTGCTTTATGTAATGCATTGGCATGTTTTCGTACGTACTGAAATTGAATGGAACAATGTTGTCCAGTTCAATGGAACTCGTAAGGCACTTTGCTGCCATCTTTTGGTGAACAAAATCAGTTCACCAAAAAACTTGGAGGATTTTCCTTATACTCCTTTATAACCCTTTTTGCTCCCCTAGTATTGATAAATGGCCCTGTTATGATGCTCAGGATCACAGGATAAAATGTAATGGGTAAAACAACCTGTCCAAATCTAGTCGCTCTGGACTCGAAGCACAGTCGTCACGGGAATGAAAGGCGATGGGAAATCCAGGAGCAGAACTTTTGTGATGTGTCTCAGCATCACCTGTAAACAAAAAGAACACATTCTGACTGCAACCAATCGCATTCTTTAATCCCATCATTCGAGCAAGTGAAAAATGTGATAACACTGCAAGGTGAGGGTACCTGCAGTATCAGTTGCTGGGTGGATCAGAAGTGATGCACTATGGGAGTAGCTAGCCCCGGCACTGTGGGTAGCTCTCCGAGACTTCACTCTATGTGCCTGAGTCCCCAGGTCCCCAGTCATGTCGCCGGGCACAGCAGCCGCAGGAGGTAGGAGAGTCCGCTCAGGACCCCCAACCTCATTGACAAAGGCCACAGGTGGGTGGCGAAGTCTACCATGCGCATTAAACTTGCTCTCTAGAGTAACAAAAAGGAAAAACAAGGGCGAGATGGACATGGTGCAATTTTGTATATAAGCTATTGAAGTTGTCACTGTTTTGTTGGACAAAACGCATTACCTTGTTTTAATGGACTTGTTCTCAGGGCGTCCATGTTTATTTCTTTGGAGTTGTCTTTAGACAACCGTATGTTAAGCTGTTAAATGTGGGTTAACAGATCTTCTGCATTAAAAATGTTTTTGAATTGATTATGATTGATATAGTATAATTACAAAGACCTTTCTACTGTATTTGACATCCAAACATACACTTCAAACATGTACTGTACTCACCGGCCTCACATATCTATCCGGTATCATTGACTTCACTCCTGCAAGGTGCAGTTTATAGGTGTTGACCTGTGAGGGAGGTAAGAGGACTGTATTAGAAAAGTAGATGGTACACATATTCACCAAGCAACCCACAACAAGAACATATAGAGAATGTTTCTTTCTGTCAGTCATTTTAAGATGTTTGCTGATGTTCTGTAATCCAGACAGCCAGTGAGACTCATCCTTTTGACAAATGATGCATTGATTGACAAGTCCGGGCGACAAGCTAAAGACGTTAGCTCCACTAGAAAGATAGCTAATTGTAACATTATGGGCACATCTTACCGTGGGGGCGAGAAACCTCCCAGAACTGTTGGCTTGATGTTTTTGAGAACGCATTTTCAATTCGACCGACAAAGCAAGGATGTCTGGCTAGTAGCTTTCTCTAGACTAGCTAACTACTGTCTGTAGCGTTGGTGGCGCATGTCTTGCGCTATGCAATTACATTTGCACTCTCAAACGTTATGTAGCTAGTTTGGCTAACTCTCCTGTTTCTGTTAACGTAAGTAAACTGACGAAGTATACAATGTTAAGCTTTGTTTTCATTTAAGGTATGCTGCTTGCAAGCTAGCTTGTCTTTTGTTCATGAGTTTATTCGTTAGGTAATACACACTTCCTTAGCAACGTCCATACATCTTTGTTTCTATGGTAACGACAACATCCTTTCTAAGTTACCCCATATCCAGTCTCCATGCCGGATCCCGACCTCACTGTTACTTGATTCTATCTTCAAATGTCAGAAACTTTAGTATTTAGGGATTGCATTGAGTTTTTTATAATAAGGATTGTGTTCCAACCCAAAAACAGACACATATGTCAAATATCCTGTTGTTACTCATTCCCATTCCTGATTTGTTAGATAGATTTTAGACAGATCAGACAAGTTTTTTCTCAAAATGTTGTTAATTTAATCTGATTGTCATAAGGCTCCATGACTTTGTCCACACAGGGAATCTGAACAAACCAAAATACATTTAGTTGATTTTCATAAAATTGTGGGTGTTTATTTAACTTTTGTAGGCCTACTTGTGTGGTTTGCCAATATGGAATGATCCAGTGATGAGGAAGAGGGCCCTAATAATGTTACATTTATTACATTCCGGTCAAAGAATGGGAATTCAGATGTTATTTTGTGCCGCTATTAATTTAATTAAATTATTATTTTTAATTTTTAAATGGTTTCAAATCAAATGTACTTGTTAATCTTTAACACAAAGTAGTCGATGATAAAAAGCTCAATATGTTTCATCTGAGTATTTAACATAATCCATACATTCTGTTTTAGTTATATCAGCTCAGGTCAATGAGGCCTAGTGGCCATAAATAGCTAATAAAAGTTCAAACTTGTAATCTTCACAAGAACTTAAGTTTAAAAATGATCTAACACAACATTAGATGAAAATATGTGTATTAGCATGGATTCATAATCAGCCATAATGGGGCTGTCACTTTGGACCAGGGTAAAAAACACAACAGGAGTGTTAAGATGATTCAAAAACATCAGCAGCAGGTACTTGGTCATCATGTCCAAGAAAATGAACTGCTCTGATGGCTCAGAACCTGTGATTTGGTGTGATTTAAGCAGCCATAAACAGTCTCTCAGATTGAATTGATGAGTGCTTTCGCAAAGAGTACTCTCGCTCACTCATCACACACGGGGCTTCCCACACACTGCTCATCGAAAGGATCCTCTATTCATGCGGCTGACACATATTTACAGGACCTGGCGTGATGATCAATTACTTGTTCGACAAGTACATAATAGAATAATTCTATGAGAATTCCAGCGTTAATCCAAATCCAGTGTTACTCCTGTTTCCATTATATTATGTAATACAAATGAATTTCCTTCATGCACAAAAGAAATGCAGTAATGATCAATGGAATACTACCTTCAGTCTATCCAAAACAATGTTGGCTCTATGGTTTTATTATAAACTAGCATTCAAGTCTGTTTCATTATCATTCCACTCTACGGTGGATTAATGTATGGTATTTCTCACATTGGTCATTAAAAAAAATCCAGATAAGACACTGGGATCAATGTAATTTGTCTGTTGTAATGTATTATGCATGGGGACTTGGCCAGCCACAACTCTCCTGGGCACTGTGGGTCTATAAATATCCTGTCTGACTCAGAATGAAAGAGTGGCGTGGAGCAAAGAGGTAAACTGCAGCTCTCGTCGGTTAATCAAAGAATATAAGTTAAGGTGGCTTCTTGAGTCCAAAGAAATAGTGTGTTTGCAAAAATGAATCAGTGTCTAGGATGTCAGCATTATGAACATACAGCAGCCTATTATTGTAAAACTGTGCATGTAGCTTTCCGAGAAAAACAAGTACTATCAGACTAGAGACATAAATCCACACAATATTGATGTGAAACGTGCATCTCCATTACCTTGGAACAATTTACCTTCACAACTAAAGGGTGGAAGTAACACAGATGTATTGCTAAAAATGATGGTGGAGGTGACGGAAATCCATGAAAATTGTTTGATAATGTTACTTCCATCCCGCATACACAACACAACAGTGTTTAGTATAAATATACTAAACTTGAACTCTTGAAATGTATTTGATTTGGAATTGTCCAATAGCCTACTGTTATTTTCCATCGATGCAGAAAAAATCACACCAACAGTAGAAACACTGATTACAGAAATATTTTAACCATTGAAGGAAAATGAACGATTTTTATGACAAAATCAAATACAACACATAATAAATACGACCACATGTACGGTCTGAATCAGTCCTAATGTGAGCCAAGAAAAATATTGGCACCGAAATTGTTCATGTTGTACAGTGTGGTTAGTGCAAGTACACAGTGGACACACATAGTAAATTCACATTGTAAAATGTGAGGACAGTTCAATGTAAAAAATACATCTACTCCTGGGTAACTTTTCTAAAGCAGCAACACCGGGTCAGGCCTAACTGAAGTTTGCAGGTCTATGTAGCTTTGGGGCCTTCGACGGATTGATGAGGTCAGAGGCTTGTTCAGGGAGGTAAACGGTGTGTACACATCAACAGGGGTGAGGCCAGCCTGTGGTGCAGAGTGACTCAGTGATCAGTCGCCCAGCTGTGTTACACTTGCCAACAAACAGGGAGGAGCACCATGCAGCCATCTCAGAATTGGCAACAGACAGTGTTGTGAGTGAGTTGCAGCCAGGATTAAGGAGGTTATGATTAGGCAACACCTATTATGGGTGTGGAGATTTGCAGATTAATTTACTCTAAGCTATTTTTGTCCTACTGTACTTGCAAGAGAAATGACCCCGCCCAATCAGACGCATAGCCTATAAACATCGACAAATAGTCTAGATAAGCTTTTAATGACGCGTCATGTCACCCGTTCATTTATTTTCGTCCTTCTCTCACAGCAAATCCCTGGGCAGCCGCTGCAGTCTCATCGCTAAAAGCCTATTATCCAATTTGCGGTTTTAAAATATGGGTCGGCCTCGGTGATTGGTGCACTGCAATTTCCCAATTGTAAAACAGCACGTGAATTCACACTTGTATTTCCTCTATATAGACACGTGCGATTTGTCAGCCATTCCAACTAGATCAAGGCTAGTAACAAAACGAAAGACAAGAAAAAACATGCACGCTTTAGTGAATGTATTTCTTCGCTGTCTATCTTTCCTCTTTCCTCCCTCCTGGCTTCAGCTTGGGTTTTGCTGTTGGGTTGGGGATGAGTGCGGAGAGATGCCATGGCCCAATCCCAGAGCTCGTTTCAAAAGCAGAAAGCCTCTTACATATCAGGAAGTAACAACACAAGACGGCTCCATCCCCTCGGTCTCCCCAGCTCCTGATTGCGTCTCGCTAGCTGCTGCAAGCCCCACGACACCTCAGGGTTCTCCGTGGGGTAGAATTTGGGAGCTTTGGCAAGCTGTGGAGCGCATCATCGGGGCTCCCTTGACCATCCACCATCGCTGGTGCCAAAAGCGTCGAGGTTTATGTACGGCATATTCTGTCGCTTTTAATTCGAGCACCAAGAATCAAACATTCCAGGAAAGGTCTACGGTAGCTGAGGAAGCGAACGGTTCGGACGGAAACGCGTTCTCTACGGGTAAAATGAGTGCGACCATGGAGTTTCTGAATCCGATTGAATCTATATCAGATTCGTCGGGCGGTCAAGAGATGGATGAGGTGATTACGGTGGATCAACACCTGCAGGAAATGGGGACTCAAGTCACAATAACAGTGGCTATTCAAGCAGCTGAGGACGAAGAGCCAGAGGAGGAGGTGTCCTCCAACAATTTAGATTTCCTTGGTGGCAGCTGTAGTGAAGACGATATTGGAAGACACGATAAATCCAGGTAACGTTTTTGCTCACTGTATAATGGCATGTCAAGTGTACTTTCAAGCTTGTTGTAAAACTGAGCACGGACCCATCCAATGTGGTTTGGTAATACTGCATAGTGGGAGAACAACATTCCACTAGTCATTCAGTTGTCATTCTGTAATTTGACTGTATAACCACCTGTTTGACGGGCGTTGTAGCCTAATCCTTGTGACGTAAAAGCCAAAGAAAGACCTGACCGATAAAGGATGGCACCTCCAGTGCTCTTGGCTAATTCCCCTGCGTCATGCAACAACGTGTCCTGGCTCGTAGCTTGCAAGACCAATGATTTAATGTATTGATTTGGTCAGTTTAGAGACCAAATGTCTAATCTTAACGAATCACCCAGCCAACTGTAGCAGTTTAAGTAGGTAGTATAGCGCTAGTTGAAACTGTAGTGGTCACCATCAGAGTAATATTTGTATTGAAGGCACGTGCTGGGCTCGACACATTGAAACAATGTGACAACATTTGTAGTTGTCAGGGCGGTTCCAATTTGGAACATTAGCAGTTTTACAAAAAATCTAACCCTAAAAACCTTGAAATAATACGAGCGACCTTTTGGACAGTTCTGGAAAGGACAGCCTAGCCTGTCAGATTGGTCTAGATGAGGCGTGTGAGTAGAATTTGTTGTGATAAGGGATGATTAGTTATTCTAAGGATTTCCCTGTCCCTTCAGTGAATTTTTCCCCTAGATGCATCTTGACTGTGTATGGGGGAGTAACGCATGTTGTGATCGTTATTGAGGGTGTGGGAGGCTGAAGGAGGGTGGATGAGTCATCCACATAATTTCATTCAGACCTTTTAGTCTACTCGCTGGAATACCTGTGCTTTATGTATCTTGCCTCCTATCGACAACAAAAAGATTAAAACCATGTTCTGTCAGGCTATAATTTTCTTTACCAAACCCACCATGCTTCAGAATCAAATGGTAATCAGCCATATCCTGCGTGGGAGGCAGAGCCTGTGAAGATCAGTGACTCTGCACTCTTCAGATTGGGAGGTCTCAGCAGCTCTGCCAGTGTTAGTGGGACACGTTGAGGTTCTGGGCACCGAGGCAGTGTGACGATGGCCGTGCTGTGGTTGCTCTACCTGTCATCTGCTCTCTGTAAAGAGAAAATCTAAATCTTGCAGAAAGAGTAGGAGGGGGGGAAGCTCTGGTTTATTTCCCTCTACCATGTTGCTATGGCTGAGGCTGCTTCCATTATGCTGTCAAAACAGTCGTATTATGCTTCTTGATTTTCTTTGTGTACATGAAGCTGGCATGTTCTTGTTCTCCTTACAGTGGTGCTGGCACAAGTGGCGGGGAGCTAGAGGAGGAGAGCTGGCAGCCACCAGACCCAGAGCTTACCCAGAAACTGGTGGCACAGATTGAGTACTACTTGTCTGACGAGAACCTGGAGCACGACGCCTTCCTGCTCAAGCATGTCCGACGTAACAAGCTAGGTTTTGTCAGCGTCAAGTTGCTCACCTCTTTCAAGAAGGTAAGATTCCCTCTTCTGCATTTCCGGTTTTCTTTTCATGTCATCCCATGCTCTGGGGAGAGGGGGGGCCTCGTATTGGCTGAACGGCTGTTCCAAGTGTCAACATGGCAAGCCGTTGGAGGATGTAGTGCAAATCTCACATAGAAAAGCAACAGCTGGTGTGACTGAGACTCATGCATACCCATTGATTTGGTTGGTTTTCTTTTCCGTTTACTCTGCCAATGAACTGTTTCTATCCACCTTCCTTTCTAGTTCTCTGTTCACAGCTGCAGTCAGAATATTTTGAATGTTTCAATCTCTGATGAAGGGAGTAGCTCCAACAAAATAAATGGTTTACTAGATAAAAGTGCTTTGATGCTGCTACAAGTTAATGGATTTTTCCGGGCTTGAATTTCATGTTAGATCTCACTATTTTCAGAACGTGTGCTTGCTCGGTTTCAGAATCAGGAAGTTGGGGCTAGGAGGAAGTGTCATCGTACAGGATGCTGTGGTAACACTGATTACTCTACTGATTTGTTTTAACACACTGTCATTTCCCCTCAGGTCAAGCACTTGACAAGAGACTGGAGAACAACTGCTTATGCACTGAGGCACTCCACCCTGCTCGAGCTGAACGATGAGGGTCGTAAAGTGCGGCGCAGATTGTCTGTGCCTGTATTTGCCAGTGAGTCTTTGCCGAGTCGCATGCTGCTGCTCAGCGAGCTACAGAATTGGCCAGAGCTGGCTGTGCTGGAAGGCGAAGCCGGAGACTGCAGCGAGGGAGGAGCCACCCAACAGGAACAACTGATGAAGCTATTGCTGAAGGCGTTTGGAGTGTACGGTGCCATCGCCTCCGTGAGGGTTCTGAAGCCTGGCAAAGATCTGCCGGCTGACCTGAAGAAGCTGAGCGGGCGCTACATGCAGCTGGGCACAGAGGAGTGTGCCATTGTGGAGTTTGAGGAAGTGGAGGCAGCAGTGAAAGCCAATGAAGTGGTAGGCAGCGAGGAGGGGGTGGGCTCTCTGGGTCTGAAGGTGGTTTTGATTGGCACTAAGCCGCCTAAGAAGAAGGTGCCCAAAGACCGGCAGCAGCGCGAGGAAGGCGGAATGCGCAAGAGCCGCTCGCTCAACAGCCGAGTACGAGAGCTGCAGTACCACGGAGATGACTCCTCTGCCTGCAGCTCGTCAGAAACGGAGAGCAACCCCACGTCCCCAAGACTGGCACGCAAGTCTCGCTCCTACAACAAGCTGAGCCCCACTAGCGGCATCATCGGCACCTTCCAAAACAATCACCTGAGCCCGGTCGTGTCCCCGCGAACCAGCCCCTGGTCCAGTCCTCGTGCCAGCCCCTGTTCTCAACGCAAATCCCACAAGTCTCCACTGGCCAGTGAAGGCAGACTGAGCCCCGAGCCTGGGCGGCGTTGGGCAGACTACTCCTCAGACAGCAGCCTGACTCCCTCGGGTAGTCCCTGGGTACAGAGGCGCAGGCAGGTGGCCTCCCAGGAGAGCAGCCCCGTGGGGAGCCCCATGTTGGGTCGCAAGATCCAGAATGCAGACGGGCTGCCGCCAGGCGTCATGAGGTTACCGCGGGGGCCAGACGGAACGCGTGGCTTCCACTGTGTCACGACGGGTGAAAGAGGCAAAAGTGCTGCTACCCAAACTGGATGAAGAGAGGTCCCTCACTCCCTTACGCCGCTCTGCATTATCACAGCAGTATGGAGATGAGATTTGACCCAGTATGTGGCCACCACATGCGTCACACGCACCAACATATGAATGACTTGACTTTCTTCTTTTAGTTTTTTTGTAATTGATGTCTTTGTAATTTGTTAGGTTTCATGGACATAGTTTGACCGTTTGAAGGTTCATTTTGAGTTAATATGTGAATTCATATTTCTTTAAGAGGAAATACGTCAGGTATTGTACTCATCTCCATCCGCTATCTAAAGACATTTGACATCGGAAGGGTGGATGTGGACTTGAGTATCATTTAATTTTATTGGAAAGTGTCTTCTGTCTTGGAAGTGTGCGTGCGTGTGTGTAAAATCATCACATTTTGTCTTTGAATGGTGTAAATGTGTAAATGGTGTGATCTGTGAAATGGGCACATGGAGTTGATATTAAGATATCCCCATATGCCTTATGCTATATTGTCTGTTGTGATTATGTTACATGCTCTTGAAACTGTGGCCATAATCTCCCCTGCCATAAGGTTGAAACGAATCATACATGGAAAAGGATTTCATTTTTGAATTTTTGCCTTTGTTTTAAATTATTTCATTCCTTCTCTATGCCTTGGCAGTACATTAACCTAAGCTTCCAAAGTGAATGGGGATTCTCTCCCAACTCCTGCAAAAGATGATCTACAGTTTGGTGGGTTACTCTTCCTTGGCTGGTATCTGTTCCTATCAGTGTAGTGCGCTGGTAGCTGGGTCTGAGGGGTGCACTGATCAGGTAGGAGTGTGTTGATGCTTGACACCTCCTGGCTTCTTTACATTTGAGCTGAACCATGTACAGTGCATTTCTTATTGTACAAATAAATCACTAAAATTGCTTTTGGTATGATTTAGTGTCAAGTTTAGACAAATGTATGATTAGAATTGGTGCTGTTTCACCACGGTGAGTGGCCTGTTGGAGCCAGACAGACATCATTGACTACATTCCACTATGCAATAGGGTTCTCACATTTGAGATTTACTATACAGATTGGAGTCTCATAAAGAGAATTTAGAGATGTTTCTGTGTCGGCTCTGTGAAACTGGGTAAGAGTTTGCCAGACGAGTGGGATGTGATCATAGACACGTTATTATTCAGGTCAATTACATTTCAGGATGTAATTGGTGCAACTGTGCAAGATCGTTCTCAGATGTTCCTAAGCAACCATGCAGATTTGCTCTTTTTAAATCCTAGTGACAAGACCCACCAAAATATTACATCTGATCTCTATGATGGTATAGGCTTAAAACCATTAATGACTGAGCATTTTGTCAGCGACTGCTGTTTCCAAGAAAGTCTGTGAATGAACTAATTGTACTTGCGTAATACAAGAATGAATGGTCTTTTGTCCCATCACTCCCTATTTGCAATTTAAATAATTTCAGGGCTCCATTTACTTAAGTAGAGGCTGTACTCCAATTCACTTTTTTTCACCTTTTAAAAGCTTGAACAGGCTAATACCCCATTCTGTAACATGACATCAGTAATAGTTCGACACAACTTTTTCAACGGTGAGTCTTTATAGATTTACAGATCAGCATATAGGCTGTAGTAGTACGATTGACGATTACATCGTTTTATGTGGTAAATTATGGTAAATTAAGAGTTTGTGGAAAAATCCCCACAACCCAATCTGAAGACCAGTGTAGCTACAGCACTTTTAACAGGTGTGGAAGCAGTGTAGTGGAGAATACCTTGATGGTGTACGATAGATCTGATGATACCACTGTCACACGTAGAGATGGAAAAATGTAGAGGGTCTGATGACTGCTCCCGTACGTCTGCCAAACTGCTGAGTCTGGAGGAGGTTTAACGTGTGGGTGGTGTGGGATCAGAGGATGTGTTATGGATTCAGTGCCAATTACTATTACATATCATGGAGACTAGCCAATCCTTAGAATTGACACACACAGTATCGTTTTTGTAAAGGGTAAATGATTTGGAGGTTTTGAATTGACAAAGAAGTGTCTTCTATAACTGTATGGGATTGTATAGTCCCTAAAATCTAGCACTGCATAGTCACAGGAAAAGGCAGGGCTTCTAAAGTGTGAAAAGGAGCAGGCACCTGTGAAAATGACCGTCAGCTGAGAATGTAGGGGTGTATCCTAGGTCACTCAAGAGTAACAAAACTGTGCACTGTTATTGTACAACAAAATAATAAAAGGCAGCAAATATTTTAGGACATTAAGTTATATTTACAACCTTTTTAAAAACATTTTAGAACAATATACAGTATTCAAGCAAAAAGAACATATGTCAGTATCACTGACATTTTCAGAAGATGAACTGGAAAACGTTTGTTCTCAACATTCTCAGCAGCTGTGTCTTACAACATACCACTAGGGATACGCTGTGCATGGAACAGAAACATGGCTGCAACATCAACAAGCCTCGTGGCATGAACAGGTTTGGGAACATAACATGTGCACAGCACACCATGTCTGGGCATGCAGATAGTGTCATCTATACTGTGTAATCCTGAGATCTCACAGATTACTGATAATGTATAGAAAAAAAAACCTTTGTAGTCATAAATCCAGATACAATTGTGCAATGGCAATCAACCTTTTCAATACAAATGTTCTTTCCAGGTGAGCACCCATTCTTACCAAAGGGCACAGTGAGGAACCGTAAAATTATATACGTCCGTCCATCTCCCATCTCGGATAATTGGAAGAACACTGCATGTTAATCTGCACAGCATTTAACTATAATTGAAAAATTATCTCCACTGGGACCAAACATATTCTCCAGATTTGTGTGTTTCCAGAATTGTCTGGTAGCCATGGTTACACCTTAACCACCTATGCTTTAATATGCAATGAGGAAGCTGGTGCCACAGGGGTCCGAACTCATATCTTGCCTGTGCAGACCACTTGTCACCAAAAGCCAACCTCCGCTTCACATTTGAACCTCTCACTGTCTTTAACCAACATAAGCCATCACCCAAGAACTTAACCTCCAGTTCGTGTACAGTACAGAACATTGGAGAATGAGTGGGCTGGAATATGACACGTGCGAGTCGTGACGTATTTGACGAGGCATACGCCGCAGCGTTTCTAGCAGATGGGACAGGAGGGCTGTGGGAGATTGGGCAGGCAGACGTGCTAATGGGGTGGCATCTTGGACGGTTAAAGAGTCAGGCAGCCTCAACCGGAGAGGGCACCGTGTAATCATCCCCTCTTGCCTCTGCAACTCTGGGGCCCCGTGGCTCATATGTAGAGGGAGCCGTCTGCCGGTCCCACGTAGCCCACCCCTATCAGCAGCACGTCGATCAGGGTCCAGATCCCCAGGCCCCCGAAGCTGAACAGCTTCCCCAGGCCTTCTCTCCACTGGCCCAGATAGAAGCGGTCGGCACCAAACCCACCTAGCGTGATGCTGCAGAGGGAGACAGAGCTTTCATCTTGTGTGCATGCCATTTTAATAAAGATGTCAGGATTACTGTTGATATATAACTGTTGAGGGAAGGAATTTGAACCTAAATCATACATTTCCAGGAGTTTCTTGGAGCAGGTTCAATCACATTAGGACAGTTACCTGAGAGCCAGCGCTGTAGACCACTTGTATCCTCCAGTCCAGTTGCAGTATAAACGTTTCTGGAATTCCCTTTTACCTGTGCACATCGAAATGACAAATTAGCAAACCACACATGCCATTTTCAAGCTGTTATTATAACTAACAATACTAATACTACTGTCTATGTATTCATTTAGTCCATTTTGAGACCAAAAAATCTATTTTGCAAGAAATACCAGCCCCCTGTGTATACGAATTTACTATACCTATGCAATGCACGTGGTCTACAACATTGCAGGTGGCATTGTAGCGTTTGCGTGGACAGGAGACTGTCATACAACTGGTGGAGGTGCTACATCTGTACTGTGAAGCATCCAGCTGCCAGCAGAACTGACACGTGACAGAGAGGCTAAAATTGGTTTGCTGCTGATCAGTCTCTCCCTATAGGTAAAAAAAAAGACATGTTAACACATTACACACTTTCTCTGTCATGGTTTGATGTTTGTTTGTATTGCCACCACAGCAGACACTTGTAAATCACAGAGACCACATTGTCCCACTGGTATTCCTCATTTCACAGAGAGTAGGGTTAGAAATAAGCTGTGCCACAAAACAAACTCACTATGCAGTGGACACCTCTCTTGGGCTTGCAATTGAAAGAAGCAGGTTTGCCATAAAAGCAGTTGTGGTGATAGCTACAGCTAATGCAGTCAGCTGGCAGTTTGCTGCATAGACCTCCACTGGGGCACTTAGAAGCATAACTGTCCATGTCTGTGGGAGAGGCTAAAGAAAACATACAGATCAATGAGAGACACAACATTAATATACATGTAAACACTGATGGAGGTTCCCCTACAAACCCAGCATTGACATCTCCAATAATATAAACAAGCACACAATTGTGAAACTAAGGGCACTCTCACCAGAGGCTGCAGCAGGGACCACAGGGCTGGTGGTGCCAGGGCTGTACTGGGCATCACGACTGTAGGGAGGTTCTTGACCCAAATGTGGGGAGCTCATATACCCTAAAAACAAAGATTTGCTGACATAAGCAAGGCTAACATTTAGACATAGCTTGCTAAAAAGCAGTCTTTTAGTTTACATGACATGTTATTATGTTACAAGGTGACGCTGTTATGGTTTATTTTGTAAGCTTACGTTAGCTAAAGTAAGCTAGATAGCTGACTGGTTGGATTTTGAGTGTTCTGCTTGGTGCGACAATGTATTCACTTAATATAGAGCTAGCACTAACCAGCGTAGCCAATAGCTAACTATTTATAATCTTGGACTGTAGCTAGAGCTACCAGTGTGAGTAAGATGGGTCAGACAAACAAGCTGGCAATGGCGTTGCTTGCAAATATACACTGCTAGGTAGTACCCCACCATTTAAATCTTACTAACCTTTAATGTCTGTGATTTGACAGTCGGGAATAACTTGCTAACTACGTCGTTACGTTAGCATGTTGGCTGCTAGACTGCTTACAAGCCACTGCACTGTAAGAGATAGCTTAGGGCTAACACTAGCTGGCTAACGGGAGCGTACTGTACTAGGCTAGCTAATCAGAATGAAAGACAACGTTGCCAACGTTCGTATGTGGTGTTGCATATCTTACCATTCACATTTTGTACAAAGACATCCGTCAACAAAAGTATGAAGATTCCGTGGGCTTTCAAGCATCGTCCCTTTTCTCCTCTGAAAATCTGAATGCTCGTAGTCATTTTGCCTGATGCTGGCTGACTAGCTATCAAACCATCAGTAACTTCCGCTTAATTTAAAACGCATTTATGCCCCACCCACAAAATACAGGTTACAGACCGCGAGTAGTTTGTCCCTGATTGAACGACATTTATACAGGCTTTGATGCTTAAACATGAAACATTACACGAAGCAAGTCAGTTTCATTGACCTGTAATTTCACCAGTTTTGAACAAACAATACAATGCAAGTTATGATCATTGGTCAGATATGTGTCAATGGAATCGGTTTGATTAATTTAAGTTACTTTCTTGGTCTGAGGTTGCATTTGTTTTTTTCTTGCAAATTTAAATACTCCCAGACTGTATGGACGTTTACACTTGACATTTACATAGAAATGCAGAGTGTCAAAACATCCTCATAAATGAGTCGCACCTAGAACATTCCACTCTTCTTGTTGTAAACAGACCTTAAAAGAAAATGTCCTTCTGGCACGGTCCATTTAACTTCACTAAGACTTTTCTCATAGCAACATACTATTCCTTCCACCAAAATATTTCTCAAGTAATGAAATTCCGTAGAACCAATAAGATACCTACATCTTGAACCAATAAGAGATCGGAATCCTGAAGACAAATCTCATATCAGTATATTACCTTTACTTCAATAAATCAGATGAGCCTTCCCCACACCATCCCGGTTTAGACTGTACCATAACACATTACATTTCCCACACTAGGCTATGTTTGAGCAAAACAATCAGATGTTTGTATCAGATGTCTTCCTATGTCCATGGAGTCGATCTTCAGAACTCCTCCTCAGCATTTCGGCAGCGTGTCTGTTTGAGCAGAGTGAGGCGGGCCAGGACTTCTTTGACAGAAACTTCTCCATGGACTTTGTTGTCTCTCGTACGCACGTTCACACTGTGAGTCATCATCTCCTTCTCGCCGACCACTGCCAAGGCACCAAGCACAGCAGTTCAGCCAAATCACACCACATACAGCTACCCTCACACATTTCCTTCTTGTACAACAATCCCAGTGCGGAAATGCTGATGATGAACCACAGTGGATTTAGCAAATGAAAACATTTAGCATCTGCTATTCAATCTAGCCCCTCAAATAAATATTCTCTTACCGAGAATGAAGTTGTACTGGGCCAACTGGGCATTCCGGATCTTTTTATTAAGAAGACAGCTGGAATCAAGGTCAGCGTCGGCCATGAAGCCAGCTTCCACAAACTGCTTGCACACCTGAGGGGAAAGGAATATCAATGATTGTGATCCAAATCATCATGAACTACAGTATGAAGACAGAAAGGTTTGAGGTAGGCTTACCTCCTTGACGTATTCTCCACAGGGGGGGTTGACAGGCACAAACATCACCTGGCGTGGAGAAAGCCACAGGGGCCTGATGGAGGGAGACATCTCAATGTAAACAAAGATCACACAACATCACACAGTACGCCTCTGCTAGGTGGGGGTTTTGCTCACAGACCTTCACTGGTTCTGAAAGAACACAAACATACCATTTCCCAGCATAGTTCTCAGTGAGTATGGCAATCATCCTCTCCACTGATCCAAGGATGGCTCGATGGATGATAACAGGCCTCTCCTTGTCATCCCCATCCTTCCTACAGGTTACAAAATAAACATAGAGTGATGAAATATTGGCACACTACATCACCAAACAACCACCACCAACCTCACTATATTAATCAACAGTGCCAGGTTAAAAACAATCCCTAATCAGCACAATTGTCTAACATAGCTTAGTAGCTCTCCCTATTACTCATCATTAGGAGTAGGACTCAGTGTTGGTGTACAGCTGAGAAATCTTATTCAACATGGATTAACAGAGTAATCTTAGCTCCTATACAGGAAACAGACTCAGCACTGCCACTAGTTTTATTGGGTGACTCACCCCACAAAGGTCAGGTTGAAGCGGATGGGAAGCTGGAAGTCCAGCTGAATGGTTGCACATTGATGATAGCGCCCGATAGCATCTTTGATCTTAATGTCAATCTGAAAGAGAAAAAAAAAGCATGAGTGTTTCGACAGAGTTCAAGACCTTATTTCGTAGAAGGGTGTTGATGGAGAGAGGGGGGGAGGGGGGGAAAGAAAGCTAATCACACAAACCTTGGGTCCGTAAAAAGCCCCGTCTCCTGGGTTCAGTTTCCATGGCTCCCCAAACTCGTTCAGGCTGTTCTCCAATTGCTTGCAATCAAAGGGATATGTTAACATGCAATTTCTACCTTCTGTTGAGCTAGTTATTTTTGATGAGTTAAATTGGTCTCCTTTATGTAGGATTTTCCACTTTATCTTCCAGATAACGGATAAAGGACACGAAAATGATCGAATCCCATTATGTGTCATTCTCAAAATGTTTTACAATAACTGACATACATAAGGAACTGTCCAACAAAACTCCAATAGTTACCTTCTCAGCCTCATTCCACACAGCAATGTCCCCTAGATACTTTTCAGGGCGTGTGGAGAGGAACAGTTGGAAGGAGAAGCCGAACACATTGTACACGCAGCGCAGGAAGTCCAGACAGCCCTTCATCTCACTCTCTATCTACACAAGGGAAAATTTCAGGGGGTCTTACAGGCGCGGTGGCATACACATACAGGTATAGCATAACATCCCCCCTATAACCCAAACACACGTGTTCAAAAGTAAGCACTGTTCCTTTAAATGTCCCCCAGTCACCTGTTCCATGGTGCAGAAGATGTGAGCGTCGTCCTGCTCGAAGCGCCTCACCCTGGTAAGGCCTGTGAGGGCTCCGGAGAGCTCGTTCCTGTGGAGCACCCCGAAGTCAGCCAACCTGACGGGAAGCTCCCTCCAGGAGCGCGGCCTGTGGGAGAACATCAGGCTGGAGGAGCAGCACAGAGAGGACAAGGAGGAAGATGGGCACAGGAACAAAATAAAGAAGGATTAACAATCAAATCTGATTACACAAAAGCCTCATGTGTAATTCCTTGTTGTGAAGTATATAACAGTAAACCACAGCTCCCTTGTCAGGATTCCCTCTAATAAGACGGAACACAATGTGATTTCGCAGCAACAACAAAAGAAGGAAGGACACCAAGATGGTCTTGCCCATACCAGTGTCCTGGGCAGTTCATGGGTTTGAGTGCAAAGATGTCCTGTTCCACGGGGAAGGAGAACATGTTCTCGCTGTAGTGCTGCCAGTGGCCAGACGTCTCCCACAGCTTGCTGTTGTAGATGTTGGGGGTGGCCACCTCCTGGAAGCCACGTTTGCAGTACTCCTCCTATACAGCACAGGCGCCGCACACCAGGAGGCAAGAGAATTCTTATGTTGGTGCTTAAAGTTTGTTGAAATGCACAGTGAGAATCTAAGGTGTGTTTTAAGAACAGTGATGAGACATGTGGAGCTACTTCAAATAGTTAGTATGTGTCTGCTGACAAGGTCCACACACTCATGTAGTCCGTCAGAGTATGGTGGGAGTTGGATGGTCTTCCGTGAACAGTATGATATCAGAATATCAAGCGAGTGTTGAGTGGACAGATGCTTAGAAGGCAGACGTGTCTTACCCTTATGAACTCTGTCAGGGTGCTGTAGACATGGGCTCCACGGGGGAGGAAGAAACAACTTCCTGGACTCAGATCGTGGAAGAAGAACAGCTCCTGTTCCTGCATGGCACATACAAACACGTGGCTTTAATGACTTCACAGATATTCAGCCACTTCTGTTGCTAATGGTGAGACAGATCTTGCACTTCGCAGGGAGCGATATACTCAGGGCCCCGCCAGGAAGTCTGTCCAATGAATGACAGGCACCCACGGACAGCGACCGCCTCGGCGAAAGGGCAAGGGCCTTTAATGGACAGTGCTGGGAGCTCGCAACATAAGGCCACCTTTCAACATGACGTGCCATTTTGTCACCTCTCTCCCTCCGAGTTGAAAACAATGAAAAGGAAAGTGCTTCTTTCCAGGTTTAATTTAGAGCTGGATATGTTCTAACCCGTTCTGATTGGGGGGCCTGCCGTCTGTGTCTCCCACTGAGAGAATAGATGGAGTCAGCCTGGGGACCAGCTGGAGCACCAGCATGACTCACTGCTGCCTAACGCAGATCTGTAGAAACACAGCGCCCCCAACTGGGTGGACCGAGCAACACTGCTGGACATGTAGAACTCGGCCCTAAACGGCAACAGGATTGTATTGTGTTTAGAGGACTTCTGATAAGACTCTTCCCTTTTCTCCATCGCTCAACGAGAGACAGGGGACGCACCTTGCCAATCTTGCGGTGGTCTCGGTTCTTGGCCTCCTCCTGAAAGCGTTCCCACTCCTTTAGCATCTTAGTGTCAGGGAAGGAGATGCCGTAGATGCGCTGCAGAGACTCCATGTCCGCACGACCTTCCCAGTAGGTGGAAGAGTTCTGAGGACCAATGAAAAGCTTGTGAGATCTCCTATGGGCGTCAGAAGGCCATGGGGTGTCCCTGTGGTTCTTCACGCACCTTGTAGATCTTCATGGCCTTGATCTTCCCAGTGTGCCTGACATGGGGCCCTCGACACAGGTCAATCAGAGGGCCGCATCTGCAGGAGTGCATCATGTTTTACATTACAAGTACATTGTCCCATTTAATTCACTCACATTTTCTCTTGTACAAAACTCATGTTCTGCTGTCCTGCTTACCTGTATACAGTTGTAGTTGGGGTCGTAACTTTCTCATTGAGAATGCGACACTTGAATTTGTTGTACTACGAGAACAATTTTAAGAGCAGGAATACAATGTTAGTAGCTGCTCATGTGAATTACAAGAAAGATGTGTGGAGTGACAGGGGGGGGCTCACCTTGAACATCTTCAGCAGTGTCTCCTTGCTGATCTCTAGTCTCTCAAAAGGCTGCTTCTCTTTCACCACAGCCTTGCACATTGTCTCCAAATCCCCAAACTCAGTACTGGACACTCCCCTGAAAGAAAAAAACAAACAAACACCAATCAACATAGGCAGCACACCAGCACAGTCACTGGGCCACTTACATACCCCCTTCTTGTGTTTAAGAACGCCTGACAGCAGTCAGTACCAAGCATGGATAAGTGCTCACCGTCCTTCAAGGAACATGTCATAGTAGAATCCATTCTCTATGGGTGGTCCATAACAAAGACAGCCTCCATAGTAGTTCTCCATGGCCTCCCCAAGAATGTGAGCACTGGAGTGCCAGTACACCTGAAACAAGCATCTCATTTAAACCTCAAAGAGCTGAGCCAGATTAATACAGGGGGGTATGGTGGCCCGGAGGGATCACACTCACAGCTTGAGCGTCGTCATTGTCAAAGCGCAGGATCTCCAGTGAGCAGTCCATCTCCAAGGGCCTGTCCAGGTCCCACAGGACCCCATTTACTCGCGAGATCACAGCATTGTCAGCGAGGCCTTGACTGGGGGAGGAACAGGTGCCATGACACCCTCATACTCAGAAAATGACCACATTTCTCAGAACAGCCTTGTCTGACGCCTCATTAGATATATCACCTTTCATGTATTTGAAAACAAAAAATCGGGGCCTACCTGATGCCACATGCCAGTTGATAGGGTGTAGAGATCCAGGACTGGGCCTGGACATTCTGCCCATCCGGCAGCTGGACGGTGATAGGCTGGCTGTCTGCAACTCTCCTTGCCAGCAAGGAATCACTCTCCTTCTTCAGCTCCTCATAGAGTTGCATGCGCTCAGAAATGAACCCAGGCAAAGACCTTGGCTGGAAAGACACCAGAGATAGAAAGAATAGCTCTGTGTGGGCTGTTGTAGCACAACTGTGAAGATAAGCTTGGCACTGTGGATGTCATCAATTGGAGGGTAATGTTCTAGCAAGCAAGCCGTCATAGCAGGCAAGAAGTTTGTATAAAGGATAATTAGGCCTACCTCTTTCACTCCACCACCTCCGTGACTATTTTCTTGCTTCTCCTTTTTCTTTTTTTTCTCCACTGGCTTGACCTGTGCCGGTTCCTAAGTGGAGTAGTAACACAAGCAGTGTGACACATCACAGAACGTCTTCAACCAAAGGAACAGATATAACTGAAAGAAGCACAAGCGGAATACATTGGGTGATGAACACGATCTATTTCTAGATACTGACACTGAAACTCAGCCGGGGGTCAGTCCTCTGCCTGGCTTGCACCCAACCCCAACAACTGTCACACTCAAGGCTATAGCTTCCCATGGCTAAATATTAATTCTAGTTGCTAAATAAATTCAGCTAATACCCAGTTAGCAGCACACAACATAGATGACCAAACAGGCGAACTGTATGACCTCATGTTCTGCACGGTTCTTTGGTGGTTGTTTATTGTCTGGTTTCTTGTCGTGGCTTTTGACAATGTCCCTCTTGCCCTGCTGAGCTTCCAGCTCGAGCTCATTCTCAAGACCCCGTCGAAGGTGTACGAGCCGGTATTTTAGTTTCTCATTTTCGCTCCGCAGGTCTTCGAGCTCTGAAGAACTGGCGGGAGTGCCGCTGCCGAATAAGCCGTCACGAAGGCCACTAATCTCTCGAGTGAGGATATTAATTTGTTCTTCCTGGGAAGCCAAACGTGCTTTCATGTTCTCCGCCATCTTTAAATTACTATTCCATTTCATCATACTTGTCTGGCTCCGATTCAGCGCCCCCTGTGTAAATACAGCGATTATCTCCACAAAGTAACTGTTGGGGTGAATGTATCAACAGTCAGTACATATATATGGGCCTTTAAAAAAACAGTTTCTTCACATTTCTTTATTATTTTAGACTTTTAAGTGTAAAAGTGCCATCAATACATGAGATGTCAAGACCTGAGAGCAGTTAGGAACATGCCATACTTAGTCTAATAGCTAGAGGGCAGCACAACCTTTGGCCACCACTGTAGAAACGGGTCAGCTGATCATTGACAGCATACTCACGTTGGATGTAAACATTCGGTTTCGACTGTGTTTCTAATAGATAAATGAAGGTAACCACATTTCACATCTGTGCATAATTCTGGTATTCATTATGCATCAATGTTGTCAAACTGTACATGTATATAGCGTTATGCAGATTTTGCTTAGACAACAGGTTGTGTTGCATGCAACGTACAGTATAGCTAGCTAGTCGGCTATAGCTAAACGCTACTCGTTTCTGGGAACTGGAGGAGTTGACGGTAGGTTTGCATGCAGGCATTGCTTTAGCGAGCTAGCTATCTGATTTACTTCTAGAAAGTCAGATTATGCCATGTTTGTGACAACACTGCACTGAATAAGAGAGTAACAAACTCGTAGTGACTTAGCTGTGGCGAACGTCCTGTTACAGAACGTCCCGTACACAGTGACTTTTGCATGCAGCTGTCAGAATGGCCTCGAGTTTCGCCCCACCGAAGCTGGCAGACTTCATTCTCACAGAACGACTGGGGAGTGGTACCTATGCGACGGTCTACAAAGCCTACAGCAAGGTCGGTCACTCTTGGCCCTCAGCCAACTCCATCATGTCACAATATTCAGCCATTACAGTAATGTTTTTTATCAGGACGTGAGCAGTGTGTGTGTTTGCTTGCAGGGGGACAGTCGAGAAGTAGTGGCTGTGAAGGTAGTTAGTAAAAAGAGTCTGAACAAGGCATCAATGGAAAACCTGCTGACAGAGATTGAGATCCTGAAGACTGTGCGCCATCCACACATAGTGCAGTTAAAGGACTTCCAGGTAGACCACTGGTCAAAACTGTTTGGGGAAAATAAACTGATCTACACTTCCAAAACCATTGCTGAAAAACAATGATAAGCTGAACTTGCACACACTTTCCCCATTCTCTCCTTTCTCTTACTTCCCTCCTTTCTCTGGACAGTGGGACAGTGAGAACATCTATCTGATCTTGGAGTGGTGCTCAGGAGGGGACCTGTCCCGCTTCATCAGAAGTCGGCGCCTGTTACCGGAGAGGGTGGCTCGCCGTTTCCTGCAGCAGATAGGTGAGGTCCACCACCAGCACCCACTCATACGGGCCTGTGTTCTATCTTCATAGCTCTGTTTCACCTATAGTGGTTGACTTGACTAAGATTTCCAAGGATATGTGACACAATTGAGGCCATATGAGGATGGTCTCCGTAGACAATAATCAGTTGTATCTCTCTACCCCTCGTTTGAAAAACAAACACAGCCTGCGCCCTCCAGTTCCTCCATGAGCGAAATATCTCCCATCTGGACCTGAAACCCCAGAACATTCTGCTCTGTGGTTCGGTCCTCAAATTAGCAGGTACGCTGAAGCCAGTTCACACTGTATCCGTGCCCACATATCTATCCATGTTAGCTTTCACAGGCAGCTCGTTTGCATGTGGTTTTGGTTTGAGATGTCAGAAATGTGTCAGATGCCTTTGCTGTGAATCTGAACCATCTCAGTATGCTCACTGCTGCACTCTGTTGGAAAGCTTTTTGTATTGCTACCACTGTAAACAAAGTAAGATTGGCTTTGAGATGTTCATTGTTCATCAAATAATACTGTACTGTAATGTTATATGCCTGATATGTGTCAGGTATAGCTGTTTATAGTATTATTGTTCACTGCCTAAAATGTTTGACTACACAGTTTTAGGTATTTGCCCGTAACCATTATAATGTTCATATCCTCTGATGGGTGTTTGTAGATTTTGGCTTTGCCCAGTACATGTCTCCCTGGGATGAGAAAAGTGTGCTTAGGGGCTCTCCTCTCTACATGGCCCCAGAGATGGTGTGTCGACAGCAGTATGACTCTAGAGTGGACCTCTGGTCTGTGGGGGGTCATCCTATACGGTAAGGTCTGCCTCCTCCAAACGGATACCATACTTTAAATGCATTAAACGATGCAATAAAATACATGAAGCAATACGTAAAACCTTGTTTGTTTGCGATGTGTTCTTTTTGTAGAGGCTCTGTTTGGTCGTGCTCCTTTTGCCTCCAAGTCCTACACTGAATTAGAGGAGAAGATTCGCAGTAACAAGCCCGTTGAGGTGAGGTACAGCCCTACGGAACAAAGACTGATGGATAGGAGGCCTGGGGGGGGGTCGTGTTACAATGGTAGAGAATGATTTCAGAATGACTGTGCTGTTTCTCTGCAACATAATGCATACCACTGAGTGGCGCCCTTGTCCCATACATTTGTTAGTTCTTCCTTGTGAAAATGAAGGGCAAACTTGACTGAAGTTGATTTGAAGTTGGTTACCGGAGTGGTTTATATTGTGTGTGTGTTTCAGCTCCCTGCTGGTGGCAGAGTGTCCAGAGACTGCCGAGATCTGCTACAGCGGCTACTGGAGAGAAATCCAGACGCCCGTCTCACCTTCTCACAGTTCTTTTCTCACCCATTTGTGGACTTGGAGCACATGCCCAGTGCAGATAGTTTGGGGAAAGCGGTGAGAGAGAGAGAAACTGTGACTCCAGGGTCGGGAGGATTGTATCTAAATCAGGATGTTATTTCCTAGAATTCCCTGTGTCTTTTTGGCAGAAAGCGCTGGTCCTCCAGGCTGTCCAGAAAGACCAAGCAGGCGAGAGGTCCGCGGCCCTGTCTCTCTACTGCAGCTCTCTGGAGCACTTTGTCCCAGCCATTCACTGTAAGAACGCCACCAGCCCTTCTCACTGCCAAACATCTCAGCCCGCCATTTCAACTGTTCCCTCCCTAAACTTCAACCCAAAACAAATCCTTTTTCTTCCTCGCAGACGAGACAGACCGACTGCGCAAAGACGCCCTGAGGCAAAAGGTAGGCCGAGAACACGACGACTATTCACATTTGGAGAACGTCTCTACTGTTCGTTCCCTACCCCCCTCCGCCCCCCCCGTTTTTTCTTTCACATGCTAACTCCAAAGGAAATGATTTCAGCTCTATGAATTCCATATGGTGTGGATGAACAGCACATGGTGAGGCTGCTGTAATTGGATTAGAGAGGGTGAATGTAAGAGCTGTGCTCCGCAGGTCAGTCAGTATGTATCCAGAGCCGAGGAGCTGAAAGCCCTGGTGGCCACAGACAACAGACTGAGCTTTGAGAAGGCCAAGAACACCAGGGACATCCTCAGAGGTACAGGAACACTCACCTCTGCACCCACTAGAAATATATGCATGCACATATACTGTATATATATTATCATATATTATATTATATGTCTTTTGTTGCAAAAGCACCCATGTTTGTCAAGGCCTAGAGTGTTTGTGAAGTCTGTATAGATAGCATTGGTGTAATAACGCAGTTCCGCCTGACCTTGTGAGTGGGTTATCTCTGCACCCATCTAGCTCTCCCCCATCTGAGTTCATGGTTTGGAGGAAGGTTGTGGGGGACATAGGGACTTACCCCTCCTAACTCTGTCTCTTCCACAGAGATGTCTCGAGACCAGCCCCGTCTGCTGGCTGCCCTGGAGCTAGCCTCTGCTGCCATAGCTAAGGTGAGCTGGGGTACCTGAGTAATGTAAGCTAGCATTTGCTGTCATATCTAATGTAAGCTGGGGTACCTGGGTAATGTTGGCTAGCCTCTGCCGCCATAGCTATGTAAACGTGGGTACAGTACCTGGGTATTGTAGGCTTGCTTCTACTGCCATAGCCTCTACTGCCAAGGAAAACTAAGAGCGGGATGTGTCTCTAGCAGTGTCTGTGGTGGTCTACAAGCATAGTAACAGATGTCTCTTTACCTCAGGAGGAGAGGGGACTGGATGACCAGGACACTCTGGATTTGTACCAGCAGAGTCTAGGAGAACTGCTGCTAGCTCTAGCAGGTAAGCCTATGTCTATACATTGCTGATGTCACGTGCTGTTCGGGCAAAGACCACAGTGACAGTCAAGTCACAGAATGCAAGAGCATTCATTATATGTCATGCAGCTCTGGTACAGACTTGTATAAATACAGATCTGCTTGCCAAGGGGGGAGACGATCGAGAAAGTGCCAGCATTCAGGGACCATGACATCAGAGGTGTGTGTTTGTGTGTGTGCCCGCGCGCACATGGATGTGTGTGTGTGGAGAGACTCTGACTCTGGCCTGGTATACATTAGCTCTGGCTCCACATGACCTCATCTGGTCGAGGGTCCTGATGGGAGGTGGTGGGGGAGGGATTAGAGAAGGTGGGCAGAAATGAGGGAGAGGAGGTCGAAGGTTAAGATGAGAATGGATTGGAAGGGTAAAAGGTAGGAAGAGTTATTGGAGAAAGGTGGAGGGGGATACAATGAGGAGAAGGAAGGGGGATAAAGGGAGGAGGAGTCTAGAGGGGAGCCAGATGTGTGTGTGAGAGAGAAAGAGAGAGAGAGAGAGAGAGAGAGAGAGAGAGAGAGAGAGAGAGAGAGAAACGAGCAGGGGATGCGCCCAGTGCCAGGGCCCTGTGTGTGGTACTGAGCGCCAGCATCTGGTTCCCATTCAGACACACACTGTTCATTTCTTAGTGTTATTACACTCTGGAAACAAATAAAAACCATTATCTCTATAATAGAGGGACTGCTCCGAGCATCTCCCCTTGGATCAGCAGGCTCAGGACCGTGGCACGGCAGTGAGAAGCACAGAGGATTATGGGAAGGGTTAGGAGGTGGAGGGGGGTGTAACTTTGCCCTTTTGTCTGGCAGTGGCCTCTTGTTGCTCATGTTCCCAGCATGCTTTGCTGGCCGGGAGGGAGAGAGAGAGAGAGAGATTCTTTCGTTTTCTCTCTCCCCCTCTTCCCTCACATTCTCTCTCTCTTTCCCTCTGTTTTTCTCTCCTGAGGCTGACTAATTGAGAAAGACTGTCCCACTTCAGTGTTCTCCCCCTGAACTCCCTACGGCCAATCAAAAGCAAAGCTGCAGCTGTAAATTATCTCTCCTGTGCAAACACCATGATTGGGGGAAAAAAGTAATCAATCTCTCTCTCTTTCTCTATATTCTCTCTCACCAGCCGAGGCACAGGGCCGAAGGAGAGATCTGCTCCACAGTGAGGTGAGGAAATGCTGTGGGGAATGGGGTGGTACGGGTAGGGGATGCTGGGGAGGAGTTGTGGTTCAGTGCTCACTGCAAGAGCGTACATATATCACCTTCCACCGGGCCTGAACCCCCCACCCTCCCTATCTTTGACCCAGAACAGGCCTGGCTACTGTATATCTCAGACACAACAGCCAGGAGCCAGCCGTCACATATGGACCTTCAGCTGAGTGGGCGCTAATAACATAATACATCACTGAGACTGCAGCTGCAAGCACACACACTATGTCATCCTCCCATTAAACTGGGATACTGCTTTAAATCATCAGGTAGCAAATGTTATAGCTATAATACTGTATCGTATCATACTCTGTGATACTCTGTAAAACTCTGTAAACTGAGATCTACTCATAACTCTTATATAATCATCCTGATTTACCACTGGAAAACATGCTCATTGTCTTAAGCTCTGGTACTGTAGTCCTTTCTCATTTTGGTCGTCTGTTATGGCAGTAACTCGGCCAACAAAACACAACAATGTTTCAACAACAAACCCGAGACAAAGAGAGAGAGAGGGAAACGGAGAGAGAGAGATTTCAGCAAGCCCTGAGGGCATAGACCTCCCTATTTGAAGTTTTATGGGCGCTCGGCTTAAGTAAATTCAGATGCGGCTGTAATAATCTAACGCTGTGCTGGGGAGGCCTGGCCAATCGAAAGCATGTGTGTGGGTAAGAACCCACGAAAGGCGAGCGGCACAGCTAGCTAGGACTGGCCTCCATGTGTGTGTGTGTGTGTGTGTGTGGTGTGTGTGGTGTGTGTGTGTGTGTGTGTGTCTATGTGTGTTAGTTCAGAAATTTGACGTTGAGCTCCGTTCAGCCTCCCTCCTCTCAGGGCCCTTAATTCCCGGTTCAATAGCATAGCCTCATAGAATGCGAGAGCCTCCGCCTTGATCTAACTGGTGGGTTAATACTGTGCTATTATGACTGTAATCCATGGCGGGGGTAATTGGGTTGTATTACAGCCTTGGTTCTGTGGTTAATGGGGTATTAAAGGTTGGAGTCGAGGTTGATGCTGCGTTGCCATTATTAGTTTACCGCAGCCATTTTTTTGTCTTTTAAAGAGAGGGAGGTTATGGGGACCTATCAACCTCGCTCTAACCTCCCCTTCATCATCATCCCTTTGTCAGCCCGGTGGTTCTGAAGGAAAAGGACAGGAGACCATGTGGTCGACGCACTAAACGTGTCTCTCTTTTCAGATTAAAAGCCTCATGTCCAGAGCTGAATACCTCAAAGAGCAGATGAAGGTAGGGCTTGTTCGGTTAGCGTCTCCCGCTCTAAATTCTGAATTCAAGCGTGTTGGTTTTGATCTGCTGTTTGTATCTGTCCTGCAGATGCAGGAGACCCAGAAAGATGTATCACTGGACCGAGAACCCCTTTCAGAGTCTGTGAGAAGTTGTAAGTATAGTACATGTGTGTGTGTGTGTGTGTCCTATACAATACATACACCCCTACCTTCCCTCCCCTCACTTTAGTGAGGCCAGTAGCCATACACGCCAGTATATACAGTATATACGAGGGGTTAAGTGTGAAATGGACGTCTGAAGCCATAATGAAATTTCCCTCTAGCATCGTTTTTTTTCCACTAGTAAAATGTGAGCTCCTCTCTTACCAAGCTGTGGAGCCCCTGGGAACGCCCGGCTCTCTGGTTTCATCTCTCTGTAGCTCTGGGCAGATCTGACCTTTGCCCTCTAGTAAAACCCACCTTGTGAAAGTGAGTCTTGGTTTTAGCCAAGAGCAAGCTCCATCCCCCTAACTCTCATATCTCACTTTGTAAGAGCTTGGCTGAGACGGCAGATAGTTGATATGTAAAGCCAGACAATATCCTGTTTTTAGTTAGACATTCCAGAGGAATTATACGTGCAAGGCGCGTTATATGAATGTTCTGGAAAGTTCTGTTTTCCTGAAGGTACAGCACTGCTGTTATTGGAGCTCACCCAGACGGGGCGCCAGGCAGACGTGTCTCACTGGCGTTTCCCCACTCGCAGCTGGAGGGTCACAGCAACGTCCAAGACCTGTCTGCTGACCTTACACTAACGAAGATGTCATGTCTGACTGAGGCCTATGACAATCTTTCCCTCAGACTTAACATCATTCACACACACACACTGACGTAATACAACATGCACCTAGACACACACGCAGGTATAGTAGTCCACACACACACACACAAACTAACCCTGGGTTGGTTCAGGGTTCAACCGAGCCAATATGATCATATACAGTAACATGCCAGTCTGTTTCTGCTCTTCTTCCCTCCTCTTCCTCAGCATGTTGTGTTCAGTGAGCTGGCCTCCGTAACCATGGGCACCAGAGGGGTCATCCAGCACGGAAGGCAGACCCCTGCAGGCCAGGGCCAAGTAATCACAGAGATTCAGCATTCATTTCAAACCTGCAAACAAAATGTTTTCTTTGAGGAAGGAAGTCATCCAGCCAACTTCTTATCAGTCCAGTTACCTCACCTCATCACAATGTACTGTAGTGTCCCCTCAAAGCCCTCCTGCCAACCCATTCATATTGATAGCAGGGCAGCCTGTATGATAATGCTGAACTGTTATGTAAAGCTGGGACAGTGTCATGGTGTAATGTTTGTGAGGGTGAGAGCACGAGGGCTGACTGACGTTTGGAAGCTAGACCCCAGAACAAAGGGACAGCTAGTCAGATTCATCACATCATTAGCGTTTAGCAGATGACTGTCTGACTTGACACTAGAAAAGTACGGTCTTTGTTGTGATCGGATGTTCCTCTATCTCTCTCTCTCTCTCAAACACGCACGTTCATGCTTGATCTGTATTTCTTACCCACACACACACATACAGTACCTCCATGCTCTCTCTCTCTCTCTCTCTCTCTCTGTCTCTCTGTCTCTCTCTCTCACACACACACACACACACCCCAAGTCGCTTTGCTGTGGCCTGACCACAGCCTCACCACGCTCACTCCTCTGATGGGGCAGTCCCTACCACTATGAGGAGAAACTGGAGAGGTGTGGCTTCTGCCTTATTTACACAAGCCCTGCATTTACTTTGGTTTGGCACGGTTCAGGATCCTAGCATACAGTAGCATACAGTCAAGACGGGCCTTTAGCAAACTCGTTTACAGCTTTTGTGAATATTGACATTTTTTGCGGTAGCTGAATAATAACTTATGTTGCGGGTCTCTCGGATGTTTTATCAAGATGTATTGTGCATGAATCTGCTGCTGTATAAGGGACATTTCTGTATAAAACAAATAAGTGGTCGTATCCAACAGCAACCAGGAAATACCTGACTAAGGAGGGAGAGGGAGAAGAAAACATGTCCAAATTGAGGGCTCACATGTGAATTTGTTGAACTGTTTTATATGGATATGAGGTTTTATAAACTAATGTATTAAATGGATGATCTGAAGGAAGAAATGTGATAAAAATGCTACAAATCATGACTCCATTGCCTGCTGTTTTTTGTTAAGAGTGCTTGCATCTGCATTATCTGTACTTCATCACCAGTGAGAAGCAGCCACTTGCACTTAATGAAGCTGTATGAATCTCTGCCCTCCATCTTGGTGGGCTCAGATGTAAGGAACTGTAGCAGCTGGCCAATCTCCATAAGCCCAGAGAGGGATAGGGATCTGAGGACATTCCATACTTATAACAGAGAGAGGGGGGAGGGCTTCTGGGAGTGTCAGAAAAGATGGATGGAAGTTACAGTTACATATTTTAACCCCAGGCTCCCCCACAGCATTGTTGTTGTAATTGGCAGACAATTTACTGCAGCTTCTTCGAGAGCACTTGCAGCCTTTCCGCCTCTCCTGGGTTACACGCTCAGGGTCAATGGGACGGTGGTGGAGCTGCATTGACTTCAGCTGAAGTTATAACGTTGGGGGTTGTGTGTTCTGTGTGTGTTATTGGGGGGGGTGGGGATACCTCAAGGAACCCTCGACACCCGGATAGGATAGGTTGCCACCATGAATGAAACATTCTACAGATGGGGTGACAACACTGACAAAACTATCCCCTAAATCCTTGTATCTTGGTTGTCACTGCCAATGGGGGAAAGAGGGAGGGGGAGGAGAACGCAGGGCAGAGGTTTGTTTCAGAGAAACGTTGAATAAAGATAATTTAGAAAATGGGCTCCAGCACACTGCAGCCTCTGTAAACCCCACCCCCCCACTCACCCAAGGCTCCCCTACTTGTGTTTGTTTTGATTTTGTTCCCAGAAGCTGAGTGGAAGGGTTGGGGGTTTTTTTTTGGAGCGACTGTGTTGGAGAAATTTTGAGATGCATGGCAGTGGTTAGACATATTGGTCAGAGTGAAGCCAAACTCAGGATGCCAAGAACCACACCCTTTACTTTTAAATCTGCTTAGGTTAAATCATGTTTTTCCAAAAGTAATACAAGTCCCAATTCACATTGTTTGAATAGTCGAATACAATTGTGTGTTATCAGGTATGAGGTATCTAATGACGAGAATACGTACTAAAGTAAATAAAATAACTTACAAGTTGTTTGTACTTAAGATTTTAATTTACGAGGGTACTTAGAAAGTCATTCGCAAGGACTTGGTGAACATTATATGCAAGTGAAGCTCTTAAATACTAGTAAAAGAGTCAACTGGGACACCGACTTCTATTTACATACAAATATGTGGGTATCATTTACTGTGTCTGTCTCTCTAAAAACACTGAGTGCTGGGAAAGGTAACTTAAACCTAGAATTTGTCAACCGTGCACAGTTCTGCCCTTTCAGTCAAATTAAGACGTATTGTGTAGCGGGACACTTAAAATTCCTTCCCAGGTTTCAGTTACACAGTGCTTAATCCCTAAAGTATTCCACAATGAGGGCATTATGAGAACTACACACACACCAGTCAGAAGGTTAGCTCAGCAGATGTTGATGTCTATCCAATCCCTGTGGTCTTTGAGTATCATTTATCTCACAAGCAGATTTATGCAGAGAGTATGTCATTTCAAGTAAACACTCCCATTTGAAATGTTGGAAGACTTGGTAGTAAGACTTTATCAAGTTACCAAGGAATTGGATTTGTGTTGTGTCGTAAATAGTATATCGTTTGGTTCACCTGTTCTAAATGAAGTATACATTACTTTAAAAGAGTTGTATTATAAATGTATTATACGTTGCCTTTATTATATGCAAGTCTCTTGTTCTTTTGTGTAATTCAAACACTTGTTGAGATGAAAAATCAACATACCTTAACAATTGAAGACAATGTAAGATACATTGCTGCCATTGATTTTATGAGTGGACTATGGGATTGACTGAGACGTCAAAATATTTGCGCTTTAGTCCACAGCATTCTGCCACACTATCTTTGCATTTATTACTTAAAATATGTAGGTAAAACATATATTCGTCATTGAGATTTTATAATTTAACATACACCAACAGAACTTCTACATTTCATAACTGACCGACAGCTACGTGATAGGTCAAATAACACTGACGAAGACATTCATTACAAAAACAAAGATTAGTTTGAAAAACCTTCAAGTTGCGTACTGCAAAGACAACACATGAACGAATGAAAAGACAAACGGAGCATTGTAAAGAAAAAAAATGAACATACACTTTTTTTTTACTCTGCATTATTCTGTCCAGTAAGGAATCTGTTGATAATCATTTATATTATCCAGCATGTATACTTTACTCAAGTTTTGTGACGTATTTCAAGGAAAAATATAATTCAGTCAAGTCTTCATAAGAATGTGTCTCCTTCATATATCCACATAAGTCTGTCATAAATTCACATTCACCTTATGGTTACGAGTGAAAAAAGAGGGATAGCTGTTTTTTGGACGGGGGTGGAGGGGCTCTATGGAGACCTTCCATATAAAACAATCCTGGATGAGGGATGGGTCATGGGTAGGGGACCAGGGGGGCGTCTTAAGAGGCACTTCAGTTAAATTAACTACTTGATCCCAAACCCTTGTGTGTCTCCTGGAGGTTCCCACCAAATATTTGAAGTGTGAAGGCTTCAACAATGCAGAGGACCCTGGAACTGAAGGGAGAGCAAACAGAGACTGGACCGGTCCAATGTTTATCTTTAGTCTTAATAGAGCCACACTCCAAGGACCATTGAGACGAAACAAAACAAATAGAGTGTTGTAAAGGGAACCCTCAAGTTTAATAGGTGTAATGTTTCCCAAAAAGGAGTCAAGTTGGGTTCACTTCCCCTCAAACAACCGTCCAAAGAAATATTTAGACGGTTTCCTGTTGAACTATTTTCTTGAGGGTTCAAAGTTCACACTTTGATTCTAATCATGCCCTGTTATGTGGGCTGCACACCATGATTGAGGCTCAAATCAGTCAGCAAAATTCCACCAAAATGGAGTCTGGCAAAGAGTCACTGGTCTTTATGGTGTACAAAAACCAGTTTGCTCTGCTTGGCAGCAGCAATTTCACCCCGGTCTCAATATAGTATCCGTGCTAGAGTAAAGTACACTAGGGCCATGGAGATGGACAATTTGGAAGCAGAGTCTTTTTCGTATTGCTCAATCTCCTCTCTACCAAGTTTTGTATCATAGTCTTCATCTTCATACACATCGTCCTTATCAGCTTGGTCTGAAATGACGCCATGGTCGCCAATGGAGCAAAGTTTGCTCATGTTCTCCTTCACAACTTCACAGAATGGCCGCTCAACGCCGTCACACACGCAGCGGTTGAGGAGCATGCCATTTGGTATGAAGAGCATCTGTTGAATGGTGGCCTTGCACTTTGACGAGCATTTCCTGCCATTGAACAGTTGTCCACAGTATGACAAGTAGGCAGTTAGGGAGGTGTGGCAGCTGCTGTCCTCCTCACACCGCTGACGGGCCTCTGTGCATCCGATCCCACCAGCATCCCCTGGATACCTCCGGGGAAGGCACGGCTCGATCGCCCTCTTCGTGTTGATGCACTCGGCGTCCTGTCCACAGTCGCAGGTCTCCAGGTCTGGCCCGCTACGAGTGTAATTCAGTCGTATCAGAGCGTTGATGCAGTGGCTGGGGCATTGTCTCCGGGTCCCTCGAAGGTTTCCTTCGCACGCGGCTACATACTGACTGTATGCAAGCTCACATTCGGGCTCGTCGTGGCATCGGAACAAAGCTTGCCAACATATTAACTGGGCATCTAGCACTACAAACACCCACAACAGTAGCACCACAACGCTATGCCAACTCTTCATACTTGATTAGAAGTTTAGTTCGGCGAAACGCACCTATTTCTCCAGGTCGAACAGGGCATTAGATTGGTCAAAAAGCAATAAGACTTGAACTTAAAAAACACATTCGAGTGGCGTGATCATAGTGATATAAATGTATAGGTTAGAAAATATACTTTGTCCAAGCCGTAGATAGATGATGTACAGTTGGCTAGGCGCTGACAGAAACCTGCATCAGCCCAACTGTCTGAAAAGTATGAGAAACAATGTTGCAATCCTTAGCATTGAAACAGCGCCACTTAGAATCTACCGTTTCCACGAAAGACGTATTGTTATTCCATAAATGTGGTGTCGATGAAGAAAACAAGAGAACAAACACATGCAACCCTCGGCTGTTGCCTAAATTGTGACGCATTCTATCCCAAAAGTTTCTGTCGTATAGTTTGCCTTGGATTGGCATGCACGTCGTGTTAGCATTCGTTTTCAAAACATCTTCAACTTCGGTGCATGTCTTGTTTTTGTGTATTCCATATCCTGCTTTAGTTGAATTACGGCTCCACCGTCGTATTTTCTCCCGCTATGTGTCTTTGTCCCTCTCATGCAGTTACGCTTCACGCTTCGTTAAACATTTCTCCACAACTCCCCTCCTCCTACCGAAAAGAAAGGAAAGTTTTCCTTCCCCCCTCTCCCATTTACAATTCTGGTCAACGATTGGTCGTCATTGAGGAGTCAGTCTGGGACTCATTTCTATAGCAACGTAGTTTTTGGCAATCTTCATGGCATATACAGGATAAATAAAATGTTTATAAATTTCATGAAACTCACGACCTGTGTGGTCTCTCTCTCCTATTACAAAACACGCCAAAGCCTGGGGAGGTGGTGGGGGCTCACGAGCCCCAGTGCAGTCGACAGAACGCATTCCATAGATAGAACCTCACATCTGTAACCTACCGCTCCAATTTTAAGTGCAAAAAAACAAATCTGTTCCCTTTTAATTAGGAACCGAGGAGAGAAACCTCTATAAAAACCGTAGCACTGTGAGGGTTTCACCTAAAACTTGTACTAATTGTCGCGCGCAGTTTCTCCTCTCCCTCTTGTTCTTTATTCTAGTGAGTTTTTAAGCCTTGATTGATAGCAGAGAAAGGAAGAGAATGGTATTTTCTGTCCCGTTTCACCCCAATTGTGCAAGATTGGCCATGCAGTGGCCCAGTGTCTTTCTGGGCTGAAGATTGTTCACGCCCTGTAGCCTATCAATGGACAAGGGTTTCAGCATCAATATATTTTACAGCTCTCTCCTTTCACTCCGCACTTGAAAACTACCAATAGCTCAGGCTTCCCCGCTATTGAAATGGTAACTAACTTGATTTAAAAAAAACACCCGGGCCGTCTAGGTTTTTTTCCCCTCCAACAAAGTAGTCTAGGTCTCCTGGAACACTGCTGGTCTTGAACATTAGGACCAGATGGCTGCATGATACAATAGCAAGTAACTGCAGATTTCACTGTCATGTGGCTGGACACCCCTAATAAATCATTGTAATGTCATGACGATGATAATGACACGATTCCATGAAAATGCCATGATACCAATGGCAATGATTAAAGTCTAAACATTCAGTGGAATACAAATTATTAATGTAATTGCCATTCATGTGTAAATAGCCACCAATCTCCAAATATATATATTTGTATATTATAATGACAATGATAATAGACATACCCATTATAGTAATGACCACATTCATAACCATACACTTAAAAATATGGTCTGTATTTCAGTTCACAATTCTACCATGCAAATGCAAACACAACCAAGTTTTTATCAGCATAACTGTCTGATACAGTCTGAATCTTTAGCTTCAGAATGATGACATTTGCTGACTTCTTAAATCACTTTTTGTTTGACGTCTATTATTTATGTCGCCACCTGGTGTTCAAAAACACCACCAGTCTCAATCAGGCCACTACGTGGCCACTACTCGGTGCGGGGCTTTCTTTCCTTTCTTTCCAACCCCCACAGCTGCTCAGACAAGACAGAAATACAACACAGAAACTGGAAGCACAATTCATAAAAACCTGTTTATTGAAGTTTCAACAGTCAGTCCAAAATCAATGAAATAAGGTTCATACAGCGCTGAACGACAACAATGACGCACTGTAAAATACATTAAAAAATATAAAGAGGATGACGAAAACCATGTTCGTGTCTCATTCCTGAAATCACCATGGCCACCCTCATTTCGCTTTTGACAAGGCAACAAAAAATGATATCCAGTACGCAGTACCAGTCAAAAGTTTGGACACATGAATGGGAAAACGTGTCAAACTTTTGACTGTTACTGTATTTCGGTGAACGACGTGACAAATCATTGACTCTTGACACAAAGATAAGGTTTAGTGGGCTCATTGAATCGTTGTGTATCTCATGTCTCTTTAAACACACATGGAAGCACACTGCAGCTATCAGGTCAAATAAGCCACAGGTGCAGGTCAACTGTACTCCCATTCCACATAGCAAACACCGCAATCTACAAACGGGCTGTTTTAACTATCACACAACAACCATGAACACTGGTAATGAACAACAGTGTAAACTGTAACACAGAATTGACCACCCCACTCTTTACCTAATTTGACTTAGAAAACAACAAGTCAGACAAATACCAAGTATATGTTCATACACAGGAGCGTGTGTTGCTTTACACTGTGTTCAGCACGCTCAGCCGAAGGATGACGTTTTTAAAAGACAGCACTTGACACATCATAGCAGCTACTGTACGTGACACCAAACCACCAGCACAAAACGGCACCACTGAAATGGAGAGGGCAAGGGGACCAAATGGAAATATGAGGACAGGTCAAAGGTCACTATGTGTGGGTAGGCATGAGGATGTTCAGCTGAGACCTGGATACTGAATGAAAGCCTGTCAGGCTGACAGCACAAATACATTTATATGTAGCCTATATCTCAGAAACAACAGAAACCTAGTATCATACTGTATATGTTCTGAGAACGTAGTTCTACTAAATCTTACACAAACTCTAAAAATAGTCATATGGAATGCATGTGTTCCATTTTCTAAATGGTGGCAGTGTTGTTTTTGTAAGGGACTTTGGCATTCTATGTAAAGCATAATAAGAGGTTACACTGTTTATGACTCTCCATATCTGTATCCCATTGGCCTGTAGACACAGCAAGACACACGCATGTATATTTACTGTACGCCTATGTCTGTGAGTGTGTGTTGTCGCTATTTAACATCAACACCCACAACTGCACATGTTCATGGAGCATACATCATGATGTCATAGATCATGTGAGGTACAGAGAAAATAGGGAGGGAGGGAGGAAGGGAGGGATGTTGGGGGATGGACCTGGCATCCCCATCACATCACATGAGATTACACTTCTCGGCTGAGTTTTTCAGGTCCTCCAGCGTGGCTTGGGCCTTGTCCTTCAGCTGGTCTAAATCAACGTTCTGGATGTTGGTCAGGTGACCCAGCACAGACTGTTTGCTCTCTTCCTCCTGGTTGTCCTCGGCGATCATCTTGGCCAGCTCTGTGGGCAGTTCCACGTCATCCCCTGCCTGCTGGATCTGGGTCTCATCCAGCTCGTTCTGTCACACACATAACACACACACACACACACACACACGCACACACACACACACACAAACATATACACACACACACACGCACACACACACAAAAAGTGAGTGCAAGAGCAGAACAACAGAGGGAAGATGATGGGATAGAGGCAGGGTAACAGAAATAAAGAACAAGTTCAAGTAGTACTCTGAATTCTAATACACATTCCAATGGTCAAAGGAAGTTGCACAATAAGAAATAATGACATCACGTTATAGTACAAGTTTACCTTTGAGAGTCTGTATTTATCTCGGAAATGACTTCTGACTGTTGCCCTCTCAGCCTTCTTCTGAGCAAAGCTAGCATCTCGTTCTTGTCTGGAAAATGGAGAGATAATTTTGTTAGGTTATCTAATGGAATTAAATGAGATCATCAGGGTAGTGTCCATCTACAAATGTGGCATCTGAGACGTTTCCCCATTCTTAAAATGAAGCATCCTTAATTCCAGTCTTCCTGTTGTAAGACCAAAATAGTCATAGTCATATAGTCAGACCCTGTGAAAGGGCTCCTGACCAATTTACCATTAGGCCTGTATTTAATACTTTCAACATAAAAGGAACATAAAACCCATCTTCTATTACGATGGTATTCACACTCATCAGACATGAGCATGATGTATTGAATTTAACCTGAATGCATCCTATCAAGACAAACCGGAAGGAACCGGTGCTGCCCAGCTCTGATCCGCTCTGCTTTGACTCCAGAGTCTAGGCCAACAGGAGGTGGATGAGCGGCAGCAGCACTCCAGGGTAGAGAGTGAGGAAGGGTTGGAAGGAAAGAGATGGAGGGAATCAGATAGAAAAAGAGAGGAAGTGGGGGAAAAGTGGAGTAGGAAAAGAGAATGAGATAAATGAGGGGCAAGTAAATGGGTGGGAGAAAAAGGAGCGGGAAGGATTGAAAAAGAAAGAGCAAGGGGGCGGAAGAGGAGGGCGAGAGAAAGGAAGGGATAGCGGGGCTGTGAGAAGGCTGGGATCCTGATGAGACCCAGATGTTGTATGCGCCACTTCTACACTGAGGGACCTCAGTCCTTCGGGACAGGGAGCGCTACTGAGTGACTGGCTGGCTCGTTTACTGACTGATTGACTGTCTGACTGAGAGGCTTGTTCCCTGTCTGACTAGCTCGCTCCCACTAACCTACTTCAGCAGCTGCCAACCCAAACAACCCATCCACACGAGGGCGGGGATCACAGCACTCTGTTAATATGCATGAGCACACACGCGCACGCACATCACCGCACACACATACACACGCACATCACCGCACACGCACACACGCACATCACCGCACACGCACACACGCACATCACCGCACACGCACACACGCACATCACCGCACACACACACACGCACATCACCGCGCACGCACGCACACACAGCTCCTGAACCCACTGCCTTGTACTATCATACATCATCAATTCTGGCAAACACCCTTACTGACAGTCCATGGCTGTAGCCAGAGGAACTGGGACAAACCCACTCTGAGATCCACCACTGGAAAACCCAACCTTACAGTTCATTACTTGATATATTAGACAGGCTTTCTCTCCGCAATTCCATCTCTAAATGTACCCTCTATTTTGGGTAATAAATGTCCTGGCAATGGCTAATGTGATGGTTTACACTCATCCGATGATTTTGATTACAGCCAATACATGTCCCACATCATTTTTCCAATGTACAGTACATTGTGATGGACACATCCTTGATGCACACATAGAAGCGTCCAGTAGAGGGCAGACAAAACAATGAACAGTATTATTGCTGTACAGTTGCACCCTCCTGTGTTCTAGGCAACATGATGGAATTGCTCCCTTTTTTTCTTCATGATATTTCTATGAATTTAGGGGTAATTTTTGGTGGTTCTCCTCTACCATCAAGGACATTAGCCATTCACAGAAACCAATTGCACTGTAATAATATGACGAAAGTGACACACAATTACCAAAAGATGTCAAAGCACAGACGCTGTGAGCGAAGGTGACATTTGGTGACTAGTCTGATCACATCAACTGCAGGGGGCTAAATAAAAATGTGACATCGTGACACGCACAAGCTTTGTGCACTGAGAACCATACTGAGATTGTCTATATGAAGGTGCTTCCCGATCTTCCTAGTGGGATGTAGATGAGCTCCAGCTGGCTATGTATCAACATCAGGATACAAAACATCAAATTCCTGAAGCAAACTGGTGGTAGCCAATGGGAGAGATCTGATGGCATTGTGAAGACTTGTGTTCTCCTCTCCCAAGGACATCAGAGAATCACACTTGCCATTGCATGAGCGATGTCACAGTATTTCATGCTACTCCTCTCTCCCAATCCATTTTCTATTGAGCAATATGGTTTTCTGATTGATCTATGACAGCAGTCACACACAGCAACTCACACCCATTGAAGGTCAGTGCATGGGCGTATGGAGAGGGGGATGGATGAGCCTGTGGTTAGTGACATTGGGGGGGATGTTTTAAACCCCCAAACTACGCTCCCAACCTACCATCACCTTCCCAACTCCTAACCCACACCTCATGCCAGGAGCATCCCCAGGGAGTCGCACAAACACATTAACCTAGCTCACCAAGGATATTACCTATGATCACATACACGATCATGGACCAGCTTCATACGTTTTTTTCAAGGCAAATATTTTTACGAATACGATGCAAGCATGATGACCCATGAATATAGTCTACCTATACACAGTTCATTATAATCTAAACTGCTGCAAGTAGGCTACATATAATCATGTGTACGCACACTTTTACTTGGCTCACTTGCTCTATCATTTGCAGAATTTAAGTAAGCTACATGAGTGAGAGAAGCAGCTGCAGTTAAACTCGCGCTGTTGATGGCACTGGTGCGTAAAGCATGGCGCGCAGATGGCTGAAAAAAGCACGCGCTGTACAGCATGCTCAGATGGGGAATTGACTTTAATGCGACCAATTTCAGTAGTAGCCTACCTTATTGACATATTTCCCCAAATAAAACACATTAACATTTCGTCTTACTTTTCTTCTTCTAACTGTTGTTGGTATTGTTCAAACTCCTCCGGGGTCATCCCGTTGGTCGCGGCGTCTGATTTCTCATCTTCTGGTTTTTCTTCATTCCCTCCCGTGAGGTTTTTCAGCTGGCCTCCCACCATGTGCTTCACCATAAAAGCCATATTTCTGCCTTCAAGAGACCACAGTACCTGGGTCGAAAGTTGGATCTTGATGCGCTCTTGATTAAAGCGGAGTAATTCAACGGTTATCTTCCGGAGATATCAAACTGTCTGAAAGTATTCAAGCTGTCGATAAAGTGATTTAAACGACACAAAACGACACGATAAAGTGTTATAGATTTTCAGTAAAAAAAATCTAAATGTCTTATTCCCAACGCTCCAGCGATCTAGCAGAAAACGTGTTTCAGCACCAGTGCCAACGGACAGCTCCGCGCCGTTGGGAAGGGTAGCAAGAAAGGACGAGGCTGCACAAATATGTGAGTCAACAAGTTTGACTCTCAACTCTACCAATCCTGCATTCCCTTCCTCAACCTCCACTCCCTCTGCCCAATCCCATAGACCGCTGGATTAAGTGTGCGCTAGCATGATGCGCCCAGACATCACACATGGGATCCCGTGATTCGCCGTTTAATTATAACTCAGTATTGATTCAGATAAACGCTGCTTTTATATTCAATACGGACTTCAGCAAGGACATATCAACTCTACGAGCCAGTGTTTGAACTCGTTTGGTGACATTATTTATCCTAATGTGTATGTTTTTGTGTCTGATGTATTTTTCACTGTAATTCTTCAGTAATTCACAGTGTAATTTCTAGTAGTTACAGTAAAGCATGGCGCACTAAATTTATCCGCCAATCTCTTAAACCTTCGTTTATTAAAATGTTTTTTTTTAAATCAATGTGGACAAGGGTATATTGGATTTCCTATAGTAGCCTACACATAAAAACTCGTCTCATATGGGGCGGTGGAAGGCAGTTGTCTGCCACTCAGAGAGAGAGGGAGCACTCGCGCCGGCGGACTGGTGTGTAATTGCATTTTAAGGGAAGGCTGCACAAACCTCAATAAACAGTCGCCCACGCGCCTCCAACAACGGCTAGCCTCTTATGCTTATATTACCCACAGAGCCCGCTTGCTTTAAGCAGCTCACCCGCCCTTGAATTACAACTGTCTGATCCTTAACCTTCCCATAATCCTTTGCGCCTATCCAAAGTATGGCGCTACATTAAAGGGGTGATTGACTGGGTTTTTTGAGTATTTTACACTGTTCCTTAAGGTCTCCGAATAGGGTATGTAACATTGTTTTGGCTGAAAATGGCCCGGGTGCTGTTCTATGCCCTCTTTTACATCCAGCATTTTTTTCCCGGGAAAAAACGCTAGCTTTTCCCCTTATATCATTGTTATTTAGATGAGCTGTGCGCTGATTGGTTGGTTTACAACGAGCGAAGCTGCGGAGCAAAGACGGCCAACAGCACTCACTGAAACAAGAAGGTGGCGACTTGAAATAAAAACGTACAAATAAATCTATTGTGTCTACACAACACTGTTTTCAACAGATTGACTAGATATAATTTGAAATGATTACGGTAGTTTCCACGTCTGTTGTCGAAGCAAACAGAATCGCCTTAGGTGGGTAACGTTAGCACTACAGTTTAGCATACAAACTATCGTGATTCAACACAGCTTCAGTTAGCTCTAGCTATCTTACTGAAAAATAGATCTGGACAAACATGCATCTGAATTGTAGATTTACATAACATCACGGGTTATTTATTTGAATGAAACATAGACAGGAACATGAAATAACGTAAATCCAATTGCCAATAAACTAGGCTAAATCATAACACATTCATGCTCTTGCGTTAGCAAGCTAAACTGGTTTACATGCCTACAGTATAGGTGTTTTCGCTATCTAGCTGTTCTTACATTCCTTGCAAATCACCGATGAAAAACAGATGAGCTTGAGTCTAGTTAACATTGACTAGACGGTTATGGCTGATGTTTGTTTATACCGTAGCATTGAAGATCTCTGTGCAGTTGCACGAACCATTTCACCAAGGACGGTTTTAAAAACCTGGGAATATGTAAAGCAGGATTTGCTATGAAGCTGTTGCTAAAAAGAGGTGCGTTCCGACCGTAGTTATGTTCATCAGAACCGCAAACTGTAGTATGATTTTGTCAGTAACAGTTATTAGCAATGCTAACGTATCCTGTATCTAGCACAGCCTTTCTCCAGTTATTTCGAATAGATAATCTAGACAGGCGTCAGCAAAAGGCTAGACTGCTTTCGTTTTCGGGCTATTTTTTTGGAAGCTTGCCTTCTAATGCCGACTACAGCTAGTCTAGCTAGTCATTTGCTAAGTAAGGTATGTTGATGTGTTTAGAAACGTAGCGTCGCTACCTCGGACTGGGCAAGAACACCAGTGAGTGGGCTGGTCTGCATGTACATTTTGGGGCGTGACAAAGACACAGACCAGAGCCAATTGAATGCGCGATACCCTCCCGACGTCAGTAGGGTGGATTTTTCCAAAAGCTACCGTTCTACAGCTAGATTTTTTCTTTTTGAGATTTGCATGGGAAATAAGTGTCAATGGACTTTGAGGTTCACTGTATGTTCATTTTACCCACCGAACTGTCGTTATTCAACTATGACAAGGTAAAAACGGTTTTGCAGTCAGTGACCCTTTTAAGCATAGGCTATAGGAAATGGTGTCCAAACCTGCATAGACAAGAGAAATATGTCTATACCGTGGAAAAAAACTTTTGAATAATTTAGGTGAATATCTGCATGGCCAATGCTGAAAACTTCCCTCCTACTTTTTTGCCCAAAAAGTACCATCACAACTCATGAAACCACCTCAGTTACTTTGTGAAAGCAGTATTTTAAGGGTACAATGGGAAGTCCAAGTCAGATGGATTGCCGCCTTGTTAGTTATATGGATATTCAGGGTTAGAAAAGGGCCATACATTTACAGAGACCCCTCTCTCTATTCTCATAATGAAAGGTAAAGAAACAGACAGTAACGTTCTCAGGCAGCGTGAGCCGCATCTAAAGTCAACTGCATTAGTATCCTGACGTGAGCAGCACGTCTGACTGCTGGAGTGGCCTACTTTCCCGTGGGATCATGTCTCAGTGCTCTGTCACAGGCTTACCGGGGCCTACCTGGCTAGCTTCAAATCCCCCTCCACGCTTTAAAGCTTGCTCTACATCAAATAAATTGAAATGTAACTTTGCTGAATGAGGATACGAATTAGGGCCTGGAGTGTTTTCTATCTCATTTGATCTCCACTCCCATGAGGCTCGCTCTTGTATATTGGCTGTCAACAGAAACATGACCAAATATCTTCAGCAGAGAAGTTGGACTGAAAGGGAAAAGGGACGTCAACAATACAATAGGAAGACAGACACTCATTAACTCCCTCCCCTCCCTCAATCTCTCTTTAGCTCTCTATTTCTCCCTCCCCTCTTCTATTTTTCTCTGTCTCGCTCCCTCCTTCTATCTCTCCCTCTAACTCTTTCTGTCACCCCTCTATTTCTCTCTGAATCATCACCAACCTGCTCAGACGATCATTTTGAAAATATAAAATGAGAACAAAATCAGCATACTATCAAACTTTACGTAACGTACAGCAGAAATGTAACATTGTGAAAAAATGGAAGCTTGTATACTTCCTCATGTGTTACTGATTCCCACACTTCTTGTGCTCTGGGCAGTTCACAGAAACATCACCACAACAACAACACTCTGAAAATGACCATTGAGGCTAAATGCAGGACACACACATGCTGAATGAATGAGTGCAAACCCCTTACACACCCTATTATATAATGATGCATGGATGCACTCTTCACACACTAACCCCGACAGAGTGGGTATGGATGGGCGGGGAGAAGGGCACAGGTGGCCCTACATCAGTACGGCTCAGCCCGACCTAGCCCAGCCAAGTGTAGCTCAGCCCATATCAACTCAACACAGCCAGTCCCGGTCCACTTCAGACGGGTCTGTCTGTGTGTCTGTGTGTATGTGTGTCTGTGTGACTGTGTGTCTGTGTTTCTGTATGTCTGTGTGACTGTGTGTCTGTGTGTCTGTGTGTCTGTGTGACAGTTTGTGCGGCAGCTGTGGCGCTACTTGGCCACATGAGTCAAGTCAGATGTGGAGCAGCTGTCAAGCATACTGTACTTCTGGAGGAGCTGTGTGAAGGAACAGAATATGAAGCTCTGGCTCTGGCAGCTGATCTCCATGCACACAGCTCTATCAGTCTGCCTGGAGGTCATGCAGTCCCATGACTATCCATGTTTGGCTGGGGTCCATGAATTCACGGCTACTCGGGTGCAGACTGATGTGGAAAAGTCCTTTGACACAGGTGAGGTTCAGGGTGCCACAGATGGGAGATAGCCGGTAGAGTGAGCGTTGTAATCTCTGATCCACGGCGTCATTCTCAAGCAAGGGATGGTGTCTGAGAGGCCCCGTAATAGTTATACACGATACCTTTACGGTACTGCTCGCATAAAAAGGCTATTTCTCCTACTTTCCTTTCCAATCTGGTCAACATTTTCTAAAAAAATATAATGTCTTTAGAGCATACGAATGTGTTACATCGAATGTGGCATTGTGTAAAAGGCTAGTGGCGTGCACATTTGACACCCCTCAGGTAGTCCTCGAGGTGCTAAACTCCACTCTCGGCTTTGATGGCAACTGTCTTCTCCACTCTCATCAGACAAGTCATGATGTGGCCTCGGAGGGCAAGAGCTCAAAATGGTGGACGGTGCAACCCGTTCCTCTAAAAGTGCTGCCTTGATCTGAAGTGACAGATTTGGTGCTTTCTGTGTAGATGAACACATGCTTTCCCCTTCAGTCAGGATAGATTACACACACGTTACCTTTCCTTCCAAGGAATATTCAGATTTGGAAAATGAAGAAGAGAACCCTGATGTTGACACTGCTCTGCCTGTAGACACTGAGCATGCTCTTCCTGCCGTGTGCTACCAGGTTATATGTTCAATATGTGGAAGAGGAGCATAAGGTGTGTTACGTAAGACAACACAGAACTGGTCCATACCAGTACGTTCACGCCATACTACTGTCTTCACTCCTCTCGCTTTGCTTACCATCAAATCTCTCTCCCTCCTTCTCTCTGTCCTTATCCCGCCCTGTCTCTTGCTTGATGTCGAGTAGTAGCCTGAGAGTACTGGTACACAATAGGTCAGTGCTGGCTGTGGTCAAATGGAATGCGATGAGCGGAAGATTCTCTTTTCATCTGAATGACTGCAAACAAACGGCAGTCAGAGGGTGAATGTAGAGAGAGAGGTTAAACAGGGCTGGCTGGGTGGAGGGGAAATGGGGAGAGTAGGAGAGGATTGGTGGGAATGCACGGGGCGAGAGGGAGAGAAAGTGAAGGTCAGAGGAGGAGAGCAAGGCCTTGAGCAGTCATCGCATTAGCATAACTCTCCGGAGAAGGTTACCCAATTGTAGGAAAGCTTTCCATATCTGTGTGCAACATCTATGGTTTAGATTACACTGAGGTTTGTACTGACAAACTATTCTGACTCCAAGGGAAAACAAGATCCAGGGGTCCTGGCCCTGGCCCTGTTTGAGATGTAATCCCACGTAAGCAGTATTACAGTGAGGTTGAACACTGGACTTATAATGGAACACATTGAGTTCAATGAAAATCGCCCATCCATCCCCTTCTCCATCATCTCCATCTCTTCTGCTGTCATCTGGTCCCCACCCTCTGCAGGCTCTCCGTCTGCTTCCTGTGTCACATCACCCTCTTACGTAAGAACTAGCCAGTGTGCAGTACGTGACCCCCATGTCTGGCGACAATGGCCGCCCCGCCCCCTTCCTTACCACCGTCCCCCCACTGACTCAAACTAGCACGCAGGGCTCCTGCTTCCTTCAAGTCTGTCACGAAGGCGGTGACTGTGCCTTCTGCAAGTGACGTGTTCCTCGCTTGAGTCATGGCAGAGCATCCACACACTCACACAAAGTCAGACGATACACACTGTGCAGGCATGCTTACGTTATATGACAGGAGTGTCCTTAGATGGCAGCGTTGGGCCCCCCTCTCTCTGTTCCTCGGCTCGGCCCACTCCAAACACGAGACTTCCAGGATTAAACAAAAAGAAGGAGAGAGAAAGAGGGAGGAAAAAGCAAGAGATAGAGAGAGAAAGACAGGAAGAAGGGGAGAGAATTCTCAGACCCTTTGCCTTGGGTCTGAGAATAATTCCCTGTCTTTGGGAAACTCTTTGTCTCCTCTTCCTCTCTGCCACACTGACCCCTGAGCCTGCAGCCTCAAACAAGTCTTAAATAGGGCGTGTTTGTAGTTGGAGCTAATATTGTGTGTGTGTGTGTGTGTGCTTTGCTACACAACGTCTGCTGCTCGTACATTCACTGGGCTTAATTCTCTGGCTGAAATGCTAGGAGCACTCATGCTCACACACTCCCAGCGGACCCGTTCAAACTGAGTGCAACTGAACTACCACAAACATTGGACCATGTGAAGTCTGCTTCATCAACATGTGAGGAAGGACTGGGGACACACACACACACACACAAACATTTACCTCTAATGACCTCATCTGATCTCTGTCCACGCTACGCCAGTGAGAACTGTCCTCAAATAGGTCACACACGCACACACTCATGTCCATGCACATAAACACACGCGCAAAGATAAACGCTCACACACAAACCCTCGCTAGACAGAGTGTGTTTCCGAGTGAGAAGCAGTGGAGAGTCCTGTTTTGCCTTTCTGAGCCGGGGAGGCGGGATGAGAGTCTGTGGAGCTCAGCCGGGCGCCCTCATCCTGTCACTTCCAGCCCTCCTCCGCCTCCTCAGGTTCCTGGGCCTGGAGACACACGCACACGTGCACGCTCCCACACACACACACACAACATGCACGCTCCCACACGCACGCACAAACATGCATGCAGGCCACACACAAGCACACAAACATGCATGCAGGCATGAATGCATGAACACGCTTACAAACAAATAAACACATTTCAAAATTCACACATGCACTTATGCACACATGCATGCACACACATGGCAGCACGTACGCACATATACATCCTAGCCAGTATGTACATACGTAGCAAAATATGTCTTCCGCACCACTGTCGACGACACAGGTGCATATAGGTGGGTTCAATAGAGGAGGGGGATCAACCCGGATGATCTGGACTTCCTTATAACCTCTCCCCTTGGGAGACATCCTGCTCATGTCCATCCCTGTAGCCTCCCTCCTCTCCTCCTTCTCTCCCTCTTCTGCCCCCTCCTCTTCCCACCTCCCCACCACCCCTCTTCTGCCCCCTCCTCTTCCCACCTCCCCACCACCCCTCTTCGTGGGTTCCTTGCTTTCTAAACTCTTAATTTCAGTCCAATCAGAATGGGCATGCTAGGTGAAGGCTAGGTGAGCTCCAAACAGGGGCCGTCCAAGTGTGTGTGTGTTTATGTGTGTGTGTGGTGTCAGGACTGTATACAGAAGCCATCAAACCACCGGTTGTACTGGACAAGTTCTTGGATTTATGTGACAGGCTGCCTGGAGAAGTTAGCATCGTCGCCTGTGCGTCAGGTCACCACCACTGTGATGGAGTCGCCCGTCCCCTACACACACATCATACGCGCACACACCACACACAGACACACGTGACCACCAACCTACATTCCGACACTTGGGAAAGAACACCATTGGCACAGCAGCCCCAAGACCACACTACCTGCCCCCCTCCCCATCCCCCCAAACCGCGACATCACATGCAACACCACTGTAGGAAGACGGTGTCCACACACAGACCACCAACCACTCTAACTCTCACCTGTATCAAGCCCAACCTGTCGGTCTAGAACTTCACAAACACCCACATAAGAGCAAAAGCATTTTCCTTTCTCCAAAGCAATGGCTCTCCCCTCTATGGGACCCTGATGGTGGCACTTCTCCACAATCCCCTGCTTCTTCTGGCCCTCTGCCCGCCCCCGAGGTACCCTTATAGGCGTCACACACACACTAGCCAGGGAGCTGTCAGGGCGCGGATGATTGACAGGCTTCACAACCAATCTCATCACAGCTCTGTTAAGATGGCGCCTCCGACACTCGCTAGCACGTTGCTGTCACGCATGCCAAAGGTCCCGTCACTATCACCCTCTCCAGGCTAGGAAAGGCTCTCTCTCCACCTCCCTGCACAATGCCAACACAAAGAGCACCCGCAAAGAGCAACTGTAGGGAAAGGTTTTTGTTAGCTTAACATCCTTCTCTTCCCAAGACTTTCGGCATTAGCTCTCCTGTATTGAGAGAGAGAGGGGAATACATGATTCAGGCACGTCCAGTCGTCCATAGCCACCTATGTCTGCACAGGGTCCTAGGCGGGTGAATAATGTAACCTGAGGGTGTTTGCCTAGCTACCTATGAGAGACCAGGGGTCCTTTCTGTTAGCTGACCCAAAGGTCACATGGTGTAGAAGCAGCAGCTGTACTTGAATACAATTCTCCGAAACTCAACCTGACACTGCATACTCACACACATACCCATAAATAAGCACAGACAAAAACACATCTGAACCAGGAGCAGAGCATTCCAAATAGTCTGCTGTGTTACACTATGCTAAGCTTAGCAGGACACACATTAATGTACACTGATGTACATCTGCATGGTCAAATGTCATACGTTCTGCCCCCACTCCACTCCTCTCCTCTCTCCCAGTGCTTCATGAAGAACATGTCCTCACCAACAGCTTGCTGCGCTGAGGCTATGGGATTATATATGTCTCTCTGCATGTGAGTTGCCACAACGCATCATCTTAATGAATGTGAATGTGAATGTGCTTGGAGCCGCGAGTCATTCCTGCCCACGGACGCCACACAGGCTGTTACATCACTCTCTCTCTCTCTCTCTCTCTTTCCATCACACACACACACACTCAGACAGCTATTTTGGAAACATGTTTGTGTGTTTGTATGTGAGGATTCATCTCTCTAACCCCCACCCCTCTCTGCACCCCTATCAGGGTTAAGACTGGCTCGTGTACAGAGCCATACTCTGACCTCTGGCTGCATCTGTCAGCGCTGGACTGAGGGCAGCGGGGGGGGTTAGGGGCCCGCTCTGACTCAGACTGTGCCCTCCCTAGGCTTGCACAGGGAGTGGGGTGGGGGAGGGGGTGTACAACAGCCTGGGGCGGTCTCAGACTGTGGAACACTGAGACCCAGAGGGACCTGAGTTCCCGAGGTTCGCGTAGCCTTCATCTGCCACTCGTGTTGGCTGGAATGTATTGTTAGCAAACACAGAGATATGCATGTATGCATACCTATAGGTATGGTTGTTCAAAGACAGCTGCTAAACACGCACTCACACGTACACTCAAAGACAAACAAATAAGCACACAAACATGTTGTTTGGCTTCTTCACACACAGGCGGCTGTTCACATACTGTTATTTCTAATCTGGCAGGCATAACATGAACCTCTGGTGTTACTCACGGTTGGCCGCAGCCTTCCATGTGTCATGAATGTTTACAATCTTTTCCCCACTGATTCTGTATGTGGGATGCCCAAGGTACATTTCAAACGATAGCATCTACCACAATCCAAAAGAGGACATGCCATAATTTGGTCAATTACAGTTGATACAGCATTATACAGTACAGCACACATGTCATTTTCTTTTTCTACACTAGAATAATGAAAGAGAATAAAACGTGAAGGTTACAGGCTAATGACTTGATGAGATCAGCTAAAATAGGACTTGTTTCATGTTCGGTATGGTTGTGTCAGGAACAACGCAGGGTGTGAGGAGAGATATAGAGGCTGTGTGCTCAGAAAGCCTGTCATCAGACTGGTGCTCATGAAGACAACGTGAGAAAACACACACACACACACACACACACACACAGCCCAGGCTTGCTAATCCAGTCCTCAGTGTTAATGTCTCTGACTCATGCAGAGTCATTTAAGCATCTCCTTCCTCTGCCTGCGGCCCACTGCTCCACCCGGCGGCTCTTAGGCCCATCTCCTCCAGCACCAGTCATCCTGCTCCTCCACGTCCTGCTCCGACCGGCGGCTCTTAGGCCCATCTCCTCCAGCACCAGTCATCCTGCTCCTCCACGTCCTGCTCCGACCGGCGGCTCTTAGGCCCATCTCCTCCAGCATCCGTCATCCTGCTCCTCCACGTCCTGCTCCACCCGATGGCTCTTAGGCCCATCTCCCCCAGCATCTGTCACCCTGCTCCTCCACGTCCTGCTCCACCTCAGTCTCTGACGGCTTCATCACTCCGTCGGCAGGGTCTGAACTGGAGGGATATTTAGAGGGTAACAGGAACCCGGGATGTGAGGGTGGGGCGGGCGAGGAGGGGGTGGGGAGGTGGGGAGAGAGCAATGGTGGTTCCTGCTCGGAGAGATGTTAATTGGCACAGCCGCCACACCCCCCCGTTCCATGCCTCTCGAACAGACAGACAGTGGGCAAGGGGGCGGGAGCCTTGGAGTGGGAGGTGGGGGGTGGGGGGGATGGCGGTGGGTGGTGGGGAAATGTCACGGAGCCGAATGCAAATGTGGCCTGACAAGCGGTGCAGAAAACATGTTCTCTCTGACTCGGGGAACCTTGATATTTCACAAAGTCAAAGGAACATGTCCCCGAGGGCTCCAAAAGGGTTATTTAAAGAGGGACCCTGAAAAACAGCCGTCCCAGGTTGCGTCACTGGATAGGGTTTGTTCGGGCTGTTTTTGCCCTCATTTCCTCCTCGCGCCCTATCCCTCACCTCATCCTCTCTGTTATCTGTCAATCCCTCCTTTCCACTCCCCTAACTCTTCTTTTCCTCCCCTCTGTATCATTCGTTCTCTCCTCTCCTTTCTGGGGCCGGGGAACGGCTCCCTATGCAGTTAGCCAGGAGTCCGGGATGAGGCAGGGCTGTTGACTCAGTCTCTGCCTCAGAGCTGCGCGCTGGTTCCTCTGCGTCACGTCATCCTGCCTCAAGTTTGCCATGCTGAGCACCAATGACGTGCTGCTCGTCTGCGGCGCGCCACGGTCTCTTCAGTCCCTGATCCGCCATGCACTGCGTCATCTCCTGAGCCATTTCACTGGGCTTCACTAGGAGTACGCGTGCCCATACATAATGCATGGCTCTGGCTATGTTATGTTGGGTGTGTTTGTGATTCAGAACTCTCTTTGAAGACCTTGTCAAGCCATTGATCCCAGTCACCCTATGCCGGGGTGACATTAAAGGCACGCCGCTTGCATGTGTGTGAGCCGTGGAAGGGTGGAAGAGTGGGTCGATGAAAAGCTGCTGTTTCTGCAAGGTCACGGCGGGCTGGAAGTCATACATAGCACAAACACAAGTCAGCCTGACACGGAAAATAATTACTGTTAAATTTAGGGGTTAAGTCTTCCAGGGGATTCAAAAATTCTAAATACGTATGTTTAATTTAGCAGCTGTGGCTGGCAGACTTACGGACACACACACACACACACACTCACTGGGGCCATACTGACACACACACACACGCACTCACTGGAGCCATACTGACACACACACACACACACACACACTCATTGGGGCCATACTGACACCCATGTCTGCAAAGCTAGTTCTGCTGTCTGCACGCATGGGCCCAAATAGAAGCTAATTGCAGTGGAGTCAACAGATGAAGCAACAGCGTTATCGGGTGCTGCTGCTCACTGGAGTGTCAAGAGGGAATAGCGTCTGTGTGTGTGTGTGTGTGCGCGTGTGTGTACACGTGTTGAAGGGGGAATTATCAGGAAGAGAATATAACCAGATACAGAAATAAAGAGTGTTTGGGTGGGTGGGGGGTGGTAGTGGGGTTTCTAGACGAGGTTGCTGCTGGCCTTGTCAGCGCCCATCACCTCGACACCCCCTCCTGTCGCCAGAATCAACCAAAGAGAGGTGTGATTCAGATTCAGATTCAGATTCAGATTCAGCAACGTCCTGTTGTGACTGGAACGATCACCTCCCGGACCACGGGGTTGCCCATTTGTTCTGGAAACATCCCTCTAGTTGTGCACCACTTACAGCTCATCATCTTAAGTTAACTTCACCAGTTATGCAGGTTGAGAAAGGGTTGATGCCTGGCTGTCATCTGGACTAGTAGATCAGGTGGCAAGCTGGACCGATTCCTTCATTGCTCACACCTGTCAACTCCCTTCAGATCACCAGGAGTTAGGGCCTTCCCTCTCAGGGCTGCTGACTCGGCACAGGCTATAAGTCTTCCGTACTCACAGCGTGACCAGGTGATCTAATTGTACTAGGCAATCACAGCGCCACGTCGAATTAACTGTCGAATGGTCGTCACGGTGCCACACAGCTGCAGCTCATCTGTGCTCACACACACACACACACACACACACACAAGTAGGTGCATCTGTAAAGCCATCCACTCCGAATGGCCAGAGAGGACAATAAACGTGCTATGTCCACTAAACCGCACACTACCATCAGCATCCTCTAGGATTTGGCCACAAACTGTTGGCGTAATCAGATTAATTCAACGGGTTTAATTTGGAGCTGTCAAGAGTTTTTTATGTATTTTCTCTGGAGACACGTCAGCAGTAGGCATCCGTAACTTATTAAAAGCTGATTAAGTCCTGATTAAGATGATTCCCTCCTCTGCCCTGTGCTGGCGGGTAACACGGAGCCGCGTGCGACTGTCAGGATTACGGCGTTTCACTGTGAAAGTGTGAGTGAACGACTGAAGTATCCGGAACAGAGTGAACTATCGCCCTTCCTGGGTAGGATGACGTCGCGCTGATACCTAACCAACGGAGAGATGCGAGAGGGCTGACTCCGGTTTATGTATGGTGCTCCTGGGATCAATGAGTGTGTGCAGACATGCTACCATCATCTCCAACCAGGATTCGAGCGGTTGCGTCTCTGTATCCATCCGTAAGCACCGCTCACTGGCCCCAACACACAAATGCCCTGTAGCAGTGAACGACTGGACTCGCCGTAAACGTCCATCTTCCTTTGAACCGTGGGTGAGAAATTATTTTGCTTTGCTTTTATGCAGCCACCTAAAGCTTAAATCCAACCCCACGCTTTCTAGCTCCCACCCACCCTCCATACAGCCAGGCCATGATCGTTCCTGAGTTGGAGTGACGGTCCACAGTGCAGTGATGGTCTTTGACAGCAGCACAGTCCTAGCCATGAGCACAAGCGCTTACGCAACCCATTCATTGTTATTGCCTTGTCAGCGCCGTTTAACATAAGAATCACACGAAGGGTAGGCTGCTGTGCATAACTGTTAGTATACTGGCAGCAACAGGGGATTGGCGAGGGCCAACCATTATTCATACTAGCAGTCCGCTAGGGCAGGGACGGTAAAACAAAGTATTCGAGACAGAGGCAGTATCATTTAGTGGAAATTATGGGATTTTTACTAACAAAAAGACAGACAGAAATTAAGTGTGTCCAAGGGCGTAGGTTTGGTCTGAGCTTTGGTCGTTTTTTTTTACTATGTAGGTAATTGGTTCAGGTTTTATGGAGCTGTACTAGGCCTATATCATTTGTACTGGACTTCTGAGCAATGACATCATATATGATGCATACATTTGGGCATCCCAATTTATAGCACCTTTTTACTAAGTGTGAATGATAACATTCACACTATAACATTGTCTAAACATCCCTTAAAAAACTGCAATTTAATGCAATCTTTACCAAATTGGACAATTCAACTTCTCACCTGAACCCCTGATGCCGATTCATCACCAACCTGCTCTACATCTGTAGCTTCAGGGTGCTGTTTTTCCTGCACAGTAATTCAGCAATTTAATAGACACTAACCATGCTTAGTTGACTGCTGACATTGGTCGAGATTACAGGGATAGGCATATTACTATCCAAGGGATTATATAGGCCTACTTATTACCAGTTAATATCACTTTTGAGTTGCTAGCCTGCTGGTACTAGGCTAAACTAGCACGGTCCCATTATGTGGGTAGGTTAGCTTTATCCTTCTGGCTTCAACAAGACCAGCTGCTGCTAACACACTGGTCGAAAGATTGCAGACGCTAGGGATAGATTTAATACAAGTAAAAGTTACATGCTCTAGGCCTACTACACTAACAACTTTCAAAACATGTTTAACGCTACATTGTAGAATGTGTGGCGATCTAAGGCTAGCAGGTTTGCACTGTGTGTGTAGTTTTCCTAGCTAACGCTAGTTTACTAACAACGACCTTCTTGATAGCTACTTACTCAGGGTGGTGAAAAAACTTCTGATATCTCTCTTCTTTTTGGGTGACATTTTCCTATCTATAAAGCACAAAAGGGTCAAAAATATCAATTCTAAAACCAAACGAAATACTAATATGAGGCTTTATTATTTCCTGGCGTACTGCCAGCTGTCTTTCTGCAAGTCACGAGTCAGCCAATTAACTGAAATGACATCATTTAGTCTCGCAGGCTCGAGGGCGCATTGGTTAACTTGGAAATGTATGTTTCACTTTTCTGGGCGACGAACATAGTAAAGATAATAATACGAATGAGTTTGGTAATATATTGTACAAATTCTTTTTTTCGAAAATTAACAAAATATTACTGGGGACGATTGTGTCTTTCCCAAACTTTGGTCGTGACTATAGTCCCTATCGACCCTATGCAAACCTACGACCCTGAGTGTGTCACCCAAAAGTCCTTAAAGCGGTTGTACTGGATCATGGCTAGCTGTGCTTATTCCAGCCTGTGTCACATACAGTATGCTGTTTGCAAAATGTTCCTGGAGACAGGGGAGGGGGACAGAGGGAGAGAAAGAGAGCGACAGAGACAGAGAGAGGGAGAGAGAGAGAGAGAAGGGGACTAATAGAGAAGTCTGGAAGACAGAGAGGCAAGAATGACAAATGGATGACCAGAAACTCGAAAATCGAAGTGAGGGAACAATGTGGTGCTGTTTTTGTCCACAGGAGGCAGCTCTGCACGTGAAGAAGCTTCACACCTTTAAGACACGTCTCTGACACTACCGCTATATCAGAATGTCACACTTTCACAATATGCGTGCCGTCAGCAGCTGCACCGCTAAGCTATTTATATAGGTCTCTATCTGTGAGGTGACAGACCCCAGACTGAGGAAGAAGTCAAGTGTAGAAGACTCGATGTGTATATAAGCGAACTGGTTCAGAGGTCAGTTTGAGAGCTGTGTTGTTGTAAACATGCCTTTCTGCACATGCACGCCTGCACACACACTAACCCAGGCATTTTGAGGGAGACCCCGTCCCATTCTGGTGATGTCACAAAGGGCCTGTTTTTTCTCAGATGGAATGATTTATTTGTAATCATGGTAGCATTATAATAAAACAATGAACATTGAAAGCACTGACAGTTTAAACCAAGGCCTCTCACATGGCATGCACAACCCTGCAGTCACAGCAAGACGGAACATTCTACATCGCATCAACACACTCCGTTTTCTCTTTCTCTCTTCTTGGCTTCTAAAAGTCCCCCCTTCCTCTTCCCCCCCACACAAGTCTTTTAATTATATGAATTTGTTGTTCTTAATTTTTTTAGTTCCTTTAAATATATTTCATATAAAACAAGCCAACAGATGATGAATCTACCATGTTGTGACCAACACCCCCCCCACACACAATCCTCTGCTCCAGTGTTCTGTTGGTTGGCTTGGAGAGAGGAGAGCAGCTGGAGAGATGAGCACATGTTTACTGGGAGTGCTTCCCCTCTCTCTCTCTCTTTTTCAGTTTATCTTGTAGGGAATGCAGAGAGGGACGAAAAATAAACTTCTTCCAAAGGGTGACGGGCACATCAAAACCCCCACTCTTCCCCTCCTAACCAGAAATACAACAACAACAACAACAAAAAAAAGATTTGTTTTCTCTCTTAAAAAAAGTAATACAAAAAAGAAAAGGAACACTAAGTGAGGAGTCCCGAGTTGGAGGAGTGTGCTGGAGGCGGAGTCAGGAGCCCGCTCTACTGGAGGCACTTTGGCACAGAGCGACGGCCCCACACACACCAGAGGACAGGCGGAGACATGGAGGGGATGAACGCATGCAGAAGTGATGCGGGTCGAGGGAAAGTATGAGATAGGTAGGAGAGAGAGAGAGAGGGAGAGAGAGAAAGAGACATTTGACAAACGTGGAGGAAAAGACCAGCCTTCACTCCTTTATTGTCCTGTTTTTTGGAGGGAGAGGAAGAAAAAAAAAGCGAGGGGTCTTCAGAGGAGAGGACGATCGAGCCACTGTAGAAATGCTGGGATGAACAGGGAGACGTGGGGGAGAGAGAGAGGGGGATGGAGAACGAGCGATGAGACGAGGAAGCGGGGGAGAACCAGCTATACAACACGTACAGTTAAAGGTCTTTTCATCTCGGTGGAGGAGGGAGAGAGGTCGAGTCAGGAAGAGAGGGAGGGGCTTAGCACAGGGCCCTTAGACTCAGGAGGGAGGGGCTCAGCAGAGGGCCCGTAGACTCAGGAGGGAGGGGCTCAGCACAGGGCCCGTTAGACTCAGGTGTGGGGGTGGAAGGAGTGGTGGGGTTGTGGTCCAGAAGTAAGCGAGCCAGTTAGGCAGTCAGTCGGACAGTCAGTCGGACACAGGCGTGGCCAGCTCCAGTTGAACCCTCCCCCCCTTCCTCCCTGCTCCTCCCCTCTCCCTCCAGGCAGGGCTGTGATAGGCTGCGTGTCCTGTCCGTCAGGCTCACAGGTAGAGCTCCTTGGTTCTGATATGATGCAGCTTGTCCCGCAGCATGCGGAAGGAGGGTCGCACAGCGGAGTCCAGGGTCCAGCACTGCTTCATCAGGTCATAGACCACGGGGGGGCAGCCGTCCGGGAGCGTCCATCTTGTAGCCCTTCTCCACGCGAGGCACCACCTCCTTCAGGGGCTGGATGTGTGTGTATATGTGTGCGTATGGGAGGGGGGGAGGGCAGAGACATGGTTAGAATACCAATTCAGAGATCACAAATACAGTCAATACTGCCCTCTGCTGGTTACAGGAGGAACGGGCAACAGATGAGTCGAGCAGTGACTGGGATTTACTTACAATTCTGGGGTAAGGCACACGGCCAAAGGAGTAGATCTCCCATAGCAGGATACCATAGCTCCACACGTCGGACTTGGTGGAAAACCTCTGGAAAAAGGAAGCTCTGGTCAAAACACACAGGCAGACACATCTTGGCGAATGCTAAGATCCTTGAAGATGCTTCCATTTCTTTCATGAGTCCCTCTCTCCCTGTCTGTCTTTCCGTCCTTACTCCTGTCGGTTCCCGCCCCCCTCACCTTCTCTCTCAGGGCCTCTGGGGAGGTCCACTTGACGGGCAGCTTGGCCGTGTCCTGCGTGGACGACGCCTCTTTGGTCAGGCCGAAGTCGCTGACCTTGGCGATGTTGTCGTCGGAAACCAGCACGTTGCGCGCTGCCAGGTCTCGGTGGACAAAGTTGGCAGCCTCCAGGTACTCCATGGCTTCACACACGTCACTGAGGAGAGAGACAGAGAGAGAGGGGAACACATTCACAGAATGAACGATATTTCAGACAAATGTCAAAATGACTACATTGAAAAATGCAGTAACTATTGACGGCATCAACAAACAATCAATGTCTTACAGTGAGAATTTCAGTAAGCAGTCCCCATCCAGCACAGTTCGGCCTCGAGACCGCAAGTAGTCCACTAGACTGCCCTGTGGAGGAGGGGGAAAGTGAGAGAAAATGGGCGAGGGAGGGAAAGAAGAGAGGGAAAGGGAGAGAGAGAGCTGTCAGTTTCCACAATGACCGCAGGCTCCACCCCTCCATGCTGGGCCGTGCGCTGTCCAGTGTGTCTAACCTTGGCCATGTACTCGGTGACGATGTACAGGCTGCCCCTCTCCTCCAGGATCACCCCCAGCAGCTGGACCAGGTTGTTGTGTCTCAGCTGCCTGCAGGACAATGTCACACACAGGGTTCAGGGAGAGACGCATGCACGCCCACGCGCACGCACACACACACGCACACACACGCACGCACGCACGCACAGACAAACACACAGACAAACACACACAGACACACACAGTGGCGGTCACAATGAAAGTGTGGCGTGGAGCCTTACGTCATGACGGAGGCCTCTGCGATGAAGGCCTGCGCTGTGGCGTCGTGTTTGATGCACTTCACCGCTACCTTGGTACCCCTGTAGTCCCCGACCATCACATCTGGAACACACACACACACACACTGTCGAGTCACTTCTGCACTGAAGATGGCAGTAAAGTCAAGTGAATGTGCAGTTCGACACACATGCGTGTGGCCACTAATTCACATAATGAGATATTAAGAAGCTTGACCCCAGCTCTGGTCAGCAGGCATCCTCACCTCCAAACTCCCCTTTACCAATGGTCTGCAGCAGCTTGAGCTCCTTCCTGTTGAGGGCCCAGCCACCTGGGAGAACACATGGAGAGAGAGAGAGGGAGAGCGAGAGAGAGAAGGGTTAGTAGGTTTCAGCAGGCCCACCTTCCTCTCCCCAGACAGAGACCAGCACATTTGCCCTTAGCCAAAGTAACTAATAAGTATTTTAATGAATTCCTGATTAAAGTCATTAGTGTCAGGTTTGTGTGTGAGTGTGAGAGAGTGTGTGTGTGTGTGTGTGTGTGTGAGAGCGAGAGTGTGTGTGTGTGTGTCCTTACTCCTGGAGAACTCATCCTGGGCCGCCACTGTCCCCTCCATCACTTTGGGCTTGATGAGTCTCGTACAGAGTCCATCTGCGTCTTTGGTGTAATGCTGCAACCAGGAACACGAGGACCAAACACAGAGAGAGAGAGAGAGAGAGAGAGAGACAGACAGAGAGAGAGAGAGAGATAGAGAGAGAGTGAAAAAAGAGGTTTGTGAGAACAGACATCTAGACGAGCGTTCCAGTTGGACAGTGGGAGTGGTTAACACAGCTGACCTCCTCCACCTGAAGGAGCACGGGGCGTCTAACTGGTCTCCCTGGCAATCGGATGACGTGAGTAACGTTTCCTTCCACCAGGGGGCAGCATGGTGCAGGAAGCACCACATCAGTGCCGTGCCTGTGTGTGGCGTCTGTGTGGGGCGTCTGTGTGCGTAGTGCTAAAGCTAGGGGATGTTGTACATGCTAACACATGTCCCACTTCCAGGCCAGGCACAACAATGCTGCAGCTAATACAGCTCAGAGGCCTTCAGTCAACCTAGCTTTGTTGATTTAGCATTTCAGCATGGAGAAAGTCCTTAGAACTATGTATGAGTCAAAGAAAGGTTTTCCTTGGGAATGCTGAGGGAAACCTCCATATGGTTGTGAAGCTGTAAGAACAGAAGTAGATGACGTGTGTGTGTGTGTGTGTACACGCCATAATCCCTTAAAAGGCTTCGGAGGCTGTTTGATTGTCATCGTGTGGTTAATACCGCAAATCCCACTGGCTGTGTGTGTATTGATTGTGTGAGTAGTACCTGTGGGTGATGTGTGATTTTGTCATGTCCACAGCAATAATGAGCCATGGTTCTGTGTGTGACTGTCTCCACCAAACTGCTCAGTGTATGTGTGTGTGTGTGTGTGTGTGGAGCTATATGTAGGCTGCAGTGACGGGCCATTTAGAGGCTCGGGGTGGAAAGAGAACAGACAAGAAAAATACACAAGAATTTAAGGAATTCAGTCACAGGCGCTATTATCGAGAGAGGGAGGGAGGGGAGGACGGAGAGTGAGAGAGAGGGAGGGGAGGAGGGAGAGTGAGAGAGAGGAAGGGGAGGAGGGAGAGTGAGAGGGAGGGAGGGAGGAAGAGGGCGAGCCAAGCAGAATACTCGAGGGAACATCACCAGAGAGAGAACATGAAAGACAGAAAGAAAGAGGGAGGGAGAGAACGGAAAGCGGGGTGAGCTGAGCCAAGACGAGGAGTGTGAACAAGAGAGAGAGTAGAGGAGAGAGGGGAGAGAGTAGAGGAGAGAGGGGAGAGAGTAGAGGAGAGAGGGGAGAGAGTAGAGGGCGGGAGACTGGAGAGAAATGTGGCTGATAATGTGATGTTATACCAAGAGGCTATTCAGCTCCGCCCTTCATGCTCTTGGGCCAGCTATCCAGTCCACAGTAATGAGAGAGATTAAGTGAGATGAAGAGATGAAGAGAAAGAGGCCTAGTTGAGCTGTGGTGGCCACAACTATCTCGCGAATCTCTCCTCTCTGATCCGTCTTCAGCATAAAATACCTCTCTCCAATCTCCAGTCCCCAACACACGCTCTCCCCTCTCGGACTCTCTTTCAGAGATCACTGTGTGTGTGTGTGTGTGTGTGTGTGTGAGAGAGAGAGTTGGGGTTTCAAGGAAAGCTAGAGCCCACAGCAACAGAGCCTCGTGTGTGTGTGTGCTGGTGTTCCAGTGGTGGGCTAGTGACACGAGTGCAACAGTGCCCCGAGTGGACCGGGGGGGGAAGTCCCTCTCCTCACCTCCACTAACTGCATGAGGTTCTCAAAGTACTCCTCCTCGTCGATGGTGAGCTTGCCGTTGTGGTAGATGATGCGGTAGTGCTCCACCTTGCCGTCGCAGCTCACGCACAGGGTGTAGTCCCCGGGGTAGTTGGTGCTCTCCCTCACCAGGTACAGTCCCGCCTCCGGGGGGTACAGGAGACGCTCCGCCTGCTCCCGCGTGATCTTCCCATGGAACCATCTGGAGGGATGGAGAGAGAGAGAGAGACAAAGAGGGAGAGAGCGAGAGAGAGAGAGAGTTAGGGGCCTTGGCGAGTACGTAGCCAAAGCTGAGGCCTCGTCCGCCCCTTAGTGACGAATCCAGATGTGCGTCGACGCAGCCCCAGGGAGCTGGGCCGCACGCAGGCCTGCGTGGAAAGCAGAAGCGGGGCCAGGTGTCTCCGCGGAGAGACGCTTTCAGAGGGCAGCGGAACGCCAGAGTGTTTCCAGTCGGTTCCACTTGAGCCGTGCGTGTGTGTGTGTGTGTGTGTGTGTGTGCATCTGAAACAGCCATTTAGAAGCACCTTGGACCCTGACAACAGGAAACAATGTGCACGCACGTAAACCCTGACATGACACACACACACACACACAAAGTGGGGGCTGAGGCGGAAACACACAGGCAGCAGTAATAACAGGAAAATGGTCTGAGGCGAGACGCTGGGCCTGGCAGACCCCCCCCCCGACAGCAGAGTGAGAGCTACCACAGCTGACCCCTGCAGACAGTTAACACACTCCTAAACACACACTCACCTCTGAGTACAGCCTATAAACCCCGGGCCTTGGCAGACGGCCAGACGAGCTGCAGGTCACGGCAGGACTTTACCTAACCTCACCAGCTCTCTTGGGAAGCTGTCCAGCTGTGGCTCACTGTTCAACATCTCAGTCCTGTCTCTGCTATACTTATATATACTTCTACTACGCCCGGTGCACTAGGACCCAGCGGGACAGCCGCAGGAGGAGGGCGGCCAGATGCCCTGGTGACTACTGGGTCATCAAGGTGCCCTAACTGATTTAGCCTCTCTCCCTCTCCTCCCTCTCTCCCTTCCCCTCGCTGCGTTGCACAGACAGAGTAGGCAGGCAGACAGGGAGGAGAACAGGCGGCAGGCAGGCAGAAAGACACACACACACACACACACACACAGACAGAACAGGCTCCAGTGCAAAGCAGCTTAATGCAGCTGGAGGTGATTAGATCAGCGAGAGAGAGCAGATTCTCCGTAGACGGCAGGATCCTTAACTCCCATTAATCTGAGTGTGTCAGACACAAGATAACACACACACACACATCTCTCTCTGTTCGAGAGGGCAAGATGGTTGGTAAACAATCCATTGGACTGTTGACAGCAGGGCTTATGTCGCCTAGTGTGTAGCCTAGTGTGTAACATCAGGTGTGGTTTCTGCCTCTACTCCTAATCCAATAAAATGACTGGAATGGAGAGGGGAACACAGCTTATTGACAGTGCTGAGGAAAACAAATCTGAGGACAGCACTGTACGGACAGAGTATGAGAGAGAGAGAGAGAGAGAGAGAGAGAGGGAGAGAGAGAGGGAGTGAGAGAAAGTGAGAGAGAGAGAGAGTGAGAGAGAAAGTGAGAGTGAGAGGGTGAGAGAGAGAGGGCGAGAGAGGGTGAGAGAGAGAGAGAGAGAGAGAGAGAGAGAGAGAGAATGCCAGCCTCTTAGCCCGGCCTTTGTCCGCCGCTCGTGTGTAATGGCGGCTGTTTGCTCCGCATCACCTGTGGCGGGACGTTTGCATAAGTCCCTCGTTTGACTTTCCTCTTTTGAAATAGCATCATCAGAGAGACCGATTCAAATCAGGCCCAAGCTTAGACACTCAGAGAGAGGTGGAGAGAGAGAGAGAGACAGAGAGAGAGCGAGATAGAAAGAGATCCAGGGAGAGATAAGAGGGCAAGCGAGACACAAGAGAGGGAGGGCGAGAGACATGGAGAGAGAGTCAGCGTTTGTCCCCGGCGCTGCGGCAGATCAGCTGGTGTACTCACGGCATGAGGCTGAGCTTCCCTCCAGACTTGACCCCTTCCCTCTTCTGGACGTAGTTGGCAGGGATGGTGCCCACTCGGCCCATTGTGTTCTTAGCTTTGTACCAGTTTGGATCCTGGAACGGTAAAAACTGAATTATCGGTATGAAATGACAACATGACGAATAGAAACACAGGGGGGGAAAAAACTAAGCATGAATGTGTTCCTATGGTAACGGTGACAGCAGAATGCTGGACTTACCCTAGTGACTGCTATGATGGCGAGCACATCTCCTTTGCAGAAAGGCAGGTCCTCTTCATTGGTGGACTGGAAGTTGTACTTTGCTACACACTCTGTGCCTGGCGACCAGGCGGCCTGGGACGACTGATGTCACAAACCCATTCCTAGCACAAGTACTCAATTACAGATTCAGAGTTTATGGTGATAGCAGCTCCTAACAGCAGCAGTGTGGTGTCTCTGGTGATAGGAGGTCCTAACAGCAGCAGTGTGGTGTCTCTGGTGATAGGAGGTCCTAACAGTAGCAGTGTGGTGGCTCTGGTGATAGGAGGTCCTAACAGCAGCAGTGTGGTGTCTCTGGTGATAGCAGCTCCTAACAGCAGCAGTGTGGTGTATCTGGTGATAGGAGGTCCTAACAGCAGCAGTGTGGTGTCTCTGGTGATGGGAGCTCCTAACAGCAGCAGTGTGGTGTCTCTGGTGATAGGAGCTCCTAACAGCAGCAGTGTGGTGTCTCTGGTGATGGGAGGTCCTAACAGCAGCAGTGTGGTGTCTCTGGTGATAGGAGGTCCTAACGCAACAGCAGCTGCTGTGGCAGCAGAGATGAAAGGACAGGGAGAGTGCAGAGCAGCAGGTAGCTGTGTGGGAGCTTCCCTTCCCATGACCTCAGCGCTCTGTTCCTGAAGCACTGCAGTGTGGCGTGCGTGTGTTTACACACGTGGCGCGTGTGTATGGGAGAGTGAAAGGTGTGGGAGAGACGGTGTGTGGGAGCTCCTTTTACCTGGATCCCAGACATGGTGAAGGGAGGGGGGGGCTGGGGGGGGGGCAGATGTCCTTGGGAAGGTGTCACTGGTTAGCTGGTACCATCAGAGCTGAGAAAGGAGACAGGAAGAGGAATCAGTGACTCAGAATCATCGGGTCATCCGAGTCGTCCAAGTTCCAGAGGAAGCCAGGCCCCAAAAAGAGCTCTTCAAGCAGGCATGGCCCCACTGTGTCCTGCTGGGTTCAGCTGACCACATGGTCAACACAGCTCAACATTAAACCCTGCTGAGACAGGAGATCAGGAACGGGCCGGTGTGTGGGATGCCAGCTCGGTCACAGTGAATCCTCAACACATTCCCACAACAACCCAGCAGGAGAGAAAGGCAGAACGAGACCTGGGCGCGTTTCTCTGAGAAGCGGGTCTCTCCCTGCGTCAGGGTGACCTTCACAGGCAGAGGCAGGCCAGCAGGGGAGATGATCCCCCCCGCTGGAGAACAGAGAGAAAAATCCCTTTGTAGTCTGAGATACTGCTTCACACACACACAGATCGGGGGCAATGATCCCATATGTGTTAGTAAGAATCAGCCTACACTGCAGCCCATGCATGCAGGATAAGACGTCAGATGCCTAGGCTTCAGGTGTGTGTGTATGTGTAACCTGGAACTGTCTGAAGACATTTGGCTGGTGCGGTACCCCACATATGGACAGACCTCCTCTCAAAAGGAGCAGAACACAGTAAGTTAAAAACGGAATGATTCATAACATGGAAAATTCAAAGATTCTCCGACACTCCAAAGTTTCAATAGACAGATTTACAGAGGATCATCGAATCCGATTTTTGATCGTGTTCTGGACGTGGCCTTAACTCAAACCAGCACCTGAGGTCACAACTCCCATGGTTATGAAGTCAAAAGAATCTCTTAGTGGCAAACAGCCTGCCGCGTGCCCCCTCCCATTGGCCCCAGAACAGGAAGTGTCTGTCGGGAAAGGGGGGGAGGGGGGGAGGAGGAGAGAACAAAAAAGAAATACTGAGAAGGAGGAAGTGGCTGACAGATATTTTCCGATGACCTTATCACGAGGGAGAGGGGGGGGGGCACTATTTGTAGGCTCGCTTCCTGCTCCCCCTCCCTCCTCCTCACTCATCCAGTCTGACCAATAGGAACCCGGGATTACGACATCACTCTGTGCTTGGCTGAATTGGGCCACTGTTGTGGTCAACTGTCCACGTCACAAACGACATGATTCATAGCATCCAGGAAAAACAACAGAGTTTTTACGAGCATCAAACAGGTAGTTACCCAGTACCCTAACATCTCTCCATGAATACCAGACTGGAGAATTTCAGCCCTGTTCAATTATGCATCCAGACAGGGAGGTCTGCGTTCCCCCGTCTCCTCTGGGGCCCTCGGCCTATCGTTGGCCTCCAAGCGCAGCTCCACCATATCCTGTGCAGCAACAGGAAGCTGGCTAATTGCAGACGGCTGCGTATCAGTTCGCAAACTGACGGGGCCCAAACACGGAACGCGTACAAATTCAAGAGGTCGGAGATAGAATTGAACGACCGTGCGTTTGAATGAACAAAGCGAAAACAGAAGACCTCCTTGCTGGGAGTCTGAATCGTGGGCCTCGCTCCACCCGAGTGAGCTGCCCAGGAAGCGAAAACAGAAGACCTCCTTTCCTGGGAGTCTGAACCGTGGGCCTCGCTCCACCCGGGTGGGCTGCCCAGGCCGTAACAGGAAGAACAAAAGCAACACTTCAAGTTATTGGCCAGAAATCGTCATGCCGGAGGGCTGGTTTTAACCCTCTCTCCCTCCACCTCGAGGCCCTCAGCCCTGTGTGTCTGCTTTAGTGGAGCAGGATGCTGGGCGGCAGAGGAGGCACAGCCGAGGGAGGGAACGGGAAACAGTGGAAAGTGCCCCTGACCTGGCCGAGAGGCGGCTTGGGCTGCTGTTGGGAGGGACGGGGGGCTCTGACCTTCTGGGGATGTCACCGTTTTCATATGATGAAATATTCTATTGACTGTGCTGGTGTGTCTGTTTCTATGATGAAAGGCTAGTGTGCTGTTAAACGGAGGCGCGTGACAGACACACACGAGCTAAGCATTGTTCAAGGTCGGGGACCGTTTTTATGTCTAACACACGAAAAAAGAAGAGGGCACTACTGATCCACACCGCACCTCCAGGTCACACACACACAGCTGCTCCAAGGGTAGGCCTAATCATCTGGTCAACTCACAAGAGAAACTGCACACACACACACACACAATCATCTTCACTTCCACTGATGCCCCATCCCCACCTCCAACTCTCTTCACAAAAACCCTGCTGTCTAGCAGACACTGCCATGGCAACCTGCAGGGTCATGTAACACAGGACGCAGTCCTCCCTCACGGAAAACACAATTCCTCCTCCTCCTAATGTCTGTCATTAGGAGCACCATTTAGGTTGCAGCCACACAGCATCCACACACACACACACCGAGTACTCCCAACACCCCAAAAAAACATACTTTTCTCAAAACGACAAAACACAATTCTCTGCACTGAGCCATCTAGTCGTGTCGCAGAGCCACGCCTTTTCTAGAGTGCGAGCGGCTAACGAATCAGACACGTATTCTGATCGAACACGTACTGTCTCCTGTCTCGTCTGATGTGCTACTAAGCTGGCTTGGGCCCCTGTGGTGAACACAGGGCTCAGGAGGTGCAGGACTGCTGCTCCGGGACTTCACTGTGAAGCTCAGCTCCAAGTGGACCTGTAACACAAGGCTCCCCTCTCCTTCTCATTGTTGTGATGTGAGGTCTCCATGGCTACGGCAGGACACGGGAGGACCGCCAGCCGGTCGCACTTCCCTTCACAAACAAGCCCTTCCTGCCTCCGTTCCACTTCGGCTAAACAGAGAGGGGCACAGTCTGGGACTGGGTGGGGTGTATGTGTGTGTGTGTGTGGGCAGGTTACATAAAACACACCCCTTTTCTGAGGAAGAAAAGTTCCCTGTTAATGTAATCCGACGGCCTAGGGTTATGGTCGAAGGGTGTGTTTTTGTGAGGAAACGGCGGCGAGCCGACGGTTCTCCAACGACGACGTCGTCAGTGAGCTTTGCTCGTGTCTGCTCACTGCTAGTGGTGACCACTAGGAGCCCAAGGAGCAGGCGTGACGTACCGCACGCGTCGAGAGTCTGACAGATGAGAAGGAACACAGGAAGGTGGCCATGTGGAGGGAGTTTCAAAGCATTTGGCAACAGAGGTGCGTGTGTGTAGGTGTGTGTTTGTGTATTAGTACGTCAGGTCGATGGCCACGGTGTCACGGGCTCAGCACAAAGTTGGTACTGTTCATGGCAAAGCAACGGACAGAAATATGTAAATGTGCCCCTACTCGCTAGGCAAATTCCCAGCAGCAGCTTCACACAGTACACACTGGCTGGCTGGAGCGCTGAGCCCTGGTGGGGTTGTGAGAGCATGTCCCTGGCCAGGCATGAGGTGGGGCCCCCCGGGTGTTACTGATGTCACGTGACTGCCCTGGGAGGACGGACCGGGGTTAAGACGCCCAGGCTCATTTCACCTGTGGACGCTCCTGCATGCATGCGAGTGCTCCACCGCTGCCTGCGTGCTTGTGTGTGCATGCGTGGGCGCGTGTGTGTTCCACAACGGTTGTGATCAATAAAAGGGGTTCTTCCTTCTCTTCTTCTTCAGGGATATGTGGTCCGCTCTCTCGTCAGACACAAAGTAACACGGAATTCCAGGAGGGGAACAGGAAATAGGCTTTCTCCGTTCTCCTGAGAGCCGCTGAGATGAAAGCGCAGCAGTGGCGCGGTGCGCTGTTGCTTTGTCGGAGGAGAGAGAGAGGAGGGAGGGGAGAAGGGGAGGGGGGGGGCGACGAGGGAAGGGGGTCAGAGTAGATGATGGAGAGCAGGAGAGACGGGAGGTCTCTCCTCCAGCTCATTAAACAGAGTGCGTGGCGCTGCCATCTGCTGCACGCCTCGTCCCCCTCTCCAGCCCTCGCTTCTCTTCGTTTTCAGGCGTGATGGTCCCTATTTCAGTCCCTCTGAAACGGATGGACCCATCTGCCGTTTTTACCCAGCTCTCCTCTCCTCCTCCTCCTCCTCCTCTCCTCATCCTCCCCTTCCCTCCGTTTTCCTCGTCTAGAAAGGAGTGGGGAGGATGAACAGAGAAAGGATTAACAAGTTGACGGTCAGAAGAGAGGAGAGACAATCTGGAGAAGTGCCTCCTCCCTGACCGGCCCTGCTCCTGGGACAGACAGCCTGCCCTGGGCCCCTGCCACGGCCCTCAAAGACTGGGCACCTTCGGGCAAGCCCAGCCTCTGCCATGACCCCCTCCCCCTGCCCACTCGACTCCAGGAAGAATGAGGGGAGCGTGCCACAGTCTGCATCTGAATGCAGTGGAGCCAGCAGTCTGTAGGAGCCAGCAGTCTGGAGTAGCGGACATAGCATCCCCCTGATAACCGGGTGAAAGACTTGAGATGTGTCAGGATGCAATGAGGGGCAGCCAAGGGCACACGCTACGGCTCCATGAACACACTGGAGGCCGAGGAGGGGGGCTGAGGGAATGTACTGGGGTGGCAACATACGTGGAGGCAGGAGAATACCCTCAGATGTTCTGTAGTAGCAGAGAAAGACAGAGAGAGACAGAGGCAGAGAGAGAGAGACAGAGACAGAGACAGAGAATATGAGAGAGTGCAAGGCAGAGGCAAGCTGGGAGAAAGCTTTGAGAGAGCAGGAGACAGAAAGAAAAAGGTGCGAGAGAGAAAAAGGTAATGGGAGAGGAGAAAGAAAAGCAGGGAAGACGAGAGCAAGAGTCCTTCTATCGTGTTATAGCAGCAAAGCCCTCTGAGCTGGGGAGTGCTGTGGCCACAATCTCAGAGCACACGCAGGCAATTTGCTCATCACTGCTATTTATAACCCCTCTCAATCCAGGCATGGGAGACAGCCTTCATTTTCCTGATTGCATACATTAAAGTAGCTACAGTGTATGTGAGTGTGTATATTGTACTATGCTATTGTGTGTGTGTGTGTGTGTGTTTATAACGGGGGGATTGACTTTGCCTTGAGGCTGTCAAGAGAGAGATGCTACAGGGAGGAAATTGTTTTGGGGAAGGTGGGAGGACAGCTGGAGAGAGTAACCCCCAGAGGAGAGCAGGAGAATGGTAGAGCAGGGGAGAGGGGAATGGTAGAGCAGGGGATAGGGGAGGGGAATGGTAGATCAGGGGAGAGGGGAGGGGAATGGTAGAGCAGGGGAGAGGGGAGGGGAATGGTAGAGCAGGGGAGAGGGGAGGGGAATGGTAGAGCAGGGGAGAGGGGAGGGGAATGGTAGAGCAGGGGAGAGGAGAGGGGAATGGTACAGCAGGGGAGAGGGGAGGGGAATGGTGGAGCAGGGGAGAGGAGAATGGTAGAGCAAGGGAGAGGGGTAGAGCAGGGGAGAGGGGAGGGGAATGGTAGAGCAGGGGAGAGGAGAGGGGAATGGTAGAGCAGGGGAGAGGGGAGGGGAATGGTGGAGCAGGGGAGAGGAGAGGGGAATGGTAGAGCAAGGGAGAGGGGTAGAGCAGGGGAGAGGGGAGGGGAGGATGCTGAACAGACAGAAGTGTGAGAGGAGTTCCCTGAGAGTGACAGACAGGGCTGGACGAGATACAAAATGAGCTGCAGCCATGAAAAAGGGATTTGGGCATGGGGGGGGGAGTCAGTGGTAGAAAAGAGAGGAGTGGGTGTGTGTCTGTGTGTGTCATGGCAATGCTTTGTTCTGACAGGCTTGTATAGTGTCAGGCAGAAAAGCACTGCTGTCTGAAACACCCAGTGAGGCGAGCCATGCCTTCCTGTTTGCTTGCCTGTCTTTCTGCCTCCCTGCCTGCCTGCCTCTCTCCCTGCCACCCTGCCTGCCTCCCTGCCTGCCTCCCTGTTCCTCAGCACACATGTTGACAGCCTCCTGTTCACACCGAAACACAGGAGAGAGAGAGGAGAGGAACAGCACAGTAGCTCGGGGCATCGACTCAATTAAGCACAGTGGAGAAGGAGAAGGCTAGCCATGCCAAACACGAGCACTCGTCACCTGCATTCAGCCAAGGTGAGCCATGATGAGGAGAGAGAGAGGGTGGAGGGGAGGGAGAGGGAAGAGCAGAAGGGCAAAAGGGAGGACAGCAAAAGATAGAGCGTAATAGAGAGACAGATTGATATAGAAGAACGGAGAGAGGTGATGATAGTAAGAGAGAGAGAAAGAGAGAGGGGTGACAATAAGAGAGACAAAGGGAAGACAGCGAGATAGGCAGGAGAAAGAATGCAGGAGACAGAGAGAGGCAGAAAAAGACAAGAGTGATACGAGTGAGGATGATGGTGGGCTAGAGAGAGCGAGAGAGCGAGAGGTTCAAATGTGTGAGCTGACTGCAGCAGAGCCAGCCATGAATAATGGAGGCTCCGCCCCCAGCGGCCATCACACCCCTCCATCCTCTCCGCCTCTTAATTATTCATCCTCACATTTCCATTAGCCGCCTCTGCTCCGAGGGGGGCGCGTGCACGCGCAAACACGCAGGGCACACGCACGGACACGCACATCCAAACACACACGCGGTAATGAGATCATTACAAGACACCTGAACAAGAGTTGTGCACGCTTCTCTCACACCTCGGAGCTCGCAAGGCGTCTGCCACATGAACTGTGTCGAGGACGTCTCTGGATGGAGGTTAGACGAATATGAATGAGTGTGACACACAACTCCTAGAATTGGACGTGCAATAGACACAATACGTAAAGGACTGCATACAAAGTGTGTGTGTGTGTTTATGGTGTGTGTGCTAATTGGGTGCTCTGTGAATCTAGGACATGTTGTCCAGACGGAAACCTCAAATCAGATTCTGTGCAAAAGATACTTCAAATAAACAGTTCAGTACCTCCGTTGTGATTTATTATAGGATCGTGTTTGTAACTTATTATCTCTAGAAAGGCTTCTGGAACGGAAGTAGTTTGATTAAATTATTTACTAACACTGTGCGTTGTAATTTAGACTATTTAAGAAATACAATTGACTCCAGTCCCTATGTTTAAGAAATGGCTTGATTATTCAAATATGTTCATTTTGGGGGGAGCACAAATGATGTGAGGTGTACATTTGTCTGACCTGTAAAAGGAGGGAATTAAAGATAAGGTGTGTGTGTGTGCGTTTCAGAGAGGGAAACAGAGATAGCTCAGAGAGCACTTCTGTCAACATCTGCCAAGGCAGCATTCGTGGCTCCAAGGATGATGAGAACAGCGAACGAGAGCTCTGAAGCAACAGCCAAACTGTGTCTGAAGACGGCCATCAGACACACGGGCCGGCCCCAGGGATGATGGGTGTGTTTGTGAGCGTGTGTATGGGGCCCACACAAACACACACACACACACACACACACCCTTAGCATGCTGGCGTATGAAAATGTTTGGACAAAGAAAGAGTTATGATCTCAGCGTACCTTTCACAACAGCAGATTAGCTCTGCGTTGTGGTGAGATAGACAGATAGCTACCACCTACATCTATGGTCATACTTGTATATTTATGTCAGACGCATACAGCACAGAGCACTTTGAAAGAACCCATGCATCTCAACACCCGTCATCCAACTGAAGCCTTCAGAAGACATCAGACCTACAGGCTGGGAGAAGCCTTGGAAAGAGCGAGCCGTGTTCCACAAGGGACGTGCTGCTCCAGAAAGGTAGTCCAAGTAACTCAGTAAAACATATTCAAATGCTCTCCCTCACACACACACTGTCTTTGTGCACCCATCAGGCCTAGAGGTGAAAGGTCAGCTGTGCGACAACATAAAGCCCTGCCGTCTCCAGCCCCTCGACGCCACGCTGTCCCTCAACCAACCGTAACCCTGGAGGAAGTCAGGGGAAAACTCCCAGTGAAACTCTGAGAAGAACTGAAGAAAACTGGGATGAAAATGGAAGTCAGTGAGATTCTGGTATGGATCCAGCCAGCAGGATGAGAGAGAGAGAGCCGACCAGCATCCAGCCAGGTCACCGTCCAGTCACAGCACAGACTGAAGGGAGGCTGGGGACCCAAAGAGAGAGATGGAGAGTGAGTGAGTGTGTAGAGGGAGAAAGTGTGTAGAGAGAGAAAGTGTGTAGCGTACAGCTAGTGTCTGGGTGTGGCAGACAGGCAGGCAGCTGGATCCCACCCAAAACTGTGGTGTCCGTTCCCACAGTCACAGAGAGAGAGAGACACACACACACACAGACACACACAAACACAGAGAGAGAGAGCGACAGAGACAGAAAGAGATGGGGTTAAGTCTATCCTCTAACCACACGTCCTCGTCCACACCCCCCCCACCCCCCCCCCACACCTCATAAACAGTCCCTTCTGCTGAGGGGGGTCGTGGGCTTCTCTCTCCCCTTCATTGACTCAATAACAAGCTGGAAGAAAGAAAAATAATACATAAATAAGAATCTATGTATATCTTGTTTCCAGGGGTGGGTCGGTCGGGCTGACTGGTTACATTCCTCTACTCCCCAAGGGAGGGGACAGACAGGCGTCGAGGAGCTGGAGATGGCAGGGCTTTATTTTGTCACACAGCTGACCTTTCACCTCTAGGCCTGATGGGTGCACAAAGACAGTGTGTGTGTGAGGGAGAGCATTTGAATATGTTTTACTGAGTGAGTTAGGGAATGGCTGGCTGACCACTGGTCACTGACTGAATGACTTCAGCAGTAGATTATTTATAGCCACCACCACACACTCGTCCAGTCAGAGACACTACCAATCCCAAGCTTCAGTCCCACGCTTTTCTCAATCTGTGTACCATAATTACACACAGGAAGGTGAAGTTGACAAACTCTTGTAGCCGATTGTCCACACACACACACCACACTTCGTAGTAGTAACAGTCCAGCTCTAGTCATTTCCCTCTTTAGGTGTGAATGACGGATCAGTAAGCAGCCTCGCACAGATGTTAGGAGAGAAGGTGACGACTGAATCATGCTGTGATTCAACAATCGATGACTGAGGCTATTCTGATGCAACCGTCGCATCTGTGGTCTGATCTGTCGCACGGCTCATGATTGAGTCCTCCTCGCAGAACCCTGGCTCGACGGGACATCTGTTGTAGAGTCAACCATCCAGGGTTCAGAGGGGACTCGTAAGCTGTGCAAATCTCTCTCTTTAAATCACAGCTTTGAGACGAGGCGTTGGCCACACCCTTTCACCATCAATCGCATCGGGATCAAAGGGAGTTTTGCGAGACATCAAGACGCGTAGCGCGAAATGCATAAAATCTCATGTCGGTGTCTGCTTTCCTGTGGATTCATCTCATCTTTGATGTCCGCCGTTATCTAATGACTAAAGAGTACAAGCCGTCCTAAATGAAGTAGATCTCTACACAGACAATAAGCATCGTGGATGACTCATCCACTGCTCAGCTACAGCATGATGTAGACAAGGGGGTCAACAACAACAACAGCCTAGTTACGGCCCGTATCTCTGACTTCCATCCCCTCAGGACTCCATGTGCCACAGAGCAGCCGGTCAGAGCAGCGGATGGCGTTTCGGGCGTAAAGGTTAGCAGGCAAAACCAGGTCCAAAGGACAGGCTTGTGTGTTCCCCTAAACATCTTCCACTTCCTCCAGTCCACACATGATTGGCGTGTGGCCAACCCTGGTGAGGGCGTGTGGCTGAGCAGGTGTGCGTGGGTGGATGTGTGGGCGTGTGCACTGCGGTGTCTATTCCGGTTAATCATCTGCAATGGTTCCTGGAGAGAACTAAATGAAATGCTATGGATGGGCCAGGTCAAACACAGGGTCAGTCCTAAGGCAGGCAGGCAGGCAGGCAGGCAGGCAGGCAGGCAGAAAGACAGGCAAGCAAACAGGAAGGCATGGCTCGCCTCACTGGGTGTTTCAGACAGCAGTGCTTTTCTGCGGAGGTGGAGTGCGCTGGTCTGAACCTCAGCTCCTCTTCAGGGCTCAGACCGAAGGAGGAAGTGACCTTCTGGTCCCGACGGCTGAAATCGACCTGCTGCTCATTCATTCAAATCAGCTCCAACAAAACACAAAAGCTCGTCTGATGCTGCCCGCGCACATTTTAATAATTAACAGCTACCTGACGCCTCACACCAGGCAGGGCTTTAATGAGATCTAAAGCACGACTTATGTCATTACTTAAATATGAGTGAAGGTGCCGGCATCAGACACAGGCGTCAGACACAGGCGTCAGACACAGGCGTCAGACACAGGCGTCAGACACAGGCTTCAGTCTGCTCACATCTGTGGTCTGTGTACTAGTAGTGGTCTGCTTCAGAAACGCTCAGTTTTCAGCTGTTTCCCTGCGCTCGTTTCACCCCTTCTGTGTGGAAATGATAACAGGGTTTGTAAAATACCTGTTTCCGTTGCAGGACTCAGATCTGGATTTACACACACACACACACACACACTACGCACACACACACACACTACGCACACACTCCCCAGAGGATGACCTGCAGGGGCCTCTGGCCTCCATATAACTGTCAGCGGTGTCGTTCGGAGGCACCTGGCTGGGACTACACACGTCCACGACAACCACTGGGTCGCAAACATGAAAGCGTGGCATGAAAGAGTGAGAGGATGTGCTTCCACATCCCCCCCACCCCCCCGCACACACTCAGATCCGACACGCTTATTGGATTTTTGAGCATTTTGCACACACATTTAGAATGACAACAAGAACAGGATAGCAATCATTAGGGTTTGAATGCTGTGAAACGTCTCCCAGCGAGGAGTCTTACGGCTCTGTGCGAGCGTGTGGAGTGGCGGGGAGGCGTGTGGAGTGGCGGCGGAGGCGTGCTGCGTCTCTTTGAGGGCGCCCAGCAGGCGAGGAGGCAGGCCGCTCCATGACCCACTCGACGAGCAGGCTGCCCGACCATACGCTGGCCAGATGGAGTCTGCTTGCCCACTATCTCAGTGCCCCTCGCCCGCGGCCACAAAGGGGCCCATTCTGCCGAGCGGCAGCAGCTACGGCCAGGATAGAGGGCAGGGCGAGGGGGGATGGGGAGGGGGTGAGCCTTAACACGGCACCACAGCTGCTCGGCAGAGAGGTGGACACGAGAGGGAAACGGAACAGGGGTGGAGTTTGGGCTGTGGCTGCCGGCCATCAGCTCTCCTCTCCGTACACAACAAGCGATGTCTCTGAAAAGCAGCATTGAAAAATCGAACGTGATCTACAGGTTCAGCTGAATGACGAGGTCCTTGCCATCGCTGCCCTCTTATCATAGAAATCCTGAGGTATCAAGCATGACACGGAGCTTGTGTCCAAACAAAAGGTTGACTGTCTGTGTCTCTCATTCTCGTCCGTTGCGGCGCAGTGCGTGCTGCTGCGCTGCCATAAAACAAGTACTTTGAATAACACAACTGAAACTCCACTAACATGACAACAGACCATTGTTTTTTTGTGTGGGCTATCAGCATGCAAAAGGAAACAAAACAGGAACACAACGCAGATTAGCACACTATCGATTTTCCTTACTTCACACAAAGCCGTAACCTACATGAAGAGGATGGAGATAATATCACGCATTTAAGTGGGAAAAGAATGTATCAAGTAAAAGGCCAGGATGGGTCGGGTGGGCTTCAGCTAAGCCGTCTGAAGAGACTGAGTGTATGAGAGGCAGTGTGTGGACACTAAGCTTCTAGAAGGTTCCCCGCTGAGAGGCTAAACTGAATTCAGAGCCCGGGGGTTAGCTAGCTAGCAATTTAAATTGTCCAGGCCCTCACTGATCTCCAGACTGTCAGTTAAGACGGAGGAGAGGGAGAAAACAACCCGTGTGACACGTCCACCACTCTTCAGACCTCCCAGTGGCTGCTCCAACCCACTCATCAATCAACCAATCAATGGCGTAGACACAAAACTATTGACAAGGGAGCCGACAAGCCTAGATTGAGAGAGAGGGTCTGCGGCTTGACGCGGTCGATGTTCTCATGTTTGGATCTGCCTTTATGAGATGAATGTGCCTTGCCTTAGGATTTCACAAATTGAGATGAGACCTGTACTCTCCTCATTCTCCCCATCCCTCTCTCTCTGCCAAGAGGTTCCAGGTGGACTGATATACCCTGAGACAGAAGCAGCAGGTTAGTCTGAACAGACCCGACGACATAAGGAGGGCTAACATGCTGCAGTCTGGTGAAACTGTTTCCTGAGGGCATTGTGAACCCCAGACCAAATTCCCAAAGCTCTGCTCCTCTCTAATGGAGCGCCCGCGAGCTATCACGCAGTGATCCAGTTCTCACATACCCAGATAGACTGCAACCCGTTATAAGCTGTTTGATGCTGCCAGCAACCACCACCTCAACATTTTGGACATGCAAATAACCCCATGAATGACTGAACCATATAGATCATCACAGCATGAAAATAGATCAACGTCTTGCAGTTTAACAGGGCAAAACAATGCCAAGTGAAAATCGTACTCAACATTAGATATCTGGCCAGGACTGACTGGCTATTGCATTGCATGCCACAGCATGCTTAAATTCTTGGGGCAAGGCCATTCCATAACAAACCACCTGACACCAAGTGTCAACACACAAATTACCGTGTTGACAAGCAACAACATAATTCTACCTATCAACAGAAAAACAGAATTCAGGCAATGTTCGACAATGACAGACAATGCAAGTAGCTAACATGACATTAATAATTTATATAGACGACCATAGCTACATCAACAGACAGTACAAAAAACACACACAAAGATAAAGCATGTTTACCAACATTGCACTCCCTTCCTCCTCTTGGTTTAAAAGTAGAAATGTAATAAATTGTTATTGCACAGATGTCAGCAGCAATAACAGATACATAGCTAGCTTAACGCTATCTGCGCTGTTGTTCTATCAATGGGCTATCCCTCCCCACACAGCATGACTGTGTAGTGACTGATACAGTGTGTGAGTGGTCGCAGTCAGAAGTGGCTGGCAGCCTTGCTAATAATACGCGCTAGCTAGCTAGCTAATTCGTGATTACCTAATTAAAGCGCTTTATTACAGTCGCTGCTTTAATATACTAAACATTGCGGGTAATACCATATTTTTTTTACATACCATACAGCAATGCGTGAGGCAAAAGCGTTTTTCAAATAGAAGAAACAGCAAAGATGTGTCATTTGAAAGGTTTTCCTGTGTCAAGATGTTGCAGTGCACAGCGGGATAAAAAACACTGCTTGATTTGAGAGTAGTCTGTGCAACTCACCGTAAGATATCACTTTAGGTTGACCAGATGTTCTCACAAATGAACGAAGCAGGCCATGAAAAGAAGTCTGTTAGTGCGGGCATCAAATATGTCTACGGAAAAATAGGACAATCCCAACGTTCGGCTGTGTACTCAGCCGAGTTCGCACAGGCCTTGTAAAGGAAATGGTCTCTCCTCCGTCCAACCAGCCGCGATGCGCAGGCGCATTCCTGTTCCTGTCTAAAATCACAAAAAGGACACTAGTGAGCTCTGAGCACAGCCGTGTGGTCAAACAAGCAATGTGGAATTAGGCTGCTTGAACATGTCAATGTAGGTTATTTATGGAAGTATGGATATCTAACTTGCAGACTACTGTATGGATATCTAACTTGCAGACTACTGCAAGTATGGATATCTAACTTGCAGACTACTTTATAACAATCATGTCGATGGAGAATGGTAAATGACTCGTTCCACAAAGAAAGCGAATTGATTCATGAAGAGTTGCAGCAGGAATGTGTGCCATGTGAGCACAGTAAAAAGAAATACAGTTGAAATGGTTAGCATTAGGAATGAGGACACCGGCGATGATTATTATTTTATTTTATTCAAACATGTGAGTGGCAAATGAAACATACGTAAATTACATTGTATCAACATTAATTGGCAGTCTGGGTACTTGACGCATACATATCAACACACTACATAATGAGCTGTAAACAACAGAGCTCGAGGCCTTAACTGAATAACAATCCCTACGGCAAATCCTGGAGGCGCACTTGTTGAAAAATCCTGGAGGCGCAAGTCTTAATTTGATACATTGTCGGGTCTGTTTTGCACCCAAAAACGGGTTGAATAAACCAAAGCAATGGAATTGTTTCCGTCTCTATTTTAAGTCCGCTTATATCTCAAAATGTATCCCCTAGGGGACACACTTTGTAACGAGCACCATAAGAACCCAATTAAAAATCCATAGAAAAAAAAATGTGTTTTGGGTAACAAATCTCGATTTTGTATCCCCAACAAGACAGTGAACAGCTACACTATATTTTAGCTGTTATCTGGAACCACAACTCTTGACAATACACAGGCAAAACATTGTTGAAAATATTAATTTATACAACTATCCCATTTGCACCAAACCCCAAACCTGCTGCGACAACAAAGCAGTATAAAAGAAGAAAGGCTATTCCCTTAACAAACAGCAACTGCATATAAACACACTGGAATCACATGCAAATAAATGATACACAGAGTGTGGTATTGCAACCACTGGATACAGACATTGGTTGACTCGATTCTCATGGCTGTGTTTTTTTGGAGCCATCCGAAAGGCCAGAAAGGTAGCGTCGAATGGCTCTGTATCGATCATCTGACCTGTGAGAAACCTCAGACAATAGAGGACGTGCCAATATACACAACATATGCTGTGATTGAAATTGAAAAGATGATCATTGAGTAAAATCCACCAGGCTGAGAGAAAAAGACATCAAGAAGTCCTTCTAATCTACTCAGTGATTGAAACCTGCCATATGAAAACCCAGCCAAACTAATCTAAGCCAGACAACAGCTCCTGTTACAGGATATCTGTCCAGGAGTCCCACTCAACCACACAGAGATGGACAGACTGCGCTTGGGAAAAAAATCCTCATCTTTCACAAACATAACTCATCCATCCTAGGAAGCTGCTTAGCACAGAGCCCGACAATCACAAACTTGTTTACTGAACAGATAAACATCTCAATTCAGATTGCCTCAAGTACATTTTAAAGAGCCTGATTGAAAAACATTATTTCTGAAGGAAAACTATTTCTTACCCCAGTTTCTTCTGAGATGTACACAGGGCTTATATGATGAGTAGAAGTGGTCTTGTACAAAACCAAGCAGAAGAACCGACATTCTGCATTCTAGATATATTATTTCGAGGTTACTCCTACCAAGAAACAAACGTTGTATGCCGTGTCTGTCTAATTAAAGAAGAACAGGCCAGGTTAATCTTTATCTGAAATGCTAGTCATATTTAAATGCTACATACTAGGATGCCAGATACTAGTTAAAAGAGATATGCTAGTGGAGGTAGAGCACAGAGTTTGTCAACTCTGCTGACAAAGACCTCTCACACTTACCGTATGAGACTGTGGCCATAAGTTACAAAACAAACAAACCTAATCTGTTATGATGGGTAGCGATACAAATTCATTCAAATAAACACAATCCTATTTAGTGTACATCAAATATGTCAGTAGTCTTGCAAATACAGACCCGCTGTTGAATAGAAAATACATATGCATTTAAATAAATGCAGACAAAACATTTTCACAACAATAATACAAAAATGTTATCCTGAGGTACAATTGAGAAGAGAACCAAAATAATTGCTGGTTTAGTGTGAATTTAGGTTAGCAAAAGAAATACACTTCTTTAAGTGAAATCTGTGCTTACGTTTATTATTATTTTTATCCTTTCCTTTTTTCCCCTTTCTAACTGAATCCTCAAAAATGCTGAAAATCTAAATTGTTATTGCTGTCTGCATATTGGCAAGAACAAAATAGGCAACTTTGGCCCTGGCTCAGCTCCAGTCTCAACACAATTCTTTAACAGGAAGTGTGTCTCAGACCCAGCGCTGCTAACAGGGGTCGTGAATAGACTCACAGTGGTCAGCACTCAGGGCTGTGTAAACATACTTTGGATGATAGGAAGAGACAGAGACTCCCCTCCCCCACCCCCGCTCCACATCACAACACCCACAACTGAACAGGACAGGACCCCAAATCCTTCAGAGGGTTTTCCCTTTAGCAGTGACAGCTCACGCACCCTCTGACAGTTCCAGGAAAACATACCCCCATCAAAACCATCTGAAGCCGTTTCCAGAGATGCTCCATTCATGGGCTACTGCTCCATTTCCCTTTCAGAAGGCCATGGATGTGCTCCCGACAGTGGAACAATCCCTAGCTGCTTTTACATCAGTGGGGACACATCCATCAACCTCTAATGCTTCTGTGTTGCACGTTAGTGACGGTCATTCAAAAAAGCTGCACGCACACACTAGCACGCGCACACAAAAGCACGCCCACACACAACAGCACGCACACACACAAAGCACGCACACACACACACACAGCTGCCTGAGAAGCTCCAAGGCCCTGCTATGCTGAGTGAAGAGGGATGACAAACTTGCATCCGAAGGGCGAATGGTAAGTGATGCCGACCTCCTGGAACACATGTTTGGGTATGCCAATGTCACAGAGGAAGACTCTGCCATGGCCCTCGGACAGATTGAGAGGCAGGCCCAGGGCCAGGGTCCACTTGGCCTCCACACCCTGGGGCTGGCCGCCCACTGGAGGGTCCAGGCTGAGGACTGGGGCCCGGTTCTGGTTGGCCCAGCTCGCAGCAGCCTGGTACCAGGGTTGGTCCCTCAGCAGGGGGTTCTCATGACAGTCCAGACAGTTGATGACCAGGTCCACAGGGCTCACCGGCAGGTCTGGATGAGGGAAGAGGAGGAGCATTTCAAGCGAGAGTTCTTTGTCCCTCCAGCAGAGGGCAGCGCTGTCTTAACATGAGACTGCTGAACCACACAAGCTCTGATCCTCATGGTGTCTCTATGTCAAAGATCAGTACATCTTAGCACCCTTTCTACACAATTTTGCACTGAGGTAAACCCAACAAAGATTTACAGTGGGTTTACAATCATCTACCGAGTCTCCATACCTAGAAAAGAGTCAAACCAAGGTGTTTTGTACCTTTGACGGTGGCCACCTGCTTGCCGCCAGTCTTGTCGTAGAGGGCGAGCTCGCTGGTGATGGACTCCTGCATCTTCACCAGGTTGGGCAGGAAGAGGATGACCTCCACGTCGTGATTGGCCAGGTGGCGTCCGCAGCTGATGCCCTGAGCCCCCTGGACATGGGGCCCACACAGCAGGGCCACCGTGGGCCGCTGGTGCACGTTCTTAGGGGTCAGCCTGGAGGAAAGGGGGAGGAAAACCAACTGGTCATGACGACACCCGTTTAATCCAAACCAGGATTCAATATTGCTAATGTGTGAGGTTACGAGACACCTCTAAGACATTGCCTGTAAGTGTCAATCATTCTGTGAGGTCTGCAATAAAGCCTGATAACAGTGAGAGAAAGGAGCTTCTCAGCGAGTCCAACATCTGCGGTGTTTGCATTAGCTCTTTCTTGTGCTGGATATGGGAGGTGGGAGGGAAGGGGTGTGTGTGTGTGTGTGTGGGGCAAGGTGGAGGTCGGCAGCTTAGAAACACCGTACCACGCTATTGCCACGGCAACCATGAAAACAATGTAAGAAACAAAACGAAAAATAGAACACAGGAACAAGGACACCCTCGAACTAGGGCATGGGGTATGTTTATATAACCCTGGTGTGTGGATGTGGCTGTTAGCAGTCAGATACTCACCGGTTGGGCCCCCCCAACAGGGTAAGAGCCATCTGGCTGGCGCACACCCCCGTCATCTCCAGCCTCCGTTCCAGAGACAGCCCATAACGCTCCGCCACGGCAACTAGTTGCTTGTGGAGCTCGTAAGATATGCTGGGAACCACCAGGCCTGAGTCTGGAGAAATGAAGATAAAATAAGTGTACATGCAGTGGTCATGTGGCACTGGGCCAGAGAGACTGGGCTCATGCTGAGCAGCACAGACAGGGAAAGATATTAGGAGGCAGTTCTACATTGTCCTTAAAACAGAATCATAAAGTATTTCAAGAAAAAGAAAAGAAGAAAAAGACAGATCGCTTCCAGTTTCCCTGACTGAGGAGGCCCTGGTTAAGGACTTCGTCTGGGCTCTGATTCAGGTAATCACCAGTCCATGTGGTTCTGAAGCAAATAGTCATAAACTGTGTGTGTGTGTGTAGGGGTGGGTATACTCAAAGTTACATGTCATGGGCATACACACACACACACACACACATCTCTGTAGTAATGCCCCCAGTATGCAGCTCTAGGTCACACACACTCTCTGGGGACGGGAGTTTCTGCCTAAGCAGCAGCACATCCTCACGCAAGGAGCCCGTTCCCCTGGGAAAGTCTCTTCCTCTGACCTGATCTCTCCCCCCCCATCACGGAAGAGTCCCTCTTTCCTCTCTCAGCCTTCGCTGAAGTGCCAAACAACCAGGGGAAATACTGGCAGTCTTCCGAAAAAGCAACTAGAGAGGCAGATAGGGCAAGCGGCTCGAGTCTGCGTTCACACGCACCCACTTGTGTCTCTGCACCTCCCCCTGGATCCACAGCTTGGGGCCTGGGCACCACATCGTCTGCAGCCCCGACCCTCTGGACCCCCCGGAAACAACCACCATGCTGGTCTCCTCAGGGCACACATGGGGGTATCATGACAGAGGGTGTGTGTATGAGTTCATTTCGGATCTTTTTTTCTTACTACAGTAGGCGAAGGCTCTCGTGGAGTTAGTACGCGATCGGCTAGTAAAGCCTTCTTTTCCGAGCGTGGTTTATGCTGTCAGACTGCCGGGCCGTGCCGGTGAAGGTAGCTAATACCCCCAGTCATTACCTCAGTGACGGGGCTGCGTAGTAGCAGGGCTGCGTGGGCCTCCAGGGAGCCACGGCTAATCCTCAGCTAGCCTGTAGTCCCGTGGCACCTTAGACGGGCTAATCAAAGCAGGGGATGGAAAGCCGCCCGGCTCAGTGTCCCTTTGATAGAAAGGCCACTGGGAGGCAACTAATACCTTAATGGGCCCCTTGAAAGGTGTCCCAAGCTACCGGGTGTTCAGCCGCCTTCAGAAGGCTGCACGCAGGCACGCTCTCACACACACACACGCTCTCACACACTCACGTGTGCTGATTTGTAAACAAACACACACACACACTCCCATGAAACATACACACCACAGGCGAGTACACACGCAACGTGATAACCCGCACGCAAACACGGGTGTCCCGCTCGTTCACACACAGAGACACACACCCGAGGTGACACGCACACACTCCCAGAGAGACGGATGTCGTGCCTGGGTGTAATGAACCTTATCTCTCAGCTGTCCATGCTCCACCCCCTGCTCCTTTATCAGAGCTTGACAAAGACAGGTAATATGTTACACAGGGGCGGGGAGGGGAGGGGGGAGAAACTTGGTCCGCACAGCCCATCCTCATCCAACCACGCGAGCGATAAGCACAGCAGAGTCAACTGCTCCTTCTCATGCAACCCGCCACTTTGAAGAGGCTGAAAGACAAGTGGAGGTGAGGGGTGAGGGGAGGGGGCGGTTATCCTCTTCTCCGATTGCCTTTTTTGACCATGCCTCCGGGGCGCGTTTGCTCATAATTCCCCTCGCTGTTGCAGCTCAACACCCTGCCCCCCCCCTCCCCCCTGACCTAACCCTCCCCATTCCAACACCATGTGTTCTCAACCTCTCTCTCACACACACCCACTCTGCAAGGTGGGTGCGGGTACACACGCAACACTCAACCTGCTGAACTGGGTAGCGAGGAGCACGCAGGCAGCGGCGGTAAAATAAACTGAACTGGAAGCAATCCCTCAAGCATGACAAGGACGCCAGAGGAGGCTGAAACCAATACACGCAGGCTGGACGCAGGCCATGAGCAATTCAGACTGCTGCTGAGACAGGTGAAGGGAGGGGGGCAGGGAGAGAGAGAGAGAGAGAGAGAGAGAGAGAGAGAGAGAGAGGGGAAGGAGAGAGAGAGGGGAAGGAGAGAGAGATAGGGGGGAAGGAGAGAAAGATAGGGGGAAGGAGAGAGAGAGAGAGGTGGAAAGAGACAGGGAGACAATAAGAGAGAGAGAGAGGAAGAAAGGAGAGATGCATAGCAGGAGAATGAGGCCTGCGGGGCTTCCAGGACTGCAGCCCCCGAGGACCTCATCTGGGCCAGTACCTGCACCTCCCCAACCTCATGATGATGAATGCAGGTCAACTGATTGGAACATTCCATCAGGTTACGTGTCGAGGGAAACAAATGATACTTGGGAGCAGACCTGGCCCTCCCTTTCCCAGAAACAGCCGGCTCAGGCCAGACTCGGGAGTAGTGCTCCTGCTCAGTTTGTGATAGGACGGGAGAGGGCCCAGCTTAGTCTGTGATAGGACGGGAGAGGGCCCAGCTCAGTCTGTGATAGGACGGGAGAGGGCCCAGCTCAGTCTGTGATAGGACGGGACAGGGCCCAGCTCAGTCTGTGATAGGACGGGAGAGGGCCCAGCTCAGTCTGTGATAGGACGGGAGAGGGCCCAGCTCGGGCTACTCGGCAGTGGGGAGACTGAAACGAGCTCCAGGCTCTTGGTGGGGTCTGGGGTGCACCATTCACACAGGAGGCGGCGACATTGCCACTTTGCCTCAGCAGGCGGCACAACCAGACGAATAAACAAGTCTCTGCAGTGTAAACACACGTCCCCCGGTCTGTGTGCAATGGGAACATTACGCCAACGCAAACCTTCCAGACGTCTGTTGTTCTAGACCCAGTCTCAGTCTCGGGGGTATTGTTGATTAAAATGTTTACAGTGGCATGGCGGGTATTCAGCCGAGGCAGTCTAGGGCTTGTTGCCCGTGTGTGTGTGTGTGTGAGAGAGAGAGAGAGAGAGAGAGAGAGAGAGAGGTAGGCAAGGTGCTGTTTATGTAAAGCCCTGGACGGCCCGTCTAATTACAGGGTACAGAGGAAGGGGATTAAGATGACAGCATTTAGACGCAGACCTGCCCAGCCGGTAGGAGGGGGTTTGACTTCCTCATTCAGCAGCTCTGATCCCAGTACGCACCTTGCATGACTGGAGCTGCAGTGTGTGTGTGTGTGTGTGTGTGTGTGTGTGTGTGTGTGTGTGTACATGTTTATGTATGCGTGTGTTTCTAGGAGTGTGTGTCACCAATGAACACAAAGGAGACAAGCTTGGCAACGTTATACCATCCCATGTGAGGGCTCCCATGACTTGTCTACTCAATTACGTTTCTGTATGGATGCCTGCAGGTATGACTGAGAGCGGCTAGAGATGTGCAGGTGGGGTGAAGCTGTGGACGGGCCTGGGTGCTGTGGACGGGCCTGGGTGCTGTGGACGGGCCTGGGTGCTGTGGGCGGGCCTGGGTGCTGTGGGCGGGCCTGGGTGCTGTGGACGGGTCTGGGTGCTGTGGACGGGTCTGGGTGCTGTGGACGGGTCTGGGTGCTGTGGACGGGTCTGGGTGCTGTGGACGGACCTGGGTGCTGTGGACGGGCCTGGGTGCTGTGGACAGGCCTGGGTGCTGGGTGCTGCAGAACACACCCGCTCCCACCTGGGCTGCAGGGATGGAGCTACTGCAGGGCCCCACTGGCTTATCACCATCTACTAAGCACTTATGTAACACGCTGTGTTATGAAAGACTGACAGGACCGCTATATCCTATCAAGGTCCAACAGAACTGAACATTGTTGAGGGAGTACGTTTCGTCTTAAAAGCTAAATAGTAACTTGAAGTAGAATTCCTGCCAGCCAGTCAGACCACAGGGGGAGTTGGCCTCTCTGGCCAATGAGGAAGCAGCTATCTACCCCCTTCCTAGAAGGAAAAGGCTATCAGGTGCATTGTGTTCCATTACATAATGACGTAAGTTTATCAAACTCCCCCACTTGGCTTCTACAATTTCCATCCAAAATCAATAAATGCGTGGCGGTGGGGGTAGGTGCAAATTTAGAGGGACTGCTTACAAAATTTACTTTTGGTTGGTCGTCAATTTAAACCTTTGTCCCCTTCTCTGACTCAGTGTACACAACATACATTCCTGGTGTGCGTCCACATGTGCGACTATGTGCTCTTATGGGTCAGTGAGTGGATAACTGTGTCTGGCCTTCTTGCATCCTATCTGGGCTGTTCCTATCTGGGCTGTCCCCCCCGCACCCAGACGGTGCCGCAAGCTTCACTGACCTGCCTCACAGTTGTTGTTCCTCCTGCTTGTGTCCCATTACAAAGCCCAATTATCTTGTGATTTGTCTGTCTGAGAGTCTCTTCTTAGGGCTGTACACCATGTCCTGTCTGCGCAGCTGCATGTCTGAGTCTGGGTATACATACGAGTGGGGGTGTGTGTGTGACGAAGAGAGCTTGTGTGTCTGTTTCCTACAGCTGAAACTCAAAACCCATTTCCTGGTCCATCACAGGATCCTTTCAAGGGGCCCTTCCTTCTCAAAGCACATTGGACCCTGGAGTTTCCAAGATGTGTTGTGATAGGTTGTAAGGACTCATGTTTAGAGATGTCTAGTCTTACCGGTGCAGTACTCCTTCCCTCCGTGGACCGGGACGTTGATCTGCCGGTACACCACCGGCTTGACCTCCAGGATGTTCTCGTCGTGGCGGTAACGCGACTGCGTCTGCTCGTTTGGCGTGCTGCGGGGCCGCGCTCGCTGGTTGCCGTGGCGATCCGAGCCGTCCATCTGCGAGAAGACCGCCGCCTTGTCGAACAGGGCGAGGTTCCCCTCAAAGTCAAAGTCGGTGTCCAGGCCCTCGTCCACGCCGTCGCCGAAACACTCGTCGTCCCGCGGCCTCCCCTGGCCTCCCGCGTGGCCGCTCTTCACGCCGTTCTTCTTGGGCGTGGCCTGGGCGGAGCCCCTGCCGCCGGACACGCCCTGAGGGCCTGAGGGAACAGGACCGGCCACGTCAGACAGATAAGGCATTAGGGATGAAGGCAGCTCGGATGAAGGCATTGGGATTGGATTCCACCAACTGTACAAAAAGGCCTAATCTGGAACGACAAGCTTCTCATCCAGTGGGTCAATATTGACTAACGTGTTAATGAACGTTGTATTTGATCATAAGTGCATACTCTCCTCAACACGAGGAACAATACAAGGGCTCTGATTGACGACGTTTACATACATGTGCAAACAAAACAAAAAGGGGGAGAAAAAAAGAATCAAGAGAACAAACAAAAAAAAACTGGAAAAACCTGGTGTTCAACTCGAACAGTGCCAAGCTCTCACGCTCACCTAGAGAGAGAGAGAGGTATAGTCGCACGCGACTGTCACTGTGACAGCTAGGTGCTTTGGGCTCTCACGCAAAAAAAGACACACACAACAAACTGAACCGTCGAGCCTTGAACCATTCACGTTGGCCTGACCTTTCCAAAACACAGATCTATGGTTTGAAATCACCTTGAAGTGTTTGATCTGACTACACACTAGTTTAGAGACATAGGTACATAAGGAGCAGAGCGCTCAATTCATTCAACTGTTCATGTGTGCTTTGGAAGAGAAGCAAACAGTCCAGTGATCCAGTGAATCCACAGCTGTGATTCATGCTACAAGTGCTGAGAGTGAACCACATACCTGCATCCCCTTGGCAAAGCTCCAAGACATGTCGACAATTACATGCAGGCCAGGCTATTACAGTGAATGAGCTAATACGGAGATCTAGAATACGTGACAAGATTATGGGATGTCAACATTGGCATGGCCACTGTTGAGCCATGTTGTCTGAAAACTCAAGTAGGTCAGAGAGTGACAGCTCAGAGTGACAGCTCATAGAGCGTGCGAGACTCGTCGTCATGCATCGAAGAGGGAGGAAGTGTGTTCACATGCGAACAGACGTAAGATTGACAGGAGGAAACCCCCCCCCCACACACACACACACACACACCTCTATCCTTGTGACATCCACCATCCAATCAAGAGCAGGAAGGAAGAGGTGAAGCTGGGTATGTGAACGCAGTCGGGGGCAGGGGAACAGGCCTCCACACGACTTCCCATCCAGTTTCATCTGACATGCTGACACTGGGATGTCTGCTGGATATGGGGACACGTTTAACAGCCTTCTGGTACGTTCTTCGGTAGATCTCTTTCGTTCTGAGGAATTTTGGGGCGGGTGGGTTTCCAGGCTAACGGGAGGGGGGTGGGGTTCCAGGAATGTTGATATAATTTTGATAGTCCATTCAAACATTCCCATTCAACTCTCCCAGAAAGATTGACGACAGATAAATTGGAAAAGGTTTGTGTAGCACCCGTGGACTTGCATAAGCAGAAACACCCCACCTCCCCAATGGACTAGCCCCAGGCCTAGTCAGTGAGCATGCCATTGCGTGTGAAAGGGTCAGCCCAACCCCTGCCACTCAGCACTTTGGCCCCATATAATTTGTGCATTAGCTCCTTGGCCGCTGGCCCGAGAACTGGAGATTAAAATAAAAAGTCAAAGGTAAACAGTGCTTCCACAATTGATATGGCCTGGCCTTCTGAGCTCCCTGGGACAACACAGCTTCCTGTGTGGAGGTGGGGGGGGGCAGGTTTCCTGTACTGGACTGGACTGGAGAGAGGGAGAGAGGAGACAGACAGAAAACAGAGGGGGCACACAGGCACGTAAACTGGGCCTTGCATAATCTCCTCTTTAGGAAGAGAGACACAGCCCGGGAGGGGAGGGGGTGGGAGTGGAGGAGGGGGTGTTTATTGATCTTAGTCACACACGTATTGTAAAGAGGAACTTTGGTACAGGCCTTTAGCACGCTATGGGAATCTTGGGGGAAGTCACAGCTCACAGTGCCTGGCTGGCAGCCTTCAGGCTCGGACTTGTTAGTTAGAACAGAGACTGTAAAATGTTAAAGAACCCTAGTTTAGATCAGAATGAAATAAACAGAACCTGTGAACAGCTAGCTACTGGTCAAGGACTGCTAGCCCCTAGACTATAAGGTTTGTTAGCTCAGCTCAAAAATGTAAAGGACGCATTCAAAAGGCCCATCTGAAGATAGTAACACTGAATACATCAGATACATTTTTTGATAATCAACCATTGCTGTCAAGTAAACCGATATGCCCACCAATAGATAGAGGAGTATTACATCATGTCAAGGAACTGCACAGGTGAACTAGACTGAAGATTTAAGCATTGGACAAATCATGCTAGTGAGCCCCAAATACAACCAAGAGGGCACTGCTGGTCCCCCTTTTAAGTATTAACAAGCACCCTGGAACCACCAACCCTCATTTCATTTCTGCCACAGTTCCCAATATGCAAGCAGAGAGTGTACAGAAACCCTTTGCTTATCTGATGGTACTTCGAGAGGACGTGTTTATTTCACACAGCCCTGTGTGAGTCACAACGCAGGGTGACAGACAGTCAGATTATGTGTTGGCTCAGCTTCAGTGACACTTGACAAATGTGCAAGGGCCCAGGGATTAGGACAGGAGTTGTGTGTGACACTGATATATGTCCTTTCGTTTCCTCCTGTCACTTCACACCGAAACAGATCAACACGTCGGGCACCTTTTCTGCTTTGTAATCAAACCATGAACAAAGAAAAGACGGTTCCAGTCTGTGACTGGGCCATTTTACACTTACATAAACATGGCAGGGTGTGTGGTTGAGTGTGAGGTTCTTTCTTAATCACTGTTACGTTCGGCATCAAATTCGGTCTCGAATTCGAAGCATTCGTGTTTATCGGCATATTCAGAGAATAAACTCATTTGTTGTAGCGTACTAACTTCATCACAAAGCGAGCATACACACATGCAGGTAAAACACACACAGGGAAAGTCCCTTGAAACTGGGGCGTTTAGAATAAGAATGTATTCAGTACAGTTGTTTGTAACAGCAGTATGCATGAACACATACCATCATGATAAACCCTGTCCAGCAAAAATACCTCATAGCAGGGTTGATACCAGGACTTTTGTAGGCTATTTAAAGCCAGTGTTTAAATAGTGACTTTAAATCGTGAATCCTGACGTAAGAGAGAGATTTATGATTATTCACCTTCAGTTGTAGTCATGTATGCACAGTATCTTTTAACGCACCTTTGCGAGTGAGGATGGTGATTGGAGCAGAAGGAGAGGCCTGGGTGCTGTTGACCACACAGCTGCCCCTACTGATCTGACTGCTACTGTGGCCTGAGTAGCTGGGAGTGATGTCAGTCACAACCCTCTGGGCCACACTGGTCTTGTTGATGCTGCTGCTGTTGTTAATGTCGCAGCTGCTTCCAGTGGCCATATCCAGGACCTTCAGCTCTTTGATATCCATTGCACTGCAGGCACAGATATAGTAATAAAGATCAAACCAAATATAATGTAGTTAAGAATACATACAGATGCTAAATGACTACCTCTCACTTTGACCCTGACACTTCATTATAAGCTCTGTCGTGCTATGTTTTGTAATACCAGAGCATATTTAAATGTGTATGGTCTAAAGAGAATCTAGCCCTCCAACATGAGCAAATCGCTTACCTGAATGTGACCTCAGGGACAGGACACTTGACCCCATTATGGAAAGGCTGTCTGAGTGAGATAGTCTGACTAGCCTGGTCCACGGAAGAGACTTCACCCTGATACACTCCCAGAGTCGGGCCACAGTTGATGGACACCAGGCTGCCTAACCAGTCCGCAGCCATGATTCTATCATCATAGATTTAAACAGGAAAAACAAAGGAAACGTTATTACACTTTTAAATAGCTTTCTAGCTTACTGGCAAAGCGGGTTGGGTACACTTTGGACAAATATGGGGTAGTTTCTTTCCTCAAAACCGGAAAACTAATTTCAGGCGTTTTAGCCCACAAAAGGCAGACGCGTTGTTTAAACTTACTCGGTTAGCTATACTTGCTAGTTTAAAGCCTTAGCCGGCACCATGCACCCATTTGCTAGTTACGTACTAGCAAACATTTGCTAGCTCTCTGTCATACTTAGACACTATCCCAAAACCCGTGTGATTAAGCACATTATATATGATTATATATACATTAAGTCTTACTTATCAAGCAACAAACCCCGACAAAAACACTGCTATCTCCGCGGTGTTTGCAAGTTATCAGTAGCTACTTCTTGTCGGAGCTCTCGAAGAATGTTTATTTCCTGATCTTAGATGCGTCACTTCCTTTACTTTTTATTTTTGTGCTACGGTTATTATTTTTCTTAAATTAACTATGGTTGAATTTTAGACAGGTCTTGGTGACACTTTATAAACAAACAAGTAAAATATCTGAATAGTTGCTTGGTGCTAAATTATTGCTTACTGAAGCCGACAAACATATCTGACTTTGGTGAGAATGCACTAGACTGTTCATGCATTTCTTTTCTTTTTTTGTATCTTCGTGAAAAGATCAATCCCAGTAAAAATACCGTTGTTGATGCTTTTCTTTTCATTTATTTATGTGAAATACCAACAAAACAACTGTACACAAATCATCTGCATGTTTTATCACATAAAAAAGTCCTTCGTTACATCATAACATTAATTATACAAGATACTAATACAAATGTGTTTACAAAGTCAAGAATTTAAAGTATTTTGGTATCCTGATAAATTACACAATGCCTCGTGAAACTGTCACCACAATATATACACATTTTAGACACAAAAATGTACTACCCAGTACACATTAGCTTAAGCATATACAGAAACAATCACATTTTGGGATGCAAACAGAGCTTAGGTGTCTATGTCCACATACATCAGCTGTTCTCAGTGGACTTATATTTAGCTTAGAAATAGAATCTTCTAGTCTTGGCTCTTTAGCCACCTGGATGAGATTAAGAGAGAAGGCACTTTGTTGAGTAAAGAAACGATGTAGCCATTTAAAACAGTGACATTCAAATAAAGCAATGAGTCTAACAGCCATGAATTGCAACATTTGGTTCTTATTGTATTGCTACCAGTTGGATTTAGTCTCCTCAAAATAATCTGATGCATAAAGCTGTGTACTTAAGAGCCCAGAGGCACCTCAACAGTCTGTCTCTCCAGGTATCACCAAGAAGCACAACCTGGAAGAACTGAAAGCCACAGATTTACTGTTTGCTTTAAAATGGGATTGTGTTAATGCCCCTTTTTTAACAACTGTCACTGCTCCCTCCAAAACACCCATGTGACAAAAGTCTGAATCAGAATTTGGCCTATGTATGCCTTATCTTAATTGACAGAAGTCAAATGGACCTCACTCCACCTCCACAGGCCTCATGTTGGCCTTTAGATGGCAGCGCTTGTGCTTCATGGTCAGGCCGTACTCTGGAGTCATGTCCAGCTTCTCCCCAGGCATCTCCCTGAAGCGCATCTTTTGCACGAGTATGGCCAGGAAGAGAAAGACTTCATTCCGACCGATCAACTCGCCAATGCAGCGCCGTTTGCCCATGCCGAAGATGAGGACCTTCTCTCCCTCCAGCTTGTTGAGCTCTGTGCCGTCGTTGCTCAGAAAGCGCTCAGGGTTAAAAGTAGAAGGCTCCTTCCACAGTTCACTGCAACAGTGGAGATAAGGAAGGGATAAGACTGGAGATACAAAAACACAATGATTGTACTTTTCAAAACATTTGATGCAGAAATCCAACTCACGGGTCATGATTGACCTGCCACTGGTTGATGAAGACACAAGTGTCCTTAGGAACGTAGTAGCCATTGATGGATGTGTTTTTGGTGGCGCTGAAAGAAACAAAACATACTAATTAGGCGGACTGTAGACCAAATTTACCAAATGTGAAATGTATTTGGTCCGATTTTCAGCAGAAGAAACTCACCAATGTGGGATGGTGAAAGGCAGGAAGGAGGAATGCCGAAAGATCTCCAGAATAAAAGCTTCCAGAAGAGGCAGTTTTGTGCGGTCGGAGAGACATGGGGAGCGCTTCATTCCCACCACTTCCTCTGTAAAAAAGAGCACATCAAGTTTAGATCAAAGTTGGTGTTTACGTTGTGGTGTACCTTAAGAGAACTGCATGTAAGATAGATAGAGCAAAACATTTGTATGCTCAATGTTTAAAGCAATTGCGGTCAATCATTGTCAAAATAAATGTGATATCACACTTACTAATCTCTTCGTGAAGCCTCTGCTGGATCTCAGGGTAAGCCACCAAGTACAAAACGGCCCAGGACAAAGCAGTGCTAATGGTGTCAAAACCTGGAACAGGAACAGGATTGTGAAACACTGAAAATCTCTTGGGGACAACAACGTTTTTATAATGTGTAGTTTTATTAACGTGTCACAGGTGAGCTGATGAGAAGTTGGACTCACCTGCCCCAAAGAGGTCATTGACAATGCCAACAATCTTCTCATCTGAAACCTGGACATTGGAGTTCTCATCCAGCTTCCTGTCCTCGCAGTGATCAATGAGGGAGTCAGTGATGTCACGGATATTGTCCTGAAAAGTGGTAAAAGAGAAGAACCTCAGTATCACTGACATCACGAATAACATGTCAATAGTGACTGCAATGGCAGAGAATCTGATATGAACATGATGCATTGAAATAATTACCTTGTCATAGCTGACATAGTGCTCGCTGACAATCTTCTGGATAAATGCGTTAAACCGTGTGTTGATGGCCATAAACTTAGTCATGGTGTTGTTAGGCAGGTAACGCAGATAAGGCATGAAGTCTGCTGGGTTTCCACTGCCCACTACCTGGCCAAACTCATCGCTCAAGTTCACTAGACTCAGAAGCTCCTGGTCGTTATGATCGTAGCGACGGCCGAAGCACATCCCACAGATGACGTTTGCAACGGACACGACAATATGACGGAAGGGGTCAAAGCAGCCATTCGCCTCCATGACGGTGCTCAGCTGTTTCAACAGGTAATCCCCCTCTTTGCAGATGTGCTCCTCCAGCATGCAGGAGTACTCTGGGGTGGTGCCCTCCAGGGTAGCGAAGGAGCGGAGGGCATTCATAGCCAGCTTCCTGCGGGCACGCCACACCCCAGCCTTGTCGGTGCTGAAGGCCAGGCTCTTGCCATCATTGATAAACTGGAAACTGTAGAGATCTGGTCTGCCGGCGAAGTCATCGCCCTGCTTGATGAGAGCCTGGCGCACTGTCTCGCCACCACTCAGGACAACCACAGGCCGCATTCCAATCTGGATCTGGAAGACGGGGCCGTAGCGCTCACTCATCTTGGTCAGACTGAGGTGGGGGTTGTTGCCCAGTTCCAGCACGTTTCCAATGATAGGGAAGGGCTTGGGTCCAGGGAGGCGACGCAAACCCTCTGGAATATCTGTGTGCAAGTACTTGAGGAGCAGATACACCAAGCAAATGGTTGTTATGGCCACCAGCCCCTCTGCTGCAGACACTGCCCCAATTAAGGGTAGAATCATCAGAGCCATTGCGATATTTGTGACTTTTGCGAACCTGAGAAAGAAAAAAAAACTTTTAGGTGTGCATTCATAGGATTAAAGGGGAAAAGTGTACTGTGCAATAGTTATAATATGTAAATATAGCGAAATAGTGGTTTAATGATATGCTTATGAGTTATAAGAAGTCATTGAAACTCAGGTTACCAACACTGTCTGGCTCAATTTCAATGCATGCATTAGTATATTAAGTATACTTTAATATCTTACATATGAAAAATCGTACAATTTGCAACCAAACACTGACAACAAGTAGCCTACTGCAACAGGTAACTGACACACTGAAGAGAAGCGTTTACTACACTGCGTTGCAAGAGAATGTTCGATATTGTATACGTTCACATTAAGTGTATTCTAATACATGAATTACAGGCTTATAATTCAAATATTTAATTAAATTACCCGTTTAAAGTAGACACTGCATTGGAAATTTGAATTACCTTGAAAGAAATTAGATGTCGATCGTCTTGTAAGAATAGATGAAGTTCTTTGTTAGTGAGGATTGTCGTCCACAACAGTTGACTCTTAGTTTGCTGTGTCTAAACATTGAATGAGCACTTGTTTTATACTGTGCCTTTCAGATCCATTGGCTTACAGTCTGTGACGTAATCTCTCTCTCTCTCTCTATCTCGTTCTCTCGCTCTCTGAGGTAAAAAAAGAAGCTGAAAACATCAATGAAGTTTACTGTGGGTGGAGGAAGGACGTGTTTCACTGCAAATACATATACCAGACGAATTAAAAGTGCATATAATTCTTTGCCACAATTTGTTGTCAACGCATCTTACTGAGTCGAATTCAGAAAACTCCAAAGCATTTATATTTTTTAACTTTATTTTCAAACGCTAAAGCGTGTTAAAGGATCAAACGATGAAGATTGCCTCAGCATTTAACATAGCCAGCTACTCAAACAGCAGATACAATTATGTTTATTATAATAATTAATGAATTAATTCTCTCGGCTAGAAGATAAGATGAACGGAAATAAGACCATATCATTGTGAAACGTTATATCCTACAATAGCTTATTAAATACGCCGTATATTTAATCAATGGGATGACAATATGTTTTATGGCCCAGGGCAATTACTCGATTGCGTGCAAGTCTCTTCCGGACGGGGGAACTAACAGACCTTAATCAAAGGACTCACCTTGACAGTCTGATAAATGTTACTTAACCTGTCAAACAGTTCTATTGTACAAACAATGAGCATGGTTGAAGTCTGATAGAAGCATATATAAAGTCAGTGGCCTACGTTTTTATTTATTTTTATAGCAAGTCAAATTTACTTTGTGTCCTGAAATACAGTTAAATAAGAATATATCATGGGCTAAGCCCTTTTGTCTTGAAAATTACTTCACATCCAATTAACAACATGGGCAACGGCTACGTGACCTGTTGTCTTATCTGTGGTAGGCTCCGTGACCAATTGTCTATCTGTGGTAGGCTACAGGCTTCTAAATCGACAGATTAGATCATTGCATACAGTTTGTCATTCTCTGTTTTCGTGATAAAACTGCCAGAAGCCATTGCGTGAGTGCACCTGTTAGCGCTCGAGTTAAAGATTGGCTAAGTTGCGTGAGAACGCCGTGGCAAGCCCCTGCCTCCCCCGACCCTTGGATGAGGATGCTGGGGGGTGTAGTCTGTCAGCACTGCTGAGGTGAAAGGCTAAATGAGTTCATTAGTCCCAGTTTCTGTCTCGCTGTTCTCCTCCACCAGTGTTCTATTTCAATGCATGCATTGAATAGTAATTATATTCACCTTCGGGAATAGATATGCTACATATGTTGTCAGTTATTTACCATAAAAGAATACGGCCTGTATGAATGTGTCTGAGTGAGTCCCATTATTTATTTGGAGAGTTTCACATTTACGCACGACGCACACAGGTGGGGGATTTTCCATTGATGTTGAATGATATTGAATCAATAATATTGAATCATGCCCCTTTTCCACTACACTGTAGCTAGTGGTTCGACTCGACTCAACCCGCCAAGACGATATTCATAAGTGTAAAAATTGAGATATCCACTGGGTTCTAAAAACGTACCTGAAAAGTAGTAAAGAAATACATTAATAAAATATTAGGCCTAAGTGAAAGACCATGACTAAATGTCCAAACTCAAAAAGACGCTCAACTTCGGCTGAACTAACTTAAATAAACCATAGACATGGGAATAGTGTCATCAATCTTTACATGTTCAATAGATTTTCAATCTATTTTTATCGCCATTCTCCACCTGATGAGTGGGCTGGCCAGCTCTCCCCTGTGGCGCGCTCGTTGTGCCCCTCTACGCTGCATGCGCCTCTGGGCAGTTCGCGTGAGAACGCGGAGCTCCCGCGCGGAGGGGTGGGATCGGTCTTTGGGACAATCCTAAATCTGCTTGGTCAGTCACGCGAAGGCAGCAGCCCCTGGAAAGACACAAGGGTCTTACACTCGCAGAACAAAGCGGGCAGGACGTGAGACTTTTTCTTGGGCACGGAGGTGCACATATTTGCGCGCTATAGCTTCTGTAAATGCGAGGATCTTGGGCTTTTGAGTTATGCGATCTGCCACTCAGGCTTCATGCAGGCATGCAAACGCCGGACTGGAGTCAACTGCTTAACTCTACCAAATAGCAATTGCCCGGGATAGTCACGGTAATGCCAATTATGGCAGGTACCTATTGCGTGTGAACTAGAGAACTTGTTATGAAATTTCAAAGAGCTTTAAAAAGTTCAGATGTAATGCAACTGTTCTTAGAACCAGTCCACTCAGATTGTCCATGTCCAAGAAACGGCATCGCCCATTCAGTTGTGTTTAGGTTTTGTAAGAAAAGGATAGCGTGAGAGGCGCTGATGGAAATTCCCCTGATGTTAAAACAAGCGTAAATATCCCATCAGTTTCACTGTTTGGCATAATGTCACCTGGTGCCACTCTGACCTTTCTCTTAACTATGTTCTCATCACAAACTTATATTTTCACATTCTCTATTCAAAATATTCTGAGGCCTATAGATACAGCTCTGGAAAAAAGTGCAATGGTCTCTTAATTTTTTTCCAGAGCTATAAATGTGCATCGATGTAGGACCAGACAAGTTTTGTTGATCTCAAATGTTCATTTCCAGGGTATGCTCCCCGCTTGAGCAAAACAAAATCATAATAAAACACTTTATTGGGGGGAGATATAGGCTAGTCTAATGACTGAAGCTTCTAAAAAAACTGTCACACTTATCCTGAAACCAGGTGTGTGTATGTGCGTGCACGTACCTGTGAGTAGCCTATGTATTGGGGTAGGCCTACATAAGGCAGTTAAATTATGGAAAGGACATGTCTACAGTTCATTCCATTACAATGCGTTCACGTGTGTACGTGCCTGCAGATAAATGGCTGTGAATGGCAGCAGATGTTTTGATGTCTTCTTTGAACTCCCATGAAAACGAGCCATCTGCATGAAATGAACATATACACTGCAAAACAAAGTGCCCAGACTCTTTTGGGCCTCTGAGGTCCAAAGTATGAAATTGTAAGAGGAGAAGTATGGAGAAGGTCGATCATAAGTGAGCAGGCTTCTGGCTATGCGTGTGCTGTGATCAGTTTGACCTTAATAGGATTATGTTGGACTGCAGGTCATGACACTTTACACATGAATGCTGACTATGACCTCACACAAACTTACTCAATGTATTCTCTCCGCATGAACTTCGTTTAACATCGAGTTTATTGACCAAATAAGTCCCACGAAATTCAGGAAATAAATTTGCTCAGTAGCCCCCGACAATGATAGGCTCTTATGGATTTTTGGATACGCGTTTGTATATGTTTTTCTATTATTGGCGCATGACTAGTCTAGGATTGGAATGTGTGGAACAATGTATTCATTTTTATTCTAGATAGGCCTATAGGCCTACAATTAAAAGAGATAGCAAAAAAGATGAAAAGTTTAACATACTACTGGGGGCAATAAAAAAAAACTGATGACCTTTGAGCTAAACCGTAGCGTGAGAATCGATATAAAATAAGGTCATCATTTAGGTATCAAGATCAGCTAAACGTTACTTGTTATCGCCTCTCAACACGCAATCGTACACACACTCAAGCTGTAATTGAGCAACATTCTGTCTCGCAGCCACTACAAAGGGGTGGTTAGGGAGGGGGCATGACAGCGGACGGGGGAGAAGGGGGAGTAATTGTATCACCTTCCCCCTGCTGACAAGAGTGTATACCAGTCCAGATTAGTAACTGAGCTAACAGTCTCCGTCTCCATCAGTCCTTGTGCTAGCTAATGTTCAGCTCTGCGGGGATAACAATAGTTGCGTGCAGAAATATCTCGGTCATCCATCTTTCTGTCACCTCTCTATATTCGGGCACGAAGGTGCCATACGTTGTTTTCTCGCTGACTCAGAGACTCTGGGAGCGAAAGAGAGCACAGAAAGGAAGAGAATATGAAACGCGTGTTCAAAGACATACCTAACCTCTATTGAAAGAAGATACGGATAGGCTATGCGTGACACGCAAACCAAGCCATGCATGAGACACATTAACGTCGTCTACCCTTCTACCTCTCTTCTCACAGCGGACTGCTTGCAAGCCAATGAATGAGTCGACAGCACATCCACGGGTTAATCATTGTGCCACAGCCCGTTGCGTGCAGACTCTGTTTGCTCTGGCCGTGCCAAGGGTCGCGAGGTTGTGTACAAAAAGAGCAGAGGGAGGCATCGGCCAGGCTCGCGGGTCACCCGTTTTATCAAAACAATCACCGTCCGTTTTGGGGAAGCACGCTACTGTTGTGTAAATACCAAAGTTCACCGTGATTGGCTAGATTCCGCATGGATTTCCTCTATAGAAATCAGTTCATTTGTATGCATATTTCCGTTCTATATGTTGCCTATAGGCCTAGCTTTGATGCTTAGGATAATAATAGCCGTATAATATGAAACAATAATAGGCTAAATAAGTCTCATTGTTCTGTCCTGTATTTTTTTCACATGTTTTGTATTACATTGGCCCCATATGGTAAAAACACACTGGCCTCAATCAAACAATAAATAATAGTAAGTTAGTCTAAGCATGTAAATAAGTAACTTATAAAGCCTTAATAACAATAGTGTCCTATCAACAAAAACTGTAGAAGGAAACAATCATATCATACATATAGGTCAGAGCATGTGCTTGACAAAAAATGCATGTTGTGCACAGTATATTGAGAGTATAAAGAATAACTTCTGTTTAACTATGTCTCGTCTTAAGGCCCCCACCGTGAGTCTATAGACAATTATGTATATGTGTGTGTGTGTGTGTGGTATCTGTGTGCATTTGTGTAATTGTGTAAATGCTTTTTTGCATGTGCATAGTTTGGGAGGTGTATCTATAACATTCTGTTGGCTTGTGCATGTGGCGAAGTATGTTTGTATCTATGTGGGGTGTGTATTAAGGCATGTGTGTCTGCAGTGAGTAGTGTTTTTCTTGGACAGCACTAAAGGCTTATCCCTAGGGCCCTGTTGAGTAATTGTCTGAGCCCGCTTCAAGCATAACAATACCCCTTACCCTACCAGCACAGGATGTCCGGCCCTACCGGCTACTGTGTTGGGGTGTGCACACACACAGATGTAGGCTACATTGTCAAACACACACAGTCACACAAATACACAGACTCTACAATACATATACACAAATGCAAGCACACGTTCATAAAAACACATATAAACGTATACATCAATACAAAACTATTGATCCTGTTCACTCTCAGTAAATTCTGCTAAATGCATTGTCACTATCATTAATACATTCACATAGTCCCAGTGGTAGTAGTAGTGTAGTAGCAGTAACTGTGGCTAAGTTACACTGTAGCTAAGCTAAGTTTCTAAGCGTGGTAGTAGCCAGCAGTAGTGGCTACTGGGATAGTGTAGTAATCATAAGTGAAGTAATAGTATAGTTGTAGTAAGTAGTGAGAGTCGTAGAGTTGTAGTAGTAGTGAGTACAGTAGTGTAGTAGGTGCAATAGCAGTAGTACATTTCACTATAGGGCCATGGCTCTGTTTTAGTACTTGTAAGCTGCAGCTGTTATCTGTGGTTCTCTGTTCTCTGTCCCAGGCAGAGGCTAACAGGAGGTGACCCGAGGCTGTGCTGTTAAAGACAGTAGCCCCGTCATCAATAGTCTCTACTATCATCAGCAATAAGGAGGTATTGTTGTGCTATTCGCGCTCCGGCTTCCTCTTCCTAAAGCAGTCTTTGGTGATTGCTTCAAATGCAGCTTTCCTGTGAGCACTCATAAACATCCATAGCAAGACCACATGAGTGCCCCTTAGACATACTGTCCAACATATCACTCCACTTGTTGACTTGAAAGAGTTCCAGCATTTCCTCAGAACCATCCTGGTTCACCCCACCTGACCTGGACAGGAGTGCAACTGTGTTGTTTTTGTGAGAAACCAAATGCTTTATGACTGTGACAGACTAGGGTGCCACTCTTTAAAGTTGACTCTGTTCGATGTTTGTTAAGTTATAAAGTTTCTCACATTTATTCTTACTTTGCCGGAAGGGTCTTGGTGAGAATGCGAATTGAAGAGTGGAGTAATTGTCTCGTGTGAGGAAGGCCAGGTCTGAAAGGTACACACACATAGCGGTGGAGCACACGGTGCCAAGCTAGCTCTCTTTATCAGGTGTGTTCACCACCAGTTAATCATTTGTGCATGCCAGGACTGAGACACATTGGCTTCATTACACGCAAAGGAGAAAACAGAAGCTTGATGGCGTGATGCTGACATGCTCCCAGACTAGAGATGTAGTTAAAACAACACCTGTCCCCGGGTTTGATGAACCTGCCTGGTGGCAGTGATGATGCCCATGCCAAGGCTTCATACGGATGAACTGAGAGAAGTAGAAAATGATGAGAATGTTATTTATTGTTTTGAATGTGCAATGTGTTTAGACAAGTTTAGATGGGTGGTTGTGTGTGTGTGTGTGTGTGTGTGTGAATGAGATAAAGAGCGATGTGGAACTAATTAACGAGAGGTGGGAGAGAAAGACAGATAAGATAAAGTGAGAGAAAGTACAAGAGAAAGATAGAGAATCCGAAAGACATTGCATTGCGCAATACATTGCGTGTGTGCATGTGTGTACACAGTGACAGGTATGTGCATTGATATGTGTGTGTGCGTGTGAGAGGGAAAGAACAATGAATGAGAAAAGGGAGGTACCTGTCCTAAATAAACTGTAGTCCCCGTAGGAGCACGCTGTTCTCCCTCCACACACCCAATCTTTGGCTCGGGGGCTCTGCTACCTGCAAATACAAACACGACAACAAGCCTCCACCCTGCCCCCTCCCTACCTGCCTCTCTCCTCTCATTTACCATACTCTCTCTACCTCCCTCCCTCTCTTTCCACCCACCCTATTTAACCCATCCACCTCCTCCTCCACCTGCTTACAGTAACACAGGGAGGAAACTGCTCTACCTGTTCTCCTCCTCTCTTGGCGTGCTGCCTCTCTCTGCACCCTGCGGGTCTCTAGTTCCCAGATGAGAACACTCTGTCAAAACTACCCTCCCTGCATGCACCAGGGGCTGCAAACCCAGTGACTGACAGAACATGTTGAGTTTAAGTTAATGAGTGACCAGTGGATGATAAGAATTTGAGGCTGCGGTGGAGGACTTTTGTCAGACCGCTACAGAAAGTGGTCCTGTTTGAGTTCTCTTATGCTGTGTTTCCATGTCACTTTAGAACTGGGCTACAAATCAATCTGCCAACAGCCTTATTACTTTGTCTGTCAGGTGTGAACAGCTTATTCCGATTTGATCCCCAGCCAGTTCCTAACAACCAACTGCCAATTAAGAGCCACTGTAATTATTCCATGTTCAAAGTATATGCGACTCGTGTGCTACTGCTCTGCCTCGGGATATCCTGTCATTTTCTGATCTTCTCCCTTCTTCTCTCTCTTTTTTTCAGTTCTCCCTCCCTCACTCCCCTCATCCATTGGTGTAATGTTGGGGCCTGTTGAGTCTCCTGGGGAGGCTCTGGGCACCATAGTGCCCACTTCCTCTGTTTGCCCACGAGAGGAACATGATTGCAGGCACGTAGTGGTGGTAAATCCTGCAGGCTTCAGTGCAAGATGGCACTGACGATAGGGGCAGGAGGAACAGTAGTGGCACGCACACACTCCCCCTTTACAGGAACCAACACCGTATTAGATCTGCTATTCTTGCCTGGTATGTGCTATATTGAGCTCCTCCAATCTGATGCCGTTTTTGAGGTCAACAATCTGATATACACTGGCATGTCACTTGATAGGCCAAGATAAGCACTGTCATTATGAATAGTATGTATTTAAATGATGTACAGTATAATCAGTTAACAAATGAGATTTCACCGACCAGCCACATATTTGATCTTAAATTGATAACTTTAAACAATATGCTTCCTGTCACCTTTATACACAGATACTGTGACGATTCTCTGTGATTTGAAGCCAGCAAATGTACAATAGATGACCTTGCACAAATGGCTGACATTAGGCCTAATTTTGGAAAGCATGCCTGACTCTGAGAGGACACAATAGGAGGTAGAGGATGAGAGAACAAAGAACCAGAGGAGGGAGAGAGACAGGGGAAGAGAAGGGAGAGAAGGGATGGAGGAGAGACGGCAGCGACAGAGACGAGGAGATGAAAGACACGCACACATGGGTGGGGAAGTGACAACAGCCGTCTCTCCTCCATTTAAGTTGATGTGGATCAGCTTGTTTTAAACCCGTGTACATAGACAGCGAGGAGAACAGTGAGTCAAGGATTAGGCATGATGCATCATTGTGTGATCCTCTATGACTAACTATATGAGACTGTGACTAAGTATGCCTTCCGACAGTTCCAATAATGCTTAGCAGGGAGTTACTGTACGCATTTTCAAGTTATGAAAGAAACGGAAGTGAGTCAGATCGAGTGATAGCAATTCCTATCTCCTCACCGTGGCGTGCTACTTGCAAGGTTCATTTGGTTAGTTACTGGAGATGTCAGGGATTGATAAAACATCAGGCCCATACCGTCTCCTGCTACTTTGAATAAAGCTGCAGAAACTAGTTATCAAGATTGATTGTGTGAAAGGCGACAAAATCCTACATCAAAATAAGGATTCAGAGGTCATATCAGTTTCTCCTACCGTTCTCTGATGCAATACCACATCAAAGGAGTCTTAGACTTGCAAATGACACCCAGGACATTGTTTTGCGTTTAGCTTCTGATATCAGATGTGTAGTGTGTGGTAAGGAAGTGTGAACTCAGAAAGGATTTCACAGACTCCTGTATCTCCTTTCTCTTAAGATCTGTACTCCTTTTGTCAAGTACACTGCTCGGGGTTGGAATGTGTGTGCTTCAGTTTACCAGTGCCTCGAAGTCTGCACACTGACTAAACAACCTAGAAGGCACTCCCATTCACAAATCAACATGTGTGAATGACAAAGGTTATTTGATTCTCTCCCTCTCCGTCTCTCTCTCACAAATCAAGTGATCAAGTTTCAGTGGTTTGATCAGCCGGGATGTAAAGGGAAATGTTTCCTTTGTTACACTCATAGATGTAATACACATGTTATCATTTGAACTCTTACACCTTTGTCAGCCCTCCCCCTATCTCTCAAACTTGATCTTTCTTAGTATCTCTTAGTATCTCTTAGTATATCTTAGTCTCTCTCTCCTCTCTCCTCTCTCTCCTCTCTCTCTCTCTCTCTCTCTCTCACACACACACCAGCTGTAAAGACAAGTATCTAAGAGGTAATTCTCACGCCAACCCCAAGGCTTGTCCATCATATTCACAACAACCTCAGAGGGCAACAGAGTGCATTCAGGAGAGCTGTTGGAAAAGAGTGCGTGCCTGGAGGGAGGGAATGTGTTTGAGTGTGTGTTTTTGAAACATCCTATATGTGAAACGCCTCATTGCTCATGAAACCTGAGATGGCCTCTCTTTCTAAGGACGGGGTGCTCTGTGTGAACTTCAGAAATGTATCTTTGGTGAAAATGAATCGCCTGCTGCACGCAATAAGAGAGAATGCATCAACCTGGGCTTCAGTCTGTCTCTCCATAGTCCAGAAGAGTTCCTTAGAGACAGCATTTTCTTATACTGATTACCCTCTGTTTTCATTTGCCAAGACAGACACCAGAACCAGGTCAGCTTCTCTATCGTACAGTTTGAATATTCCTGAGAAGATGGCACTGTGTGTTTTGATTGGATCCGGGACAAGTCGATTCATGGCTTGTACGATGTTTCCGTCTGTGTGCAGGTGCTTGCAAAAGGTCCATTCACCTACATCACAGGTTTGCGTGTGTGAGATCCAGCACGGTTGTGCAACAGTCGATTTTGTACACGATGAAGAATGTAACCCAATGAAACACGCAGAGAGAAAGACCCTATCAGAGAAAATACTTCTGACGGCAGTTCTGGGTGGAATGACATCTGCCATGTCTCTTTGTTGCACCGTTGAACAAACCAACAGGTATAGTAATCACTGTCACTATCAGTAGTGACGTGCATTTGTCTGTGTGTGCATCTTTATAAAACACCATCATTCACACAAACACACACACATGTACACACAGGACAAGATCACAGGATCGCATCTTAAATCAACATTTCTTGCGCAGAAAACCATTAACGCATGACGTGCTTCAGTTTGACGTATTTGTTTACCTGTGCTTTTTTTCTCATCGTGCAGGAAGTTTTTGCAGATGAAAATGTTCAGGAAAATGTCAGTGAGGCCCGCAGGGAAGGATGCTGTGACAGAGACAGAGATGAAAAGACATCACAAGCTGCTCTCACTGCCAAACTGCCATTTTGGATTGTAAATCAAAATGCCTTTCAACTGTCTTTAGATGATGTTTATGTGAGTGTTGCTGTTCTTGCTATCACGCCCCGCCCCCATGGTTCTGTGCACCTCCGGTTTGCGCACCTGCTGACGTACACTAACGCGTGCACACACACACACACACCACACACACACACACACACACACACACACACACACACACACACACACACACACACACACACACACACACACACACACACACACTCACACACACACACACACACACACACACACACACATTGTAATGAAAACAGAATTTACCTCCCAGCCTCAATAGAGGATCTGGCTCTGTTTTCTCTCACATTAACATGTCACCATCCCTTTCACTGACTGCTGTTTGTGTTCCAACTCACTTGTCTTATTGGGCCCATTCAGTTTCATATCAATGTTCCACTTTGTTTAAAATTCACGTCCTCCAACAATCAGTAAACGTCCTTTTAAGCCTTTTGTTAGCATTGGTGATAGGAAAGCGCTGACGCGTTAGCAATTAGCATGCTTGTCCTTGCGGTACAGTGTCCCCCTTGGTAGGCCTGGGGTTGACGTGCTTTGACAGCCAGGCTTACTGTGGCCTGGCCAGTGCTCTTGTGCTGTTTGAACAGGGAGGTGGAGACACCCTGAATGCCTGCCGCTCAGCACTCGGCCATAATTCAATTACACTGAGCTGGCCGCGGAGGCCAAGTGGATAGCCTACTACACACACACACACACACACACACACACACACACACACACACACACACACACATATACCTATCCACTTAAACAATCCTGCATGGCTTGCTAATGACACAAACTCACTACAGGCACACGCAGAGTCGCAGGCCCTTGACCACACACTCACACACAGCATGGCATGCTTTACAAGCACATGACTTCAAACCACGGAAAGGTAGATTACAAAAGATCAAGGCAGTTTGTGTGTGTGTCTGTCCTACGGCTAGGACTGTAGCACGTATTGTCCTACAGCTCCTGTTCAAGACAGACATTTGTTTTGGTGGAAGCCATTTTAGTTTCTAGTCTTCACCATGTGGGTTGCCAGACTCTAATTGAATTATCCCCGGGTTGGTCAGCCAAGATCTGGGTACCATTGGGAGCATTGCGCTAATGCAACATCAGTGTAATGCCAAAATCCTGGTGTGTGTGACAATCTGAGATAGATTAGCCCAGAGGATCAACAGCCTTGTCTGGCGCACATAACTAATGTCATCTCACATCATCCCAGGACTCACTGGTAGACAACTGGTAGGCCAATTATCAAAACATTTATATGATCTGATATGGATAGATATGGAGATATGTAGTAAATATGAATGCCCTCCTGGGTCCTGGGGGTATGTTTATAATGATATTGATGAAAAACATTATACACCATGTAAAGTTTCCCTAGCTCCGATTCAGCATAAATCGTATGTAGCCTATAGCTTTTTCTGAAACATAGGCTATCCTGTCAACTGTTTGTGATACAAATAAGACATACGATTCTGACAAATGTTATACAGAATGTCCAAATAAAGCTTTTTGGATTGCATCTTAAAATCTTATATCAACAATGCTTGCCAATCTTTGAATCTTGAATCAACATTATGGTGGCTGTTGATGCCTGGTGAAAACAGGCCTTCTCCATGGTTCTCATTGGTTGAGCTGGTGGTTCTCAGGCATGTCAATCCTGTCATCCCGCTGAGGCCTGGCCAAAAACATATCAACTCCACCTCCATTTCACATGACAGGTAATTGGAAAGCAGGTCTGAGAGATTAACATTCATTCAGATTCACATCCATTGCGTAGAGCTGTTGGTATTGAATGAGCCAATTGACAGTTCATGTTTAAACTTGTGCTTGTTGGGATGAAAGTCAAGATCGTAAACTGCTTACGTCATCAAAGTGTTTATATCACCTCAATTCAACTGATGTAAATTTGCCTTCAGGAAAACATGGCTGGGTGCCATGGTAAGATAATTTGGGATAAATTCGTGGGAACATAATATAATACTAAGGTGTTGCAGGCCTAATTGCTGATCAGTCACTGTAAACAGTGGCTGTGATTTGACGTGGATAAGACATTGTAGAAACACAACAGCATGTAGCCTAACTAAAATGTAGGCTGGAAAATGAAGATAACTTAAATAGAAAAGAAAACGTAATTAGTAAAAGTAACAAAATTGTGTGGGCTAGCCCAGAGGTCCTCAACCCTGGTCCTCAGGGACCCTCTGTCCTGCACATTTGAGATGTGTCCCCGCTCCAACACACCTGATTCAAATGAATGGTCGTTAACAGGCTTCTGCATAACTAGATAACGACCCATTCATTTGAATCAGGTGTGTTGGAGCAGGGAAACATCTAAAATGTGCAGGACAGGGGGTCCCTGAGGACCAGGGTTGAAGACCTCTAGGCTAGCCTATAGGCCTATTCTGGCCCTCAATTCCCTGTGATGGACTACCTCGAGACCGTTGTTTTCAACTATTCTCAATTGGCCCTTCCAGGTAAGAAAAATAAAAATGTCAGTTGCCTTAGGCCTTGTAAGAGGTCAGCAGCAATGATAAGAAGAAGCAGTTGTCCTCACACAAGACAGGTAGCTTCGGAACCGGAGGCAACACAACACACTTGTTTTCTCTTTTCTCCTTTGGCGGGCCACGGACTCGTCTGTCCGGTTTCCAGCTCTTGGCTCTGCCGTGTGCATGCGAGCGGCTCGTAAAAGACAGAGGAAGCTGAGGTGTAGAGACAAGGCGCTCGAGGCGAGGGGAGTTTACATAGCGCCTCAACATTAATCCGCCCTCTCGGATTTTTGTATCCGACCTAACATTAAGGATGGCAATAAAGCGAAACCTTCCTGTGAAAATATTCCTAGGTGTTTGGCAACTATTCCTGTTTAGCCCACACTTTTGACAGGTTTGACATTTGATTAATGTTGCCAAAGGGAACAACAGTGCAGAGACTGATTTCAGAGGCATCATTAATATGATAAATTGAAGCATTGAAGTCTATTGGTCCAATGGGAAGGAGTAATGATGCATGTGTGTGCATATGCTGATAGGTCAAACTGTGGGGCTATTCATGTCTGAAACAAGTTGCAAAAGTGTGCATGTGTATTATTTAAATCTACAATATTCAAGTTGAGTATAGAAATGTACACATCTAATGACTACCTCGTCACAGTTTACCAACTTTCCTACCCTAATAGTGAGTTATTTGATTTAATGTATGGCCCGCTAGGTTCACCTCACGAATACGGGTGTGTCTTTCTCTTGTCTATTTCATCGAAACCTTTTTGGTTGAACAGTCCATTATTGTTGTCTGAGAAAGAGATTTCATTGTACCGAGAACTCAAACAGGCACTTGGAGCATGACACAGATGCACGCATAGTGACATACATTTACAGATCCAGGTACAATAGACCCTTGAGTCATCCGATCAGCTCTGAGTCTCAGGCTTACAGACAGAGCAGTACCGCCATGTGGGATGTGGCCAAACGGAGTGGAGGAGCTGCAGGTTTCAGAGTATGCAGCAGCCCTACACAGCCCTGCTTCTAGCCTCAGGCACGTAGCTCAGATTTAAGAATGAGTTGGCGTGTCAAGATAGCGTGTCTTGCTCGCTAATAGACCACGCCTGCACCTGTCAGGTGCTCAGTGGCATGCCTATGTTTCGTGCAGGAGCTTGTGTGTATATGTGTGTGTGTGTACGTGTGAGAGACATGTGTCTGTGTGTGTTCTCTCTCTCTCTCTCGCTCTCTCTCTGTGGCACGCAGCTGCATACCCCAGCAGTGATGGACACCTGTGATTTAGCTCGCTCCTGCGATGGCTAAGCAACCCTGGAAACACCTAAATATTTACTAAGTCATGCAAGACCTGGGAGGCTGAGTTTTGGCGTTCTCTTCCTCTCTGTACCTGCACACGTCTGGGCAGGTTACGTAAACAACACGCAAAGGGAAAGCATATTCCATGTCACCGTCAGTGCTTCTGCCCTTCCACCTGACTCTCTCAGCAGGTGTGGCACAGAGAGGAGATGGACCAAGACAGAGCCCCACCACTTCTAACAGACTTTGTTTGTTCTCCTTCTCTCCTCTCTCTTTCACGACCAGGGGCCTGCAGGAGACACTGACCTACAAACAGATGAAAGTTGAGTTGCTTATCAACCATCTTAGCTGTCATTGAGGTGTTGATTCATACTGGCAACACAACACCGCCCACACCTAAGTTCAAATCCTGACATCCAGCCCCCCACACACCAAGACCATCTTTGTGGAAAAATGCCAAAATGATTAGAAGGAACTTGATTTCAACTACTCATGTGTAAAACAATAATCTGGTGTCTCCAGCACAGCCAGCTTGATGAGCAAGTGTCTCCAAGTACAGTAAAGCAAAGGTCCTACAGGTCCTCGTTGTTTGGGACTAAAGTCCTCAACTTGTGCCCCCTAAGGAAAATAGACCAGGGCATGCCCATATTAAAGCAGCCTGCATTCAACCAGCTATTCCCTGTGCTAAATAGTTATTTTAATACTTGAGGATTTCAGAAGTGCAAGGTATTCAGGTGACACTACAGGTATTCAGGTGGTACTGCAATACTACTGCGTAGACTGACTGCAGGAATGACTGATAAAGTCAAGATAATCTGCTTGCTGGACAGGCTGTCTCTGCTGAACCTGGAAAACAGAGGGGTGAGAGAAAGGTCACTGGCAAGCTGCAGGAATGCTCGTGGCCGTATCAGTGACATCACAGGCAGATGCCAGCCTGGCAGTGTGTGACTGCCTCTGCTTCCTGGCTCAGGATAACCCACTGGTGGGTACGAATATGTACATTTTGAACATTGATATATGGTAAACACACATTTAAGTAGACACTGACAAAAGCATACGCACACTCACATTAATATGGCATGGACATGATCATACATGCATACACACACAAACACAAATTTTTCTGGAACTTCCCATGTCTCTCTCTCTCACACACACACACACACACACACACACACACACTATAGCGTGTCAGTGGGGAATGCCTGTGCTATCTGAGGTTAGTTGGAGAGCCCTTCTTGTGCAGCTTTATCAGACACATCTTCATGTTCACCCACAGCTGCCAGTGAATAGCTGCACCTAGCCCTGCCCCTCACCTGCAACCACGGTGACAGTGCCTCCAATATCAAATGGAAATGTTCCTTAAATAGAAGGCCAAATGCTTGATTGGAAAGTATTTCATAATACCTGACTTGTCCAAACTTGTGTTCTCAAAGGACTACATCTATATGTGTCAAACAGTACACCAGTCAAGATACAGCCAGCACAGGATGACTATTACTATTAGATGTATTCGGTTGAGGACCAAGTGACATTTCCTAATTTCCTTCCTCAACCATAGTTCACATACCTGTCACTGTTATGTAAACCCGACTAAGGCTTAACAGCAGGGAAGATCAGACTGGAGACAGTGTGCACTATGTTCTAGAGTGCATGTAAACATATAGGCAACAATCTGTATCGTCTGTATATAATCTGTGTCGCGGTTATTTCGAGAACCAGGCATCGCATGAAGTTGACGTTTACTGGGTGAATTGTTCAGGACCCAGGGACATGCAGTGTCACCTGTGAATGTGATGTCTCACAGATCTCACGAAACAAACTGGGCAACAGGCTCCACTTCGTCACTTAACATTTTACTTATCACATTGCCATGAAATTAGGGCAACATGGGGGACAAAGGGTCAAGGATAACTAGCTACATCCTATCGTTATAGATGAGGCCATCAAGAGCTAGCTAGATACCCAAATGACTAACGGGTTGTAGCCTATAGAAAGCTTACTATGGCTAACTGACAAGATTAAATTCAGCAAATTGTTATTTGCTTACAAATAGGGAAAAGAGAACGAGAATGCTCATTCTGTCCGTTTTACCAGAAAAACTAGCCACCATTCACTGTCTAATATACCACTCAACCACTGGCACTGCAGTAGTCTTGTTAAACCAGAAAGAACTCATGTGACACCCTCTCTACTGCCTCCCTATGGAGCCATCAGGTAATCTCCAATTGCATGACAAGGTGTGAGATAAGTGGCTCTGTCTCTCTCTCTTTTCTTTCATTGACATAGTTCTCAAATTGTTTAATGTTGTTTTTCATGATCCCAGGTTGCCTAGCAACGTCTGTACTGGGAACCGCAACTGCACGTTAGGGGGTGGAGCTGTTACGTGAGAGACTTGACAGACAGACACACGTACACGCACGCACACACACACACACACACAAAAACACACACGCCCTTCCACCTGTCCTTTCAACAACAAGGGATCCGGAGCACTGAAAAGTGTACATCCATGTCTTGATCAAAGAAAAGTCATGAGTATATGGCGTGCACCTCTCCATAGATCAAGCAAATATCTGTGATTTTTCAGACAGAACATATTTTGGGCTCATCCATGTGCACAGTCATTATAGGTGGGAGCGGGCCCAGACTGGCTGACACTGAGGGTCTGTAATTATCCCTCCAGCTGTCACTGCCAAGGCATTTGACCCCTGACCCCTGATACCTACACTTGAGATAATTTGCCAGAAACACGCGATAGTTCAGGGGCAGTTAGCCCCCTAGAGACCCCTGTCCCACCATGTTTTACATAAGCATTGACATGATTAACTTCTCTTCGCTTTATGAACAGGTCAACACTCTGGTGATGTTCCAGTCAAAATTCCGCCATGCTTACCTTCTCTTTTATCTGGTCAAATACACAGAGCAAAAACACTGATCCAAAGACAGTCCCATGCCTGTGCAACTTTATCTTCTGTAGCTTAGCTCCCTCCACTGGTGACAATGTGGTATCTAATAAGTAAAGTAATTACTGTCATTGACTTAATGAGGGTCAAAAGCGGTCAAAAGCATTTTCTTTGAAGAGCACAAAAAAACTCAAATGTTTCTCTGTAGTAATTGTAACTGTCTGTTCACACTTGAGGAAAACCCCCCCCGAACCAGGCAGCTGGCCAGACCTTTGTGTTTTATTCATTCCATTTCTCTTTTTTTAATTACTACAAGTATATGTCTACACTTTTGCAAGTGTGATTTCATTGTGTATGCTGTTTCTGAATAGCAGTTGTTATCAAGGTCTGTGGTACACTTTGCTTTACTTAATTAAGATGCGAGGCCTACACACAGATGGGTACACACACGCACACATATAACGCACATGCACGCACACCAACACACACACACACACACCTGCTAGATCAAAGCGAGCACCTCCACACATGAGAAAAAAACACTTGGTAATATGCAAAAAACTATGTACAAATATAATAATGATCAATACATGGTTGTATTGCTCTTTTGTATATTTTTTCTGTCCTCTTTTGTATGAGCTCCTTTCTCTCTTTCTCTCTGCAGTCTGCTGTCTCTGACAAAGGGAAAGCAGAGAGGAGGTCTCTACACATCAGACAGTCCTGAAGCATGGAGACAGTTGATAGTTGTGTGTAGCGACAAAGCTTCACTTAATGTCTTATGCTCCGTAGGAGCTAAAGGTGGTTCCCAATGGCTGTGTGATTGACAGTTGCCCTCAGGTGATCTAGTTGCCTGGGTGTCAGGTGTTGAGTCTGAGCTCTCCTTGTCCAGAGCCCCGGTCCATAAAGTCTGCCTCCCCGCTGGAGTTTGGCGGGCTGTCCAAGGAGAGACCTCGCCTCTTCCCAAACACTTGCTCCTGGAGCTCAATGATGTCATTGCGAATGTCCGCCATCATGAGAAGGAGGAAGTCGAAGGAGCCGGGGGGTCCCTAAGGAGAGACGGGAGGCGTTCTTTTAGATACAGCTCCTCTCAATTCTCTATTCATAAATGAAGGTTCAACTTGCCTTTGAATGACTAGATTGTCTTATTAAGGTTAGAAAAACAACATCGAACAAACACGACAATATTATTGTAATCGTGTTTTTCTTTGAAAAGCTTTGTGTACAGGAATTTGTATGTATGACTTCCTGAAGGTGGTTGGAAGGGAGCCTAGTGTGCAGACTCACAGGTGGACCCCTGGGGCCTGGGGCTCCTCTGTCTCCCTGAGGAAGAATGGATACAATCATGAATAGGAAGTCCCTTCCAACAATAACTCCACTAGGCCTCCTCTCAGTCTAGCGTGAAACGCCAAACTGTCAATGTTCCAGTTAAACTTTAAAACATTTACTCAGTAAAAATCATGTATTAACCAAGGTTTATGACCATCCACACAGACACACAGCATGTGTGCACAGATGTTATTTCACGTGGAAATGAGAGCTAGATAATGACCTTGTGTCCATCTCTTCCGGCTGCACCAGGTGGCCCCTGGAATATGGAAACGACAGTTAATATGATCAGTTATTTATATCAGATTGTCATATCTGTGTTGTATTTGTCTGTGGCAAACAACACTTGTTAGCTAACCTCTGCGTATGTGTGTGAGAAGTGTTCCTGGAGAGAAGCAGCAGTGTAATCTTACCAACGACCCCCTGCGGCCCCTCTTGATGTGCTCCAGGTCAGGCTGGGGGCCCATCGGCCCCATGTTCCCTCTTGGTCCCTGTAGCCCTGGCATTCCCCGTCTCCCCCCGCTCCCCCTTCTCCCCTGGAGCTCCTGGGTGTCCTGGTAAACGTGGACAGGAGAGGACTTAATAACTTAACTGATGTGTGTGTGTTAGTGAGAGAGACAGAGAGTGTTTTGGACCGTTTACCTGGGACCCCAGGTGACCCTGGAGGGCCGGAGGGTCCGGAAGTGTCGGGCCCTTTCCCCACCCTCCCAGGAGATGGCTTGTCACTGCTGTTGGCCAGGCCATAGGACAGCATCCCCTGCACACACATACACACACACCAGTGCAATAAAGCCAGTTGGTCATCCACTTGACAATTGTTAAAAACTTGAAATGTATGTGTGTGGTCCCACAGTGGGTGTGGTCATACAGTGGGTGTGGTCATACAGTGGGTGTACCTGGTTGGGTGGCTGGGTGCTGCTGGCCAGCCTCAGTTTGAGCTGCAGTAGGCTGCTCCTCATGGTGACAAAGTCCTGGCAGGTGAAGGAGCAGGAGCCTGCGCTCATTAAGGTGTCTGACTTCCCTGGGGAGCTCACTGGGTAAGACACACAGTCAGGAACACTCAAATACACAGGGTGGTAAAGAGGTAGACAGAGATTGTTATTGTACTTTAGTAGATTTTTCTGGTATCAGTACTTTACTTCACTATTTATTTTTCTGACCACTTTTTACTTTCACTCCTTAAATATTTACATGTATTCATTTTTAGCAGCGGCTTTTATCCAAATGACGCTTTTTGTACACAAATATCTGTACTTTCTACTTCTTACATTTTTAAAGACAGGCTTGTTACTTTAGTTTTAATCTGTATTTGGTGGCATGATCTCTCTCTGAAAAAAAGTTCTGAAAAAAAGTTTTGAAAGAATCAAAAAAGAAAATTGAAAGAAGTTATGAAAAAAGTTTTGAAAGGTTAAAATAAAATGCTTCAAAAGTTGAAAACATATTTTTCATAAATCTTTTTACTTTTACCACCCCTAGTGGTAGACACCCACGCAAACACACTATTATGGCAAATACCATATGTGCACCCCTGTGTACAAGCCTTTGGGCTCAGACTCACAGTTGTGGTTTGGGATACAGGAGCGCCGGTCAGGTGCCAGGATGTAGCCGCTGTGACACGCACACAGAAAGCTGCCCACGCTGTTCTCACACCCGTGGTCACACACACTGCCGTTTGATTCGGCACACTCATCTATGTCTGCAGATGGAACACACATAGGCAGCCACATCACATCTGACACGCTTCACATATGGCATGCAATTCAGACTATACATGTAGAGTACACAACGAGGAAGCTTCATCCTTCAAATGTTTCATGTGGTGAATGTGATTTATTTTGTAGAATACTGTAGCTAGTCCTAATTGGTCCAATGACACATCCAATCGGAGACAAACAGGAAGTGGACTGACCCAGACAGTAGGGGTTCTGGTGGTTGCGATGCCGCTCCCGGTCAAAGCGGTAACCAGGGTAACAGGTGCAGACGACCCGTCCAAAATTGTCCGTGCACTGTTGTTCACAGGGCGATCCAGCACACACATCCACACCTTCCAAATACAAACACACACAGACACAAAGAACTGCATTAGTTTATCACTGTTAGCTTTCAATGCATTGACCTCACCAACTCTAGGAGTAGTGGAGTATATTGCCCTCTAGTGTTTACAAAGAATCATTTGACATTGTGTGGAACTTGAAATCTATCCATAGATCAGATGTTAATGTTGATGAACAGACAGACACTGAACGGACAAACACTTTTTGATCAAAGACCAATATTTGATAACAAAGGTTACACAGATATATTTGGTGTGTGGAAAAACGGGCGTCATTTTTTTACCTACTTTCAGGTATGCACTGGCCCATCACAAACCTGAAACCTTCACAGCATTTCCTCCTGCAAACAAAGAGGAGAGAGACAACATCAGAAAATCATTACAACACACACACACACACACACACACCAGATGGACAGCACGCAGTGAGTCAGCTGTCCTCCTGACAGAGTTCATCGCTATGGTGGAACCATGCTGTTTTTACAATTTACTCTGTCTTCAATCAGACAACATTTCTCCCCCCCACCCCCCTTTTCTCCTGCACTAACACTCAGGCTCAGCCAGTTCATGCCTGTCCATGGGTTCACATCCCGCTCTGGTTCCACTTGCTCACGGTTCCGACCAGGAGACAGCTGTGCCGGAGGAAGGTGCGGAGCCAGACACAACAACCCACCACATGTTACAGGGATTAGGGACGGGAACAGTGGAGAGGAAACAAGCAGGGGTACCGGATTGCTCACGGAACCGCGGAACCGAAACGGAGCAGGGCCGCCGACCTGGACGAGTTTGGGGTGGAAAAAAACAACGAATGCCCAAGGACTGCACGCTCTTGTCAGGGAGAATTTAGCACAGTGCTCCATTCGTAACGCTCTCAAGACGACAAGTTGCTTTTATTCCTCTCCAGCTTCCATGCAGCATAACCCTAAATCACCCTGTCCGGATTCCCCTCTCCTGTCCTCCTTCTCCTCCCCTTCCCCTGAATGAAAAAGAAACCAGGGAAGGACAGGTCTGGTAGGGCCTTGATGAAAGCCAGATGAGGGGTATTATACAGCCTGTAGTATTGTGAAGGGGGGGTCTGGATCTGGGACAAGAAACTGGGGACCTGTAGGGGTCTGGCAGCTGAAGGCCACCTCTGTGCCTGACTGAGGGACTTTCTCTCACGTCTCTACCCAGGGAGGAGAAGCTGGGCTAATGTGGAGCAGATGTGGGGCCTATCTGAGCCGTGGGTGGAGAGGTGTGGGGAAGGGCTAGGGCAGAATCATCTCTGTCTGTATCCTGGTAAACATCAACAGACCATCTGTCAGTCATTTTGACACACACACAAACACACAAACTGACCCACGCACACGCACACACACACATCCTCACTTGATGGGGGTTCTGATGAATGAGACCGGCTCTTGGTTCCACAGAGTCTTGTAGAATCAGGTCAGAGCACTGGTAGAGGTTGGGTGACCTGTCTGTTATTGTTTTGCAATGGGAGGGATTGGTGTCTGTTGATGGACAGGGATCTATTGGCCTATAAGGCCAAACTGCTAAGCTGCTAAACCTCCATCACTGCCCTGTCGGCTGGTTCTCACCCTGCCTTTGTGTGTGTGTGTGTGTGTGTGTGCGTGTGTGCCAAAGGCCAGGGTACTGGCAAAGTAATTGGCTACAGCTTGTTAATGTCTGCCACCAATTATTAGTGAGAGTGATCTGTGACACTGACAGACTTGTCAAACACTTGACTGTGAGACACACAAACAAACACACACGCACAACAAAAAGAGAATACTAGAGTTTCCTTATACCACTCTCACATTATCAACACTGCTGCTTCGATGCCAGCATCCTGACCCCTTGATGATTTCTTCCAAATTGTTCCCTGAACGGTATGACCTTGAGGAAATCTAAGAGAGGGTGAAAGAGATCTGGACTACCTCTGTTAATGTTGCACTGACAGTGCCAGGGGACTATAGTTTATACCACGCTATGATCATCCGGCTCTGCTTTCTACCAAGCCCACCCTCAGAGCACTCTCCCTGGGCTTCCTTATCGGAACAACCCCCTCGTCCAGGGTCCTGGAGATTGGAGGTGACCCAGGGGCTACCTGCAGGGGGAGGCGGGGGGACAGAGAGGGGCCACACAGGGCCTGGGGCTGGAGGTGCTGCTGCCAAAATCAGCAGTGAGCTACAGGGAGGACCAGTGAGACAGGATCCAGAACCAGGCCCGAGCCCGGATCACTTTACACAGCAGATTATGTACTTTAGCCAGGGGTCTCCCTCCAGGGGCCTGCACACCATGTTATTGTTTTCCACCCGGGGCTGGTGTGATTTATTTGTTCGTTCGCGGCAGGAATTCACTACAAAGGAGGGATATTCATTATAGTGCCCCCCCCTACTCTTCCCCTTTCTGAAAAGAGTAGGACAGATTGGATGTCTGGACAGCAGTGGACTGAACCCCCGCACGCAATAACTAGAATGATGCTTTCATAAAATAGGTTTACAGTCACAACGTGTTAAGAATATAATTCACAGACCAAAAAGCTACTCCCTTGGCTGTAGAGAAGGTTTTTTTTATTGAGTGAAATAGGAGGATAGCGGAGGAGAAGTGGATGGAAAGGGGGGGGTGAGCTTGTGTCAGTGAGTAGTGTCTCCTGTATGTAAACACTCCAACTGTAAGACTCATCAGAGACTAGAGACAACTTTGTGGGGTTGTTATGGCAACTGGGGAGGAACGACAGCGTGCAGGGAACGAGACGATGACATCGGGAAGAGCGGGAGGAAGAGGATGGGGAGAGATGTGGAGGCGGAGATGTACAGCCTGCCCTGTCAGTGTGTGAGCTGGTGATCCCTGGAGAGGGGCTGTCCTGTTAGAAGAACAGGAAGAGACCTAGGTGAAGGTCGCTGCCCTCTCTAAACAGCGAGACAGGAGACTCGCTGTCTGAGTCTACGCGGGTGTGTGTGTGTGTGTGTGTGTGTGTGTGTGTTTGTGAGTGTGAGAGAGAGAATGAGAAAAAGAGATCATAAAATGAGCAATAAGCGTTGATGTTTGTGTCCGTTCACGCGCCGCGAGCCATCCTTCGCTGTTCCTGGAATCGGTTCGTATCGTAAAAAGAACATTCTGCCGTCTCCACACGCTCGAGTCTTTGTGGAAGTATCGCTGTCTGATTTTGTCTCTCTAGACCGTAGAAGGTGTCAGTCCCTGTGCGTCACGGTAACAGCGCCAGCATATGAGCCTCTATTCTCCTCCGCCTCCCGCTGTCGGGAGGTGTGAAGGTGTTGGGCTGAGGTGCCGCTCCAGGTAAGGGTGTTAGTATGTAAGTGCCTGTTCTTGGCCATGTGAGTACACACACATATGGAGGTGTTAGCTTGGTGAGTGTGAGTGTGTGCTCTCTGTGTTTATTTACACTGGCAGCACACTTCCAGGGGCCGGGACCCCCTGGGGACACATCAGAGCCCTCCCTAACAGAGGGGCCTTTGACTGAGAGCTCAGGAGGTCTGCCCCACTTCCCTCTCAGGCACAGACAGGCTCCTCCGTCTCACCCCCTCTTCTTCTCCTACTACCTCCTACTGTTTCTGTCTTCGCTGCCTTGGAGTGTGCTGTTGAGTGTCGAGTTGAGCCCTGTCACAGCCTCAGCCTCAGCCCCAGCCTCAGCCCCAGTTCCTAGCCCTCAGTCCCAACCTCGACTCATTTCCAGACTGTCAGATTCAGGGCCCTCTGGCCACTCTGACCCCATAGGGCTCTGGTGTCACTCCAGGAATGTTCAATCTCTGACCCCTCTCAGCCCCATTGACGGACAATCATGTGACCCTCTCCTGGTGCAGGCTGGGAGGTTAGGGTCATTCGGTCCCTAATAACAGTCAATAATGAGATGGAGGGAGAGGGAGCGACAGATGGAGGAAGAGAGAAAAGGTAAAGGAGAAAAAGAGAAACATGGCTTGAGAGATGGAACAGGGAAAGAGACATCGAAGAATAAGAAAGCTGGGGGAGAGAGGGAGGAGGGCCAGACTGCACAGCGAAGCGACGTGGCCTAACCAATGACAGATGACTTCCCATGACGATGACAGCTCTCCTGTCAGAGGCAGGAAACCAGGCGATGGGTGGACATCCTCTTAGGGAGGACGATACGCTGACATCACACCGAACCTCTTAACCACCACTCAAGGTAATGACCTGATAAGCCTTGAAGACCTTTCAAAACCTCCCACATCAGTCGAGAACAACCCGGAGGTCATTCGGATGGAGAATTCCCCGGAGACATCTCCACGCCGATCCAGGTTGTGACGTCTCATCGGAGCGGCTGCAAATGTTCCTGCACGCTTCATTTTTTATATTACGTCAAATAAAAACAAATATTCCACAACATCCAGCTGGCCTACAGTTCAAACAGCACACACGCAGCCGGCAAGCTAGCCTCTAATCAATGGCCGGGTGATTTATTTAGGCCGGAGGTATGAGCTGTGACAGCCCACAGCCATAGAAGGGCACAGCACACTTCCTCTTGGGCTATGGAACATGAGGTATGAACCAACATGATGTTCCCACACAAAGACCCCCTGAGGTACAGGGTCATCAGAGTCATAGAGGATGAAGGTGACTATAACATCAGTATTCCATGTAAATGATTGAACATAGACCACTTCCTACGAGAGGTGTGTTGTACAGGCCATGCACGGTAGGATCACAGGAAGGTGGGTGGAGGGGGGGGACGTTGGCTGACGTGATGATACGTCAGAAGTGTGTGTGGGGGGGGTAACATTGCTGAGAGAGATTATTGTGTCAACTACAAAGTGTGAGAAAAATGAACAGGTTTCTTTTCCCACAGCTCAGTCTTGATCCCCATCCAAAACACACAAAGAAAACCAGGAGAGAGAATGGAGACTGAGGAGCGGAGAGAGAGGAGAGAGAGGAGAGAGAGGTGTTTTACACGAGGAACCCGATGGACTTTTATATCGTGGTGATGAATCGTTCTTTCACAACGACTGGAGCTAAATGAGCTGTTCTGATGCAAAACGTCATGACTTCAGGCGCGCTCTTGGCACGAGATGTGCCTGAACTTCAGTAAACTGAGCAGAATAAAGGGGCTGGGATGCTGAGGTCCTTCTGTCAACACTGGGCTGATCTGACCAGACCGCTGTTAGACTGCTGAACCTGTGCTCCAGCTACCCTGCCCCCGACCACACACACACATACACACACTCACATGGACACACACACACGCAACCTGGGGCATCTGGTCCTTGTTATCTCAGATCCTGTCTGTTTTTCATTCGGGACTCTGACATAAGTCATTTTAACACCAAATGTTCTCTTGCTTGTTTTTAAGTGTATTGGTGACAGTCTCTTCATAGAGTGATTGGCAGAAAGAACACATCAAGGGAATTACTGTGTGCTGCGTGTTAAACAGAAAGATTTGCTGTATAGTGTGTAACATGGACGTACACAGACAAACACATTCACGCATCAGACCGAAACACACGCAGACACACACCAGTATCCCTACCTCACGAACACATGCATCACACACACCTCATACACGTACAGACAAACGCACATGCACACACACACACACACATACACGCACACGCACACACGGGCCTGCTTCTCCTCACCTGCTAAATAAAGCACTCTGCTTTCACAACCACTGCAGACAAAGGAATGTCCTGTCCTCCAATCCTTTCCTTTCTCTGTTCCTTCTCTCCCTCTGTCCTCTGCAGCGTCTCTCCGCTCCTCCACGGTGAGCTCAGGGGCCGTGGGAGAGGAACACTTCCTGTCTGAGCGTCTGCCAGACCGTACAGACGGCAGCCAGGTGGAAAACGCAGCGCACTCACAGAAGGAGGGAGGGAGACACAAAGGAGATAGAAAGAGAGAGAGGGAGAGGGAGAAAGAGGATAAGGAAAACTTAAAAGGATGACGTGAGAGAGAGAAACAGAGAGAGAGAGAGAGAGAGAGAGAGGGGACAGTCTTTCCTACACGACAGCATGGAGCTATTCTGGTTTTAAATCCATCTGTCTACCTCAACAGCCTAGCCTCAGCATTTCCCCCAACATCAACCAGCTACAGTATGGGCCACCGGTTAACATGGAGGGGAGCTCTGAATGAAGGCCCCGTAAAAACCAGGGGCCTGACCTGTTGAGCTCCACTCCCCACTGCGAATCCCTTTCCTGCTCTGTTTATAGACCTCTCCTCTCTTCTCCAGGCATGCCCCTGCCGTGAGGGACACACCGTCTGCCAGAGACCAGATTTATTTCATTTGGAATCGAATGATATGCCCCCCCCCCTCAACTTCCCCCTGTAGTATATTACCTCCTCCTCTTCCTTTAACCCTCTACTCCACCTTCTCTTCCTTCTCCTCGTCCTTTTCCGCCTTGTCATGATTGTCCCTGTTTTGTTTATCGCCGGCCCCAGTAGACCCCCGTGATCTGAAGCGATGTGTGCATGTGTGTCGGTGCATGGTATGTGTGTATCGGTTAGGGGTTAGAGAGTAAGTAGCCGTACCTCCAGAGTTTTCGACCCCCTCTCATCTGCTCTCTTTATTTGTTTCCTTATGGATTTACTGAATTATCCTTGGCTCTCACTTCTCCTCTGGACCCTTCATGGTCTCCACACACGCACACTCAAACACGCACACACACACACACACACATATGCAGCACATTGAATACAACCGCCACGTCAAAGAATCTCTTTATAATGCACTCGGAGCACTTACACACACACAGTCACACATACTCTGGAACATGCGCTGTTCCAACAGGGGCAGCAGTGAAAGTGTGTGAATTTAGGGTGTTGTTGACCCTGCTGGCCTAGACTCTGTGTCTCCTTGTTTGCTGTTATCTCAGAGTTTTTAATGGCTGAAACTATCGCCCTCCGCAGACACCACACGCACACAAATTCCACTCTCAAAGGGAAAATGACACCCGAGACTAGAACGAAAGTGGGGAAGAGAGAGAAGGAGAGGGAAATGGAGAACTGATTGAAAGGTAGCAGTTGGGAGGGTTGGTTGTGTCCTGCCTTGGGTGTTGCTCATGTGACCACACTCACAGAGGCATATGATTGGCCAGCAGAGCAGTGGGTCTGACCAGTGTAATGAGTTACGACAAGTCGGTTCTACTCTGGGGGTTGGGGTCTAAATCTGGGGTCTAAATCTGTGATCGCAAAGGAATAAATCTGCACGTTATGCACTTTTGTGTTATTTATTTAGTTGATCGTGAGTATGTGTGTGTATGTGTGTGTCGAGCCCAGTTAGTGAGTTCATGTCAGTTCATTCAAGAGCACCCCCGTGAGAGTTCTTGCATGACTTGTAAGATGTTTGGAAACCATCTCCAGTTGAAAAATGGCAGGCGAACAGGAAAAAGCCAGTATGCAAATGATCATATCAGGACCTTGTTCAGGGAAATTTCACAGATAATACTTCCCAAACTCACTATGACTCATCGTAGAGGTTTCTCTGGATACCATATTTCAAAAACATTAACAGTAAATGTTTTTTCCCTTCATACTCTCTCTCTCTGACACGGGACCGGAGGTTAGAACAGTGTTCGCCCAAACCTAACCACATACTCTGGCCTGGAATATGATGCCCGGAACTGTGTGTTTGTTTGTGTGTGTGCGTGTGTGCAAAAGAATTGAGTGCATGGCTATACCACATCTAAACATAGTTCTCCAGTCCTCTTGGGACCACCCCTGCAACTGTACTGAAACAACAGTTTGGACAAGCCGACAAGTGAAAACAGACATGGATTCAGACCCTTAGCTTACACCGACATCCCTCCCTCCCCCCATCTCTCCCTCCATCCATCCATCTTTCCCTCAATCTATCACTACAATTGATGTAGCAAGACAGGGTTGTGGTCAAGTAGCAGATTATGAACAATAACTTAAATTGGAAAGCAAAATCTATTAGATTCCTGTTTTGTTGGAGTCCCGCCTTTAACTTCCACATCCCATTAGCAGCAGACACACAGCTCTGTCTGTGGATGTGGATGTGTGTCTGTGGATGTGTGTATGTGTGGTGGGCGTGGTTCCAGTCTCCGGCTCACGATGACATCATTCCTCCCTCCCTCAGTCTACACACCTGCCTCTCATCATCAGCTTGCTAAATATCCACCCCGGTTTGCCTGTCAGTCATCGCCAGATCATTGTTACATGTTGGCTTTGTTCATGGCTGCTTTGTATTATTGTTATAATCTTGTATATTATTATAATCTGCCCGTTCTGCCTACTGTGCCTACCTGCCCTGACAACCTGCCCTGCCCTGCCCATCCCTCCTGCCTTGCCCTCCATTTCAGTTCCCTCCCATTCCTTCATTCAATAGCCCTTTTATTGACTTCCTCATCCTTTGTTTGTATTGTGCACTTCGAGTCCACTAGTCCAGCCCCCGAATAGTTGGTCTTGGATCTTTCATGCGTCCACACCCTCATCTGTCTGTCTTCTCAGGGCAGCCCTATGGTAGTTCTGCCGTGAGACGGAGGCCCTCAGCACAGCATGCAGCTTGTCTGTCCTTCACTGGAGCAATTGGCTGTGGAGGGTGTTTAGAGCTGAACAACACACATGGATCTGTCGTTTATTGGTTTATCGACACTGCAGAGCCTATCCTGATACACAGCTGAGAGCACTTAGAGAAGGATAGAGGGAGCGCGGCAGGGAGGAACCGAGTAGAGGACTTGTAAATAAACCCACCCATCAACGTTTCTGCCAAGCGAAGACAACACACAGACAATGGTAATATAGACAAAGGCAGAGAAGAGAGAGACAGAGAGAAGAAGAGAGAGAGAGAATTGTTGAGAGAGGGAGGAAAAGAGACAAAGAAAGAGACCTTGAGATAGTAAATGGGTCTGGGTAACTCCCTGCGGGTTCCGCTTGGCATTGCTCGCCCTGACCTCCCACAGTGAGAAAGGAAAATACAAACGGAAAGGAATCATTTCATTTACCTTTCAGTTTTAGGGGAGGGTGTAGACAAAGAAGAGGAAAAGAAGACGAAGAGGAAAAAGAGGAAGAGAAGGAAGGGGAGGAGAGAAGCCTCACTGTCTTGGGGTAGAATGCTGGCATGGATTCTCTCACCCACAGCAACATCTTCTTCTGAGCTTTCCACTGCTAAAGATGAAGAGGAACAAGAGAGAGAATGGGAGACCTGGCAGGACTCCCTGCCCTCCTCAGCCTTGGTTCATGCTCTGACTATACTCCTTATTCTGCACGGCCATCACGTTGATAATGAGAACTAGCAGGGCTGGGAGATTCCATACCAGGACATCTCTGAGACGAGCCAGGAGAAACTCCTCACCACCCCCACTTCAGAAGCAGTCTGAAGCCAAGACACTGAAGGAGACCTGAGGCCTGGTGAAACTATGAGGCTGACATTGACGCAGAGCAGACGTTAGGGCCTGGTCCCAGGCCTGTAGGAGACTAGAGTCTGGACCCAGCCCTAGGGAAGACTGGTCCTGGGTCCAGCTCTGGGAAAGGTGTGGTGAGCAACACACACAGAGTCAGAGGGGATCAGTGCTGCATCACACAAGTCATTTCTCAAATCCGTACCTCTTTTACTGCCCCCCTTATTCACTACCTCTACATGTATCAGGGAACAGCTTTGAGGATGAGTGCAACCTTGAATGCTCTCCTCAAGTATTCTGAGATGGAGGAAAGGAGAGAGAACAGTGGGACAGGGGAGTGGTAAAGGAGAACAGGGGAAAAGTCGAGGACCTGGTTGGACTGCAGTCAGGAAAGGAAAATGGCATCAGGGAAGAAGGGCGGGAGGGCCGTTCTTACCTGAGACAGGTGCCGTTCTGGCCGCTGGCTTTAACACACGGGTACTCCACCGTCAACACCTTGTTCTCAGGACACCCCTCCCTTTCAGGCAGAAGAACACACGTGTGTTAGGGGTTAGTAAGGGATCCAGCTACTAGGTCATGTTGAAAATATACTGTCAAACGAAAAGCATATTACAGCTGTCTTCAACATGCCCTGCCAATCAAATATAAATGGAATAAATAAATAGAACACAAATGCATCCATATTTCCCCACCTTTGCCTTTACGTAATGGAAACTTCTCAGAGGGAAAACATCTCAAAGCAGTTTTACACACAAAATCAAGATAATGCGTTACACATTGTCTAGCATGGTATAGTGTGTCTTCAATCTTATTTGACAACATATCAGTTCTCATTACGTTCATAAAACCCATATGGCCTTCTCTTGCACAGCAACAAGGCACCATAACAGTAATAAAAGGAATGAAGTCAGAATAATAATAGTTAAAGTTACGGAATACGCTTGATTGTACCTTATGAAGCTGGCAGCCTAAACGATTATTATTGATGCTGTCAATCTCTAGATGCATAGCGGTTAAATGTCAATAAAATGAAAACATATGTATATATATATATATATATATATATATGGTATATATATGGTGCCATTATATATATGGATGGATATATTATGAAGCTACTGTACAGAAATTAAATATGCTCAAATGGGTCAGCGTGACATCATTAGATAATTAACTGCATACGCCAGTTGCTCATATGCCCGCCGATTGAGATACTCTCTTTGCGCATATGAATTTGATCTGTCATATTATGTCTACTAGCAAATGTATTTTGGCTCGCTGTACCGCGAATGATTGAGAGCACTCACTGTTTGCATTCTTTTTGTGTGTACCTTAGGGTATTTCCCGTGTATCACATGTTGCAAAGGGCGCGAGCGCACGAACGCGCTGTCTGGAACTCTTTTAAACCCAAACTAGCAATAGTCCATACATAATTCAGCAATGCCTTTGAATATCTCTACTTTGATATTGTTGGTGTTGGTGGCCTACAGGTAAACAATTGTGTCGACGAAACGAAACACGTTTTATTCTCTTTAGACATTGTTTTATACCGTTTTAGGCTACATCATGTCTACCTTTATGACATTACATTGTTCAGTAGGTCGTTCATAATAAACAGGTGATTGGAATGACAACCGTTCCAGTAAAACATTGACTGAATTTAAGTAGGCTAGCCTAATTTTACGAATCAGAGTTATTTAACTTTTATTTTCTATATAACCAACACTTCTTGTTCTGTAACGGTCCGAGAATGCGCAACTTACCCAGACGTGTCTACGCCAAATGTTGTTCTTATAGAACTTGCTCCAGATTCCCAAAGAAAAATGACACAAATGATCACGAATGGCAAGAGCGTCGCACCGCAAAGTTGACCCATGTCCCTCGCTTTAAGACAGAAGGATTTACGTTAGTTTGATGACTTGAGAACAAACACGTCGCCGGCCTCCAAATACGCGATCTGTTTTCATTTGTCAGTGACGCACTTGTGCAGATTTTAGAAATCATAAACTGAGAGCAAACACATGAGACTCAATGTAACTTAGAGCGTGCGCTTTTATGTGGCACAGAATTACGCAGCTCCGTACCAACTGTTGCGCATTGAATCAGACCCCCTCGAGCGATTCTAGACGGGTTTATAGCCATGAGTCGCGATGCGCGCGAGTCCTTTCACTAATCCCCGGCGGAATTAGCCTACATTCCTGCTTTTAAGAGCTGACTATGCAGAGAGAAAACAGTTTGACAAGAGTAGACATACCTCTACATCGTCCTCTTGTGGAACGAAGTCGCATCCACAATTATGTTTAGCATCTCTGTTCTGATCTCACTAAAGTGTGTCCATAGGGTGATAATTGGTTGCTAAAAATTGAATTTATACCCAACTTCTAAACTTTTGGGATGTATTTTTTGGCCAATTTGATCGTTTATGTAATTTTTGAAAAATGTCAAACTTAATTCCTCTGAACGTAGTTTGCCAGATAATGGAACCATACTTAGCCTACTCACCATGACCTGACTACCAGAGTAGTGAATACCAAACATTGCAAGGCAAGGTCCTGATATCATATAAACTAGAATAATATAATATTATAATAATAATATAATAATAATACATTATTTTAATTGGTAAATTGGAAATTTGTCAACACAGAGGTGTGTCCACAAAAATGCATATTGTCTAATAGTCTCAGGTTTGTTTTGCCATTTTATCAACAACAGGCAAACGCTTTGATTATTATAACATAATAATGATTATGTTTTTAATAACATGATATAGCAATACCTATTCAATAATAACCCCCTTTATTACATTAAATAATTTCTAAGAACCGTTGGTACCGGTGAGAAGACCCATTCAATTCCAGAACAATCAAGCATTCTGTATCTAAACATCAAGTTATGTTCCTGTGCATCATATTGAAACCTCTCTTGTGAGCGGCCTTTGTTCTCACAGTGGTTGTACTGGTTTGGGGTAGTGGCATAGCCAGAATGGCATGCAGAACTGGGCAAATTTGAGGGAAGAGAGAGAGGTTTACCACGATGATAGGGGTGCAAAGTGGTCCAACCCCAGTGGCCAGCCAGCCAGCGAGCCAGTGAGCCTATGGTCAGCATGGATGTTAGGTAACACCGCAGTCAGTTGTCTTCTCGAACTTCATTTCCCCAAGTGGCTTTGTTGGCTACCAGTCAATAGCAACAGCTGGTTTCATTCTCCACCAACGAATCACATCAAGACCTCCCCCCCCACCCCCTTCCCCACCCTCTCACTGCTCCCCCACCCCTTCCTTGCCTAACACACTGAATTAAACTGCTGCCTCACTCTCCTCATGTTACATTCCCTTCCAAATTAAATAAATGTATAAAATATATAAAGAAACATTATTAAAGAACCTCAGAGAAAAGCAGTTGTTTAGACGGCAGTCTCCAGGTCATTATTTTGACCACACAAGCCGCGCTTTCTCAAGTTCCCACGGAGCACAACTCCTCACTCCACTGACGTTTTTTTCTTTCTTTATTTAGTGTTTGTCAATCTGCATACAACAAAACCCTTAGAAAATGTGTTTTTCATTGAGGGCTGGGGCCACATTGGTCATGTTCACTAAAACTGGCAGAACCCTGAAACAAAAGAGATTTTCATTCTGACAACATCCAAGATGGCTTCTGAAATGGCGGAGATGGTCACGGTAGCTTTTGTTGTTGCTGTCATTGTTGTTGCACACCTGAACACTACTGTGTCTTCTCTCTCAGCTTGATGCTTGTCTGCACTGCATTGATAAAATGTCAAGTGCCCTAGTCTCCTCGTGCCCTAGTCTCCCCGTGTCCTAGTCTCCTAGTGCCCTAGTCTCCTAGTGCACTGCATTCATCTAGTAGTCCCTTAGTCCAATATACTGCTCATCCACTTGTCTTCTGGAATGTACAGTAGGTCGATCACTCGGCCAATTCCGATGTCCTCCCACTCCATCTTCTCATTATGACACTGTGGAACAAGACACATCATTACTGAGATGAACATAAGCTGGACTAAATAGCTTACAGCAGCTCTTTCACATTAATGTCAGTCGATTTAGTTATCTATTTGATTTATGTTTTTTGATGCCAACAATAGTACTATAGCAACAGTCCCTGTCCAAATGTGTCAGTGGATGAAATACAGCCAGGATAGTGTGTGCGTGTGCACGTCTGTGTGTGTGTGTGTGTGTTTGTATATATGCGTAAGCCTGCTTGCCATTTTCCTCCCTTTGTGTCTTGCATCTGTTGCAGTAACTATTGAATGCAGTGAATCTATTTCGTGTTTGTGGTCGAGTCTCTTGGAGACGGTGAAGAGGCCCCCTCAGTATGACCCCAGCCCCTTGGCAAACACCTGACAGCTCCAAACACATGAATCACTGTCACCGCCGCTTACGCTTCAAAACCATTCGCTTAACTAGTAAACATGTTGAGCTCAACTGAAGCGGACATTGTTTTTGTTTGGAACGAACAAAAGCAAAACGACGACCTTGGATGCGACCTCCAGCAGAGTCCAGCAAGTGTTCACATCGTGTTTTCATCTCGGTGACGGACAAGAGAAATACACTGAACTGAGGCGGCGGGCTTAGCCTCACTCTATCAAACTGGGTTTTTACTGAACAGTAGATGCTCTCCTCGAACATGATTGGGCCTCACTGACACATTTACACACGACTGGAGGTTCGAGGAACATTGGCTTCATTTCTGGACCTCTAAGAGGCCCAACCTGGGGTCCTTTACTGCACTGAGACACGGCAATAAAAACAACTATGAAGCAGGGGCGTCACCTCCGAAATAAAAAACGGGTGAAATCTGTTTCTTTCCCTTGTTGATTTTCTAAAATCCAGAGAAGACTGAACCAGCCCTCTACAGGGACTTACCCCTGAGTTGGATTTACTGTGGGTCATCCTCCCCTAGCCTCCTGCTGTTCAGCTCTACCGCTTCCAGCTAGGGCTGCGCTCCCTCCTTTGTTTTCCCCCAAATCGTGATTTATTGACTCTTCGCTTCTGCAATTGTACAGGCTTTGATAGGGGTCTGGAGTGTGCTCGCGGCCAAAAACCTGCACAGCGACTGGGAGGGAATGTTCTGTGGCTTATTGGTACCATGGTTTTGACTCAGCAGTAAGTCACAGTGTTTTTGTCCTTGTGTGGTAGGCTAACTCTGAGTTGTCCTTTGGTCCTCTGTTTGGAATATGGGGTACCCTGAGGTCTGGCCTTTCAGATGACAAACTGTAATAACATCATGAATCAGATTCTTGTCAAGGGGCTGCTTTGCTTTGTTGACCCGCACTTATGCCACCTCTTAGTATAATTAGAGTTTGACACACACACACACACAAATGCACACACACATGCACCTTTTTCACATGTTCCTCCAATGTATTCAGCATGGGAGTCTTGTGCGGAGAAGCAGGAAGGTTAGGAAGAGGAGGAGGGACAGAGAGAGGCAGGAGGAAGGAGGGGAGGAGAAGGAGGGGAGCAGGAGAGTTAATCTGCTCTTTCGCAGGTGCACAACAGCAGTGGAGACCAGAGTGCCTCTCAGGTGGAAGAGCTTAGACATGACTCAGGCCTCATCTGGGGCCCTCTGCACATTTGAAGCGGTAAAAAACAATAAAGTGCAGCTTTGTCCAGGCCTTGTGGGTGTATCGAGTGGAACATCTGCAGCAGGGCCTGAGAACATGCAGTACAGTAGCTCTGTGGTGGTCAGGCGGCAAGGTCTCACTTTGTGTGTGTGCAGTCATCAGTGGGGATCACCGAACCTCAGAGGGACTGGAATGCGTCTTCGAAAGGCCGTGACCTCAAAGGATGCAGAAACAACCTCTCCCTCTTATTCTCTCTTTTTCTTAGTCTCTTTCTTTTTTCTCTTTTTTTCTGTCTTTCTCTCACTCACTCACACTCTCTCTTTCTGTCTCCCTCTCAATTCCCCTGCGGTGGTGCCGCCAACCTTACTGTTGACCTCACTGGCCCGGAAACCATAGAGACAAGCAGAGGAACAGCAAAGCAGGAACTAGTGGTGTAAATAGTCTACAGGGTCTCTTATAGGACACATATAAAAGCCAAAAAGACACTTTACAGAAAACAATTAGAAATTCAAAGGTCGAGAAGAGAGACGAGTGCAGACGAAAGGCAGACGAAGCACTTTCTTAAATCCTCACACATCTTCAATCGAGTGTTAATTTCAAGTTTCATTCATCCAGGTGTAGCAAAAAGTTAAATGGAAAACGGGGCCGACAGACTGAATACCCCGCAGGGACTTGTAAATCAAGGAGCTCTGAAGAGATAATGTGGAACTTCTGTCAAAGGATTAGACCTTATAGTGTTGTATTCATCACCACAGCTCGGCTGGGAGAAACATTCCCTCGCACTGTACAGTCTCGGGGGAAGGGGATGGTGGAGGGTAGAGGAGGGGGTAAGGTGCTTAAAGTGGGGGAACACACACGAGGTTCGACATGGGGGATATTCATCACGTCATTTCCATTCAAAGGAAATAGTTCCAACGTCCCATAATTTGAGCGTGGAGGTGACAATGTCCCCGAGGAAGCTGAGGAGGGGAAAGAAAGAGAGAGAGAGAGAGAGAGAGAGAGAGAGAGAGAGGAGTAATGAGAATGAGAGAGGGAGAGAAAGAAAGGGGATGTGGACAGGTAGATGTGGAGGGAGAGAGGGAGAGAGAGGCAAAGATGGAGAGAGAGAGAGGCAAAGATGGAGAGAGAGAGAGAGAGAACGAGAGAGAGAGAGAGAGAGGGAGGAAGAGAGAGAGAGAAAGAGAAAAGGAGCAGTTTTAGCGGCTGGCCTGCTGCCAAGGCCTGCTCTCTGTCCACACAGCACCAGCAGGCTCCTCTGACTAATTGCTGTGCTTTAATAAAATGAAAGAGAGGAGCTGCTGCCCCCCCCACTCCTTATGACTCCTCCTCCAGGGACCACAGGCTAATCAGATAGAGGAAATGATTAGCGATGACAGGCCATCAGTCCCAGCTGTGAGAAGCACACTCTTTCTCCCCATTTCCCATCATTTTTCTCTTCATGTTTCTCTTTTTCTCCCGACCTCAAATTTTCCCTCCTCTCTCTTCCTCTTTAGGCATAGGGAGGACAGTCACAGGAAGGTCTATCCTCTGCTCTGATCGATGCTATTATCCTTCAAATGAACCTTCACGCATCCAGTCCTGAATGGCTGCAATTTCCTTCGACTGTGCGGGCTCCTGTTACGACAGAGACCTGAAATGCTCCGGCGTTTCAGGGAGCCAGAGAGAGACCCTCAGGCCCTGAACGTTCTTGTCTTCCTCCTGAAGAGTGGCTAAGCCCTCGTGCCCTAGCAGACCTACAGGTCATGCGTTGGAGCACTGACAGAAGCCGAACGGCCTCATATGTGTGCACGGTAATGCAAGCAAATTCCAAACAAATTGGACCGCAGGCTACAAATAAATCCTCCAGTCTTTAAAGAGCCTGGGTTTATTATATAGGCCTATGAGGCTGTCTGGAAATGGGTGAGAAGCAGTTGTTCTGTAAATTGTAAAGTTACGGGTAAGTAAGAGCAGATGGGGACAGTGGCCGTGCGTAAGTGGAGCCCTCTAATCACTCTGTGTAAATGTTTGGTTTGACTATTTCATCCTTGTAAAAAAAACATTGGGATTCAGAATGGGTCTTGATGAAGGCAGGGTGCAGAGATCTGGGGCAATGTTGGTGTAGCCATCAGTATAATACGATCTTGCTAAATGGCATGGCATAAACGCATAATATCTTGTTAAAAATGCACACACCAAATTAGAGGAGATAGGGCAGTTACTGTGAATGAGCTCTAGTGGGTGCTAAATCTCCTAAACGAATGAAGAATACAAACCTGTATTACACTGCGTAGTCTTATTTGATCTGTTTGACCACAGACTCAAGTGATGAAAGTATTATGCTCGCTACGATTATTTCTTAGTCAGTCGGAGAGAGTGAAGATAGAAATCCAGAGGATTTGGCAGTGCACAACCACACAGGGATGTCATTTGTACATGTCTGGCAAGGAGATTGGTCTGTAGTGTTCACTCAAGGTAAACATCCATCGGACGATGTTTAGATTCCCTTATGGCAGACAGACGTATACAGCTCAGAGTCGGAAGACGAAGGGTATGTGTGGTCTCACAGCAGACAGTGAACTACTCCATGGGTGTGTGAGGTGAAGAGAGGAGGAGGAGAGGAGGGGAGGAGGAGAGGAGGAGAGGAGGAGAGGAGGAGGAGAGGGGAGGAGGAGAGGAGGAGAGGGGGGAGGAGGGGTGGGAGGAGGGTAGGAGGAGAGGAGGAGATGGAGGAGGAGAGGAGGAGGACGAGAGCACAGGAGACGGTAATAGAGGAACATAGAAAATAGAAGGAGAGGAGAAAGTGACACAGTAGGTGTGTCTTTGTTGAGGACAAGGCGGTTCTGGTACTCACATTATCCCTAATCCCTCCCCGTCCCCCCCTTTCCCACTAATGACATCACTGTCACAAAATCATATGACTCCCATTATCTGTTTACGCCGTCTGTTTGGACCCATTTAGTTTCCCCTGGCAGGAGAACAAAGCTGAGGTGACGCACAGAGCCCAGCCCTGCTGAGGGCCCCCGCTAAAGGACGGTTTGCTGTCAGTGGCTAATGGTCTGTTAGCAGTCCGTTAACAGTAAAGGAGTTCTGTTAGCTGAAAATGTGCTCAAGTTGTCTGAGTTCTGGTGGCAGACAGTGGCTACTGCTATATGGATACTGTCATATATGTTTGGGGGTTAGTAGCTAAAATTAAGGCAGCTCTGTTAGCTGTGAGCAGCTAACAATAAATGACGTACAGTATGAAGGTAGAGGGAACAATTCGAAAGTACAGCTGGCTGGCGGTAAATGTGAAATGCTAAAGGCATAGAGTTGTTAAAGTCTAAGGTTGGGATCTGGACTGGTACCAAAGATAGAGATAAATGACGAAATGTAAATGTAAAATGTGTCAGCTGAACTCCAGCACAGAGCTTGTTTGATGGTAGTTAGTGGTGATGTGACCAGTCATCACTGTGTGCAAAACATGAAGCGGCGCTAAGCAGAGCTGAACCACATTCATAATCTGGGTCTTCTCAACAGGAACAAGTCCCAGAAGACAGCCAGGAAGCGCTGACGCTGCCGTGATTGGAGACTTACCGGTCACATGGGGAAGTTTACAACAGAAGGCAAAGGTCAGAACTTGAACACTTTCCCTGCTCTGAAAGTTTGAGGGACTATGTCTGAAGCGATGAAGCTTAACTGAAGCTGAAAGGTATAAAGCTGCATGGAGACCACAGGCTGGACCGCAGACCGGACCACCTGTGAAAGACTCCAGCTAGACTTCCTATTATTCACAGCACGCCTCAGAGAAGCTCTTTGATACTTTGATTCCCCAAGGTAAATCTTACGAAGAAGAAAGTACATATCAGGGTTAGAGACTTCCAACATCAGGTCAAAGATCTGACATTCATTCACTGTCCTTTGAAGCAGATGCTGCATGTGTTCTGCTACAATGGGCCGAGTGTTTCCATATAACTATTCTCATGCCTTGTGCACCTGCTCCTCACCTGTCTCCATTCTGTAGTCTTGCGTTTGTTAAACACTTCTTTGCTTTAATTAGTTACCCGTGGAGAAGATGTGTCTGAGAGAGAATTCAGTCGTGAAACAGCAGGAAGAAACCGCCAGCTCCATAACTGTGGTCTTTCGTGCGAGGAAACAAAGGGAGGAGGCTGGTGGAAAACGAGAAGCTAATTAAGTTGTCGTGGTGAACGCAGGGAGAGAGAGAGTGAGAAGGGGAGGAAAAGAGGAGTGGCATAACCCAGCATAAGCTCATAAACAGGAAATGGTGGAATTCTTAGCTTTGTGGCTAGAGAGTTGGCATCCATTGTTATTGACAGTGTTGGAAGTACAATCAAGGACACGGGTCCCTGTAGAATGGGAAATAATTCTGTGTTAAATGATTTGACCCACTCCCCCACACCGTGCATAAAAACATTTTCTGTCAGCAAATCTGTGGAGCAGAATGTTCTGTGTTAAAAAGGCTGGAATAACCATTGACTTGAGCAATAGTGAGAGTAGATGGCTGGAAAAGAGACACGAATCATATGCTTTTGTTTAGGATTTCCCAGATCAGTGTTTATACTCTATTGAAAGGAGCACATTGAACTGGTCTGGTCTGAAACAGTTCTGTCTTTGGGACATTGTATTACTAAATCTTTCCTCATCACTCTGCCATGAGAAGACCATAACAGTATGTGTAAGTGTTTATATTTCTGAAGTCTTTGCTAAATGGCACACCTAGGGCATAGTCTACAACATGTGAAATAGATATTGAGAGACTCGTGTGCTCATGCCATCTTTACTATACCTAATTGGCGTGTTTCAAAAATCCTACAAATACTGACCGTGTGTATGTGACCTGTGTTTGTTCACATACACACACCTTCAGTATCCACGTCAGCTTTACACCTTGGCATTATGCACACATACGCGCACACACGCAACAGGCCCAGGTCTCATGTCTCCTCTGATCCAGGAGTCTCTGATCTGGTGCGACACAGGCCAGGCCCTCTGACCAGTCGGCTCTGTGATGTCTGGGTCCGGGTGCAACCCGAGCCCGCCGGGTAAGAGAGCGAGAGACGGGCGCGAGGGGGCGTGAGAGCCTTACGATATGTGTGCCGGAGCATATTCATTAATCATTATTACACAGAGTTCTCATAAAGCACAAGGCTGGATGTGGATCTGCTCGGCTTTGGGGTTAGTCACGACTGTGTTCCTCCACGAGGCCTCCTCCTTCTCACACTAGTGAGCTCCAGATGTTTGAGCTGACAATGGAGCACGCATGCACACACACACACACACACACACACATTTACTCACACACACACGCAGACGCACACAAGGGAATTCACAAATCCAAAACAGACTTTGGCTTTCAAAACCCCGAAAAACAGAGAGAAGAGCAGTTTCGTTTGGACATGACACAAAGTATGACATTACTGTAATAGAAACCACAGGTTTATAAATCGGGGGGGGAAGTCAGTGTGACGGCGTCACCTGACTGGGGTGAGAAAACGGATTGGTCAGTCTGGCCCGGAGAGTGAGAGCAGGACCTTCACCTGACAGTTGATATTCAGACAGACTGCCAGGCCTTTGAAACTCTGGAAAACATCCATTCAAGCAATGTGCTGCTGATATGGGTCGGAAACCCCAGAGAGACACTGGACCCAGTTGAACATGCTCAGAGCTGAGTGCTAAGAGCTTTCCTGTCTCTCAGCTGCTCATTACATGCACACACACACACACACACACACACACAAACACACAGACCTACATACACGCACCTTGCAACAGAGTGAATGTAACTACATCTGACTGCAAAATAGTACATGAACTCAAGCCTGTCTAAATGCATGATCACCCTATACTGTTACATTGAGCAAAGGTTGAGCCAACAGATGCTTTAACTCACTAAACCACAAGAGGGCATCGGTCAAGTAGATTGTGTGAGTAGAACAGTCATGGTAGTGCAGTTCCCATAGACGTTTCAGGAAATTACGATTCTAATGGTGAGATTAAAATACACTCTAATGAAATGTATACAATGTGTGCTATGCAGTCTTGGGCAGAAAACTGTTTTTTTAACCAGTCGGTGCAATATGTAGCTGTCATATCTATTCTATGTCTATGAAGGACCTTAACTCTCAACCTTTTCTTGAACAAATAAAAAGTATGTAATTAATGAAAAATGGTGGTATGAAGAAATAGTCAAATATCCTGTTGAAGACAAGGTGATTTTCTTGAATGATAGATGAGAGCTGGAATGCTCACCACATGGTACCCTTTCTCGTTTTAAACAGATCCTATCTCTATAGCAACACACCAATGATCTCATATTATTGTCATATTTTCCAGAGCAGTTATTATGGTCTGTGTATGGTGTCTCTGGTGAAGGCTGTCCATCCATTAACTCATGCGATGGACTCAGTTGAAGCAGTTCCACTCTGGTTGGAGCTGCCCCAGACCCAGCAGCTCTGGTCTGAGATTGGACGACCAACCTTCTGTATCAAACCTAATGAACATGACATAAGGCACAGTTGACAATCAAGTTTATTATTCAGCGAAAACTCTTTTGAGTCCCACGTTTTTAATTTATCTTTCTTTCTACATACATTCTACATACACATGCAGCATCTGCTTAAAAGGACAGTGAATGCATGTCAGATCTTTGACCTTCTGACAGGTCTTAGGCCTTTCAAGGTGCAGACAGGCAGTCGGCATGACATACAAGTAGGCAGTCAAGCAGCAAGACAGACTGACTGATCGACAGACTGACAGATCATCAGACAGACAGAGAGACATGCAGGCAGGCAGGCAAGCGACGAGACAGACAAACTGATCAACAGACAAACTGTGGGATCAACAAAGCAACAGACAGGACTCCCTGAGTCCACCTCCCTGCTCCCAGCTCCCCTCCCTCCAGTGCGTAACCCCCCACCCTCCTGATGTCAGTGGCCCCATCAGTGGCTCCATCAGGTACCACTCCGGGATGATGAGGCAAGTTAACATGTAACTGCCTGGAGCAACTTCCTCCACCATGAAAAACTAGCTGCCCCCTGGAGTGTGCCAGAGAACAGACCCATCGATCAAAATGATGTGACGGTCAATACTCAGCTTGGGGCAAAGGTACCTGTGACATGGAGGGGGGGGGGTGACTCACCATGAGGGGAAGGCTGGGGTTTCAGGAAACCTCTATCCTCCCTCTGAATAGTCAGGCCCAGTCTCATTAGATGTGGGCAAGTGGAAAGGCAGAAAGTGTTTGTGTGTGGGTCCTGTTGCTGAGGGCACTGGGGTGAGAGTTGCTGTGTGACTCATACAGGCTGAATGTGTGTTTGTCTGGGCCCCCCGTGGAGTGTGAAGGATCCTAAGCCCCCTAATAAGCTGTGTGTCCTTACAGCTTACAAACACCCACAGACACAGACCCGTGTGTCCTTACAGACACACAGCTTACCCACAGACAGACCCAGACATGACCAAGCTGTTTTCACTGTGATATTCCTAATTGGAGAACAACATTTCCCCCAAAACAACATTATGTTTATTATAAATATTGTATTTTTGTACTAATATCTGACAAAAAAGTATTGCTAGGATGAGCAAGAACATTTAGAATATAGAAGTTTGTTGCCAAATAAAATTTATAATTGCACACGTCGTATTTACAAAGAGGTGACGTTATATCTGGGTCCTGAAGAGGGTGACAGTGAGTTTCACCTTCAGTTAATACAAATTCACTAAATTACAATAAGGTAACATATGAGAATATATTATTTTTGTTGTGGAATTCTATTGCACTGTCTTACAACTTCATGTACTTAACATAGTCGTTGAATGGACACATACACACACAGCACATGGTTTGATTATTGCTCTGTGCAGCCCAAGTCAGTACTACTGCCCCTGTGAAGCTTCTGCAGTGCCCACAACCCATTGGAAGTGTTGGGAACATTGACCAGGACATTCAATCTTTTAACTTGCTGTGTCATTCTTGGTGGTTAAACGTCTCTGTGTGACTGCTGTCTGCTGAGGAGCAGAGCAGCCCTCCACATGTGTCTGCAGAGCTGGGTCGCCCAGGGGTCACCCAGGGGTCACCCAGATAGAACAGAGGAACAGATTGGCAGAACTCATTAAGATAGACTTTCCTGGGAAAGTGACAGATGAAAGAGAGTGAAGAAGAAAAAAGAAATCCAATATTTGTCCTCCACATGGCCCTGTGTGGGTTTATGCAGGGGGAAACCCCCTCGTTTCACTGTGTTAGCTGCAGTCCTGTTTTATGTGGCTGACGTACGCTTGTTTTTACCCCTCAGTCTTTAGCCGAGACGGTTTAACAGCAGACACCCCTGTCACATAAAACAAATTGCAGTGCAAGAGACTGAGCTAAAAACGTCAGTGTGTGAGCCAGGCAGTGACTGAAAAAGCTTCGTCACAGCCGCCGGAATTGGCATGATGCAGGTAATTAAGTGAGAACAACAATTTTCTGCTTGACTGGATGTGTGAAGTATAAAAATAACTCATGGTAAGTTACACACCATGGCTTTCCTAAACAGCCAATCACGACAGGATGACACATAGGGTTGTCTCTACTGGCCAATCACATTTAACAACAGTCTTGATGTTGACTAACATCATCTCTGCCAGGCATGTCATCAAGACTACATAAGAACACGCTTTACTATCCATGGCATCGTTTCCTGGAATAGAACTATTAGTATTAATGTCAGCATTATTTTACTTAATGTTAGCCACGGTTGTAAATAAATATAACAATGATTACATCCCAGTGGTCATCTTTCTGAATGTAATATCTTTATTTCAAAGACACATAGCAGCTACACACACAACAACACGTTCTTTAAAAGCTGCAGTACACAATCTAGGAGTATACAACCAATAACAGGCATGGCAGGTCAGTACTGCTTAAAATACACATCAAAACATGACAGAATACACATAATTTACAGTATGTACAGAAGACATGGACTTGGGAGAAAAGCCAGTTTGTCTGAATGGGTCAGCCTTGATCATATCCAATTCTAATGAAGGGTGTTCATGGTTGATTCAGGCACACACTATATATCCATGCCCACATGTACAGTTATGTAGTATAGCCTAATACCACACCTGCTTTGAGGAGCCCGGGTGGAAAACTGGATATTGCATGGCAGAGAACAGTGCACTATGATCAATATCACGCTTTTTAAAATTGCACTAATGTCAGACAGACATTACAGTCATGCAGCACAGACCACAAGCACTGTGTGTGCGATATACTTTAGAAACCAGGCAGGGTAGACGGGAGGAGCGGAACGTGACACACACGGACGTGACCCACCTCACGGCAAACACCACAAAAGACAACTACTGATATACTGTATCCAACAACAACATGGGTGGGGGGCTGACCCGGTCACAGAATGCACCAACATACATTACAATGCACATTCATGCTACTGATATTATACACTGTAGTGGAAGTTGTATGGCCTTCAATGTCATTGGAAGGCCAGTGTGGTGATCAAAGTTAGGAGTTCTGGGTGGAATGACATTCTGATCCTTCTGATTCTGTTGAGTGTGGACAGAGGTGTGCCCCTGAGAGGCGTGATGCTGGCGTGATGCCGTCCCATGTGTGTGGTCCAGGCCTGAACAGAGCATGGCCTTCTACTCTTCTTCTAATCTCTCTTCTCCTTCCATCCCTTATGGGGATGAGGAAATGAAGGGGAAAGTCCAAGAATGAGCCCTTTCCATCAGTCCAAGTGGGCTTCTGGTTGAATGGTGTGCCAGCGTGCGGTCTCCACCTGCCCCCGACTGCACATTTCTCTCCAGTGTCCCTGCCCTGCCTCCGGACCTTCACAGCCAATCAGCACACGGCCCATCATGCTGCTTTTGGTATAGACGTGCCCCTGTCAGAGAGACTCATGTATCAGGTTTGATGGCATATTTTGTGATAAAAATATATCATCTTGATAAACTCCTTCACAACTGGATGCCATCTCAGTTCATCATAAAAGTCTTGGATTAATGACGTGTTCTGTAAGACTCTCACCTGCATGACGATGAACTCCAGGACCATGTTGAGCAGGGAGACCTCTCCAACAGGAAGGTCAAATAGGAAGGGGGCGTTCCACACTGCATTATGTCCTCCTGTCCCCTTGGTCTCCTTGGTTCCTATCACCTTTCCATCCTGGCGCAGGTTGATGACAACGTAGTGGTCTGTAAGGACATCATGACATCATAATTGGGGGACATATGAGTGGCGAACAGAAAGTTACACGCACACACACACACACACACACACACACATAGTGCTTATATAAGGCCTTAGAACTGAAGATCATGGAGAACAATGTCCTCAAACACAACATCTATCAAATCCGCTTAACGCTTTCAGACACTATTCTCCCCTCCTGTTCTGACAGCTATCGTTTCTATGACTATTTACACATTTCTAAGGAATAAAGCAGGTGGTGTTCTATTTCAGGCTAAGCCACACTGGCCAATGTACTGCAGAGATGAGATTCTGACAGAGAGATGAAAGATGAAATAGTACACAGGAAATGACAGGAGGCTGATCACTTTCCTTAATCTGATTATGGAGCTGAATCAGAGAGGCTGTGTGATTAACCCTCCTGTTGTGTTCGTTTATTGTCACTACTTTTGTGTTCCCGGTCAAAAGTGACCGCCCCATTATAGCTGACTATAATTCCATAATAATACATATATTATCAACTAATGTTGTGTTACATCTTTTTAGCAACTTAAGTTGTTGCGAACAATACAAGTTTTAAACTTCTGTTTGCCATTCATGGCTTGTAGGCCTCATTGACACAAGCGTATGCAACTCGTTTTTGAGTGAAAGAAGCGTAATATATGGATTATTTTGAATATGTATGCTTGGATGTTGGTCCGGTCTATCTCCTTCCAGTTGTCTTTCTAAACACATCTACCCTCCAAGTAGT